>OX598307.1:65881460-66321460 GCA_951411735.1 Somateria mollissima
ACCATCGCAGCATCATCAATGCATCATCACTGCATCATCACATAATCATTACAGCGTCATCACTGCATCATCACATCATCATCACTGCGTCATCACAGCATCATCAGAGCGTCTTCACATCATCATCACACCATCATCACTGCATCATCACTGCATCGTCACAGCGTCATCACAGTGTCATCACAGCATCATCATAGCATCATCAGAGCATCATCACACCATCACCACTGCATCATCACAGCATCACAACATCATCATCGCAGCGTCATCACTACATCAACACAGCCTCATCACTGCATCATCACAGTATCATCACTGCATCATCACAGAATCATTACAGCATCATCACAGAGTCATCACAGCATCATCACAGCATCATCCCTGCACCATCAATACATCATCACACCACCATCGCACCATCATCAGTGCATCATCACTGCATCATCAGATAATCATTACAGCGTCATCACTGCATCATCACATCATCATCACTGCGACATCACAGTATCATCAGAGCGTCTTCACAGCATCATCACACCATCATCACTGCATCATCACTGCATCGTCACAGCGTCATCACAGTGTCATCACAGCATCATCACTGCATCATCAGAGCATCATCACACCATCACCACTGCATCATCACAGCATCACAACATCATCATCGCAGCGTCATCACTACATCAACACAGCCTCATCACTGCATCATCACAGTATCATCACTGCATCTTCACAACATTATCACAACATCATCACATTATTATCACTGCATCACTGCATCATCACAGCGTCATCACAGTGTCATCACAGCATCATCACATCAACTACAAAACATCATCACAGTGTCATCACAGCACCATCACTGCATAATAAATGCATCATCACAGCATCATTAGACCGTCATCACACCATCATCACTGCATAATCACTGCATCATCAAAGCATCATCACAGCATCTTCACAGCATTATCACAAAATCATCACAGAATCAACACAGCATTACTGCATCATCACAGCATCATCACAGCATCACAACATCATCATCGCAGCGTCATCACTACATCAACACAGCCTCATCACTGCATCATCACAGTATCATCACTGCATCATCGCAGTATCATCACAACATCATCACAGTGTCATCAAAGCATCATCACTGCATCATCACAGAATCATTACAGCATCATAACAGAGTCATCACAGCATCATCACAGCATCATCCCTGCACCATCACTACATCATCACAACATCATCACACCACCATCACAGCATCATCAATGCATCATCACTGCATCATCAGATAATCATTACAGTGTCATCACTGCATCATCACATCATCATCACTGCGTCATCACAGCATCATCAGAGCGTCTTCACAGCATCATCACACCATCATCACTGCATCATCAATGCATCGTCACAACATCATCACAGTGTCATCACAGCATCATCACTGCATAATCACTGCATCATCAGAGCATCATCACATCATCATCACTGCATCATCACAGCATCATCACAGAGTCATCGCAACATAATCATAGCATCATCACACCATCACAACATCATCATCGCACCGTCAACAAAGCATCAACAAAGCGTCATCAGTGCATCATTACTGCATCATCACAATATCATCACTGCATCATCACAGCATCATCACAGTGTCATCACAGCATCATCACTGTATAATCACTGCATCACCACAGCATTATCACTGCATCATCGCTGCATCATCACAGCATCATCACTACATCATCATGGCGTCATCTCTGCATCATCACATCATAATCACAGCATCATCACTGCATCATCACAGCGTCATCACTGCATAGTCACAGCATCATCACAGCGTCATCACAGCATCATCACTGCATCATCAAAGCGTCATCAAAGCATCATCACAGCATCATCACATCGTCTACACAACATCATCACAGTGTCATCACAGCATCATCACTGCATAATCATCACATCATCATCATTGCATCATCACAGCATCATCACAGTGTCATCACAGCGTCATCACAGCATCATCACTGCATCATCAAAGCGTCATCACAGCATCATCCAAGCATCATCACATCGTCTACACAACGTCATCACAGTGTCATAACAGAATCATCATTGCAAAATCACTGCATCATAACAGCATCATTACAGCATCATCACTGCATAATCACTACATCATCACAATATCATCACACCATCATCACAGCATCATCAATGCATTATCACTGCATCATCAGATAATCATCACAGCGTCATCACTGCATCATCACATCATTATCACTGCATCATGCCAGAATTATCAGAGCGTCTTCACAGCATCATCACAGCATCATCACAGTGTCATCACATCATCATCACTGCATCATCAAAGCATCATCACACCATCATCACAGCATCATCACATCATCCTCACAGAGTCATCACAACATAATCATAGCCTCATCACAGCATCACAAAATCATCATCGCAACGTCATCACTGCATCAACACAGCGTCATCACTGCAGAATCACTGCATCGTCACAATATTATATCAGCGTCATCGCAGCATCATTACTGCTTACTCACTGCATCATCACAGCGTCATCACAGTATCATCACTGCATCATCAGAGTATAATCACTGCATCATCACAGCATCATCACAATAACATCACTGCATCATCACAACATAATCATAGCATCATCACAGCATCACAACATCATCATTGCAGCCTCATCACTGCATCATCACTGCATAATCACTGCATAATCACAGCATCATCACTGCATCATCACAGCATCATCACATCATCATCACAGCATCATCACAAAATCATCGCAGCCTCATAAGTGCATCATCACAATATCATCAGAGCGTCATCACTAGGTCATAACTGCATCATCACTGCCTCATCAACGCATCATCACTACATCATCACAGCATCATCACAGCGTCTACACAACATCATGACAGTGTCATAACAGCATCATCACTGCATAAACACTGCATCATCACAGCATCATTAGAGCATCATTATAGAGTCACCACATCATCATCACAGCATCATCACTACATCATCACAGCATCATCACAGCATCATCGCAGCATCATCACAGCATCATCACTGCATCATCACAGTATCATCACAAAATCACCACAGTGTCATCACAGCATCATCACTGCATAATCACTGCATCATCACAGTATTATATCAGCATCATCACAGCATCATCACAGCATGATCACTGCATCATCACTGCACCATCACAGCATCCTCACTGCATCATTACACCATCATCACTGCATCATCACAGTATTATCACAGCATCATCACAGCGTCATCAAAGCATCATCACAGCATCATCACTGAATAATCACTGCATTATCACAATATCATCACAGCATCATCGCTGCATCATCTCTGCATCATTTCTGCATCATCACAGCATCATCACATCAACTACACAATATCATCACAGCGTCTTTCATCACAGCATCATCACTGCATCATCACAGCATCATCACTGCATCATCAGAGCGTCTTCACAGCATCATCACTGCATCATCACAACATCATCAGAGTGTCATAACAGCATCATCACAGCATCATCAGAGCATGATTAGAGTGTCATCAGAGCATCATCACTGCATAATCACTGCATCATCACACCATCATCACAGCATAATCACTGCATCATCACAGCATCATCACTGCATCATCAGAGCATCATTAGACCGTCATCACACCATCATCACTGCATAATCACTGCATCATCAATGTATCATCACAGCATCATCACAGCATCATTACTGCTTATTACTGCATCATCACAGCGTCATCAGAGCATTATCATTGCATCATCATAGCATCATCACTGCATCATCACAGCATCATCACTGCATCATCAGAGCATCATTACAGCATGATTCCTGCACCATTACTACATCATCACAACATCATCACACCACCATCACAGCATCATCAGTGCATCATCAGATAATCATCACAGCGTCATAAGTGTATCATCACATCATCATCACTGCGTCATCACAGCATCATCAGAGCGTCTTCACAGCATCATCACACCATCATCACTGCATCATCACTGCATCGTCACAGCATCATCACTGCATCATCACAGAGTCATCGCAACATAATCATAGCATCATCAAAGCATCACATCATCATCGCAGCGTTACCACTGCATCAACACAGCGTCATCACAGCATCATCACTGCATCATCACAGTATCATCACAAAATCACCACAGTGTCATCACAGCATCATCACTGCATATTCACTGCATCATCACAGCATCCTCACTGCATCATCACACCATCATCACTGCATCATCACAGTATTATCACAGCATCATCACAGCGTCATCAAAGCATCATCACAGCATCATCACTGAATAATCACTGCATCATCACAGCATCCTCACTGCATCATCACGCCATCATCACTGCATCATCACAGTATTATCACAGCATCATCACAGCGTCATCAAAGCATCATCACAGCATCATCACTGAATAATCACTGCATCATCACTGCATCATCACAGCATCATCACTGCATCATCTCTGCATCATCACTGCATCATCACTGCATCAACACATCAACTACACAATATCATCACAGTGTCATCACTGCATCATCACAGCATCATCACTGCATCATCACAGAATCATCAGAGCATCATCACAGCATCATCACTGCATCATCACAGCATCACAACATCATCATCGCAGCGTCATCACTACATCAACACAGCCTCATAACTGCATCATGGCAGTATCATCACTGCATCATCGCAGTATCATCACAACATCATCACAGTGTCATCACAGCATCATCACAGAATCATTACAGCATCATCACAGAGTCATCACAGCATCATCACAGCATCATCCCTGCACCATCACTACATCATCACACCACCATCGCAGCATCATCAATGCATCATCACTGCATCATCAGATAATCATTACAGCGTCATCACTGCATCATCACATCATCATCACTGCGTCATCACAGCATCATCAGAGCGTCTTCACAGCATCATCACACCATCATCACTGCATCATCACTGCATCGTCACAGCGTCATCACAGTGTCATCACAGCATCATCATAGCATCATCAGAGCATCATCACACCATCACCACTGCATCATCACAGCATCACAACATCATCATCGCAGCGTCATCACTACATCAACACAGCCTCATCACTGCATCATCACAGTATCATCACAGAATCATTACAGCATCACCACAGAGTCATCACAGCATCATCACAGCATCATCCCTGCACCATCAATACATCATCACACCACCATCGCAGCATCATCAGTGCATCATCACTGCATCATCAGATAATCATTACAGCGTCATCACTGCATCATCACATCATCATCACTGCGACATCACAGCATCATCAGAGCGTCTTCACAGCATCATCACACCATCATGACTGCATCATCACAGCATCATCACAGCGTCATCAAAGCATCATCACAGCATCATCACTGAATAATCACTGCATCATCACTGCATCATCACAGCATCATCACTGCATCATCTCTGCATCATCACTGCATCATCACATCAACCACACAATATCATCACAGTGTCATCACTGCATCATCACAGCATCATCACTGCATCATCACAGAATCATCAGAGCGTCTTCACAGCATCATCACAGCATCATCACTTCATCATCACAGCATCACAACATCATCATCGCAGCGTCATCACTACATCAACACAGCCTCATGACTGCATCATCACAGTATCATCACTGCATCATCGCAGTATCATCACAACATCATCACAGTGTCATCACAGCATCATCACAGAATCATTACAGCATCATCACAGAGTCATCACAGCATCATCACAGCATCATCCCTGCACCATCACTACATCATCACACCACCATCGCAGCATCATCAATGCATCATCACTGCATCATCAGATAATCATTACAGCGTCATCACTGCATCATCACATCATCATCACTGCGTCATCACAGCATCATCAGAGCGTCTTCACATCATCATCACACCATCATCACTGCATCATCACTGCATCGTCACAGCGTCATCACAGTGTCATCACAGCATCATCATAGCATCATCAGAGCATCATCACACCATCACCACTGCATCATCACAACATCATCATCGCAGCGTCATCACTACATCAACACAGCCTCATCACTGCATCATCACAGTATCATCACTGCATCATCACAGAATCATTACAGCATCATCACAGAGTAATCACAGCATCATCACAGCATCATCCCTGCACCATCAATACATCATCACACCACCATCGCACCATCATCAGTGCATCATCACTGCATCATCAGATAATCATTACAGCGTCATCACTGCATCATCACATCATCATCACTGCGACATCACAGTATCATCAGAGCGTCTTCACAGCATCATCACACCATCATGACTGCATCATCACTGCATCGTCACAGCGTCATCACAGTGTCATCACAGCATCATCACTGCATCATCAGAGCATCATCACACCATCACCACTGCATCATCACAGCATCACAACATCATCATCGCAGCGTCATCACTACATCAACACAGCCTCATCACTGCATCATCACAGTATCATCACTGCATCTTCACAACATTATCACAACATCATCACATTATTATCACTGCATCACTGCATCATCACAGCGTCATCACAGTGTCATCACAGCATCATCACATCAACTACAAAACATCATCACAGTGTCATCACAGCACCATCACTGCATAATAAATGCATCATCACAGCATCATTAGACCGTCATCACACCATCATCACTGCATAATCACTGCATCATCAAAGCATCATCACAGCATCTTCACAGCATTATCACAAAATCATCACAGAATCAACACAGCATTACTGCATCATCACAGCATCATCACAGCATCACAACATCATCATCGCAGCGTCATCACTACATCAACACAGCCTCATCACTGCATCATCACAGTATCATCACTGCATCATCGCAGTATCATCACAACATCATCACAGTGTCATCAAAGCATCATCACTGCATCATCACAGAATCATTACAGCATCATAACAGAGTCATCACAGCATCATCACAGCATCATCCCTGCACCATCACTACATCATCACAACATCATCACACCACCATCACAGCATCATCAATGCATCATCACTGCATCATCAGATAATCATTACAGTGTCATCACTGCATCATCACATCATCATCACTGCGTCATCACAGCATCATCAGAGCGTCTTCACAGCATCATCACACCATCATCACTGCATCATCAATGCATCGTCACAACATCATCACAGTGTCATCACAGCATCATCACTGCATAATCACTGCATCATCAGAGCATCATCACATCATCATCACTGCATCATCACAGCATCATCACAGAGTCATCGCAACATAATCATAGCATCATCACACCATCACAACATCATCATCGCACCGTCAACAAAGCATCAACAAAGCGTCATCAGTGCATCATTACTGCATCATCACAATATCATCACTGCATCATCACAGCATCATCACAGTGTCATCACAGCATCATCACTGTATAATCACTGCATCACCACAGCATTATCACTGCATCATCGCTGCATCATCACAGCATCATCACTACATCATCATGGCGTCATCTCTGCATCATCACATCATAATCACAGCATCATCACTGCATCATCACAGCGTCATCACTGCATAGTCACAGCATCATCACAGCGTCATCACAGCATCATCACTGCATCATCAAAGCGTCATCAAAGCATCATCACAGCATCATCACATCTTCTACACAACATCATCACAGTGTCATCACAGCATCATCACTGCATAATCATCACATCATCATCACTGCATCATCACAGCATCATCACAGTGTCATCACAGCGTCATCACAGCATCATCACTGCATCATCAAAGCGTCATCACAGCATCATCCAAGCATCATCACATCGTCTACACAACGTCATCACAGTGTCATAACAGAATCATCATTGCAAAATCACTGCATCATAACAGCATCATTACAGCATCATCACTGCATAATCACTACATCATCACAATATCATCACACCATCATCACAGCATCATCAATGCATTATCACTGCATCATCAGATAATCATCACAGCGTCATCACTGCATCATCACATCATTATCACTGCATCATGCCAGAATTATCAGAGCGTCTTCACAGCATCATCACAGCATCATCACAGTGTCATCACATCATCATCACTGCATCATCAAAGCATCATCACACCATCATCACAGCATCATCACATCATCCTCACAGAGTCATCACAACATAATCATAGCCTCATCACAGCATCACAAAATCATCATCGCAACGTCATCACTGCATCAACACAGCGTCATCACTGCAGAATCACTGCATCGTCACAATATTATATCAGCGTCATCGCAGCATCATTACTGCTTACTCACTGCATCATCACAGCGTCATCACAGTATCATCACTGCATCATCAGAGTATAATCACTGCATCATCACAGCATCATCACAATAACATCACTGCATCATCACAACATAATCATAGCATCATCACAGCATCACAACATCATCATTGCAGCCTCATCACTGCATCATCACTGCATAATCACTGCATAATCACAGCATCATCACTGCATCATCACAGCATCATCACATCATCATCACAGCATCATCACAAAATCATCGCAGCCTCATAAGTGCATCATCACAATATCATCAGAGCGTCATCACTAGGTCATAACTGCATCATCACTGCCTCATCAACGCATCATCACTACATCATCACAGCATCATCACAGCGTCTACACAACATCATGACAGTGTCATAACAGCATCATCACTGCATAAACACTGCATCATCACAGCATCATTAGAGCATCATCACAGAGTCACCACATCATCATCACAGCATCATCACTACATCATCACAGCATCATCACAGCATCATCGCAGCATCATCACAGCATAATCACTCATCATCACTGTATCATCACAGCATCATCACAGTGTTATCACAGCATCATCACTGCATACTCACTGCATCATCACAGAATTATATCAGCATCATCACAGCATCACAACATCATCATCGCAGCGTCATCACTGCATCAACACAGCGTCATCACTGCATCATCACTGCATCATCACAGCATCATCACAAAATCACCACAGTGTCATCACAGCATCATCACTGCATAATCACTGCATCATCACAGCATTATATCAGCATCATCACAGCATCATCACAGCATGATCACTGCATCATCACAGTATTATCACAGCATCATCACTGCATCATCACTGCATCATCACAATATCGTCAGAGCATGATTAGAGCGTCATCAGAGCATCATCACTGCATAATCACTGCATCATCACACCATCATCACAGCATAATCACTGCATCATCACAGCATCATCACTGCATTATCACAGCATCATTAGACCGTCATCACACCATCATCACTGCATAATCACTGCATCATCAATACATCATCACAGCATCATCACAGCATCATTACTGCTTATTACTGCATCATCACAGCGTCATCAGAGCATCATCATTGCATCATCATAGCATCATCACTGCATCATCACAGCATCATCACTGCATCATCAGAGCATCATTACAGCATGATTCCTGCACCATTACTACATCATCACAACATCATCACACCACCATCACAGCATCATCAGTGCATCATCAGATAATCATCACAGCGTCATAAGTGTATCATCACATCATCATCACTGCGTCATCACAGCATCATCAGAGCGTCTTCACAGCATCATCACACCATCATCACTGCATCATCACTGCATCGTCACAGCATCATCACTGCATCATCACAGAGTCATCGCAACATAATCATAGCATCATCACAGCATCACAACATCATCATCGCAGCGTTATCACTGCATCAACACAGCGTCATCACAGCATCATCACTGCATCATCACAGTATCATCACAAAATCACCACAGTGTCATCACAGCATCATCACTGCATAATCACTGCATCATCACAGCATTATATCAGCATCATCACAGCATCATCACAGCATGATCACTGCATCATCACAGCATCCTCACTGCATCATCACACCATCATCACTGCATCATCACAGTATTATCACAGCATCATCACAGCGTCATCAAAGCATCATCACAGCATCATCACTGAATAATCACTGCATCATCACTGCATCATCACAGCATCATCACTGCATCATCTCTGCATCATCACTGCATCATCACTGCATCATCACATCAACTACACAATATCATCACAGTGTCATCACTGCATCATCACAGCATCATCACTGCATCATCACAGCATCATCAGAGCGTCTTCACAGCATCATCACAGCATCATCACTGCATCATCACAGCATCATCACTGCATCAGCACTGCATCATCACATCAACTACACAATATCATCACAGTATCATCACTGCATCATCACAACATCATCACAGTGTCATCACAACATCATCACAGCATCATCACTGCATCATCACAGAACCATTACAGCATCATCACAGAGTCATCAGAGCATCATCACAGCATCATCCCTGCACCATCACTACATTATCACAACATCATCACTGCATCATCACTGCATCATCAATGCATCATCACTGCATCATCAGAAAATCATCACAGCGTCATCACTGCATCATCACATCATCATCACTGCGTCACTACAGCATCATCAGAGCGTCTTCACAGCATCATCACACCATCATTCACTGCCATTTGCCGAGGCGATCGGCTCTGGGGCAGACGCGTTCTGCAGCGGAGGGGGGGATCGGGCCAGGCAGGGCTAATTTTTCCGGCATCGAGCCTACTTGAGGGAGCCGCCAGGACCCGGCAGCCCTCGTGAGGGAGGCTGACGAGGCGAAGGCGGAGCCAGCAGCGTCAGCGGCGGGCTATTTAAATCGGGCGCCACCGCCATTTCACTGCCATTTGCCGAGGCGATCGGCTCCGGGGTAGACGCGTTCTGCAGCGGAGGGGGGGATCGGGCCAGGCAGGGCTAATTTTTCCGGCATCGAGCCTACTTGAGGGAGCCGCCAGGACCTGGCAGCCCTCGTGAGGGAGGCTGACGAGGTGAAGGCGGAGCCAGCAGCGCCCCCCCCCGGCTGTTCAAAAGCTGCCCCTAGGGAACGCGAGCGACCAGGAGCGCGGCGAACAGGGTGGGCAAACAGGGCGTGGTGCGGCAGTTAGCGCGGCAGTTCGCGCAGGCAGGGCGAGCAGGCAGGGCGGAGCGCTCCCCCCGCCCATACGAACACCTCCTTAACGACAGCCGTTAGCTAGGTGATAATGGTCTCCACCAGGCCGGGTGCGCTCTCCAGGAAGTCGGTACACACCCAGACCGACTACTCGTTAAAAAACGCAGCAGTTCAGGTCACCGGATGCAAGGAGTGTCTGAGCCTGTTGCTGCCATCGGCGGGAGGCAGAGAAACTGCGTGCGTGAGGTGCGAGCAGGTGGATGACCTGGTCCACATGGTGGCGGAGCTCAAGGAGGAGGTGGAGAGGTTGAGGGATATCAGGGAGTGTGAGCGGGAGATAGACTGGTGGAGCGACTCCCTGCAGGGCCTCAAGGAGAGGTACCGGGGTGAGACGCCCCAAACAGTGGTGGACCCCCTGCCCTGTAACCGTCGGGCAGAGGGAGGGAATCTGGGAATTGAGGAGGAATGGAAACAGGTCCCTGCTCGACACCGCAGGCGATGCCCTCCCCTTCCGGCCCCACCTTCCCAGGTGCCCTTACGCAACAGGTTTGAGGCCCTGGAGCTCGACAGACCAGTAGCTGAGGAAGAGGTAGCAAGTGTTCCCAGGAGGGTGCCTAGGGCGAGGAGGTCGACTCCACGCCTCAGGACTGCCTCCATCAAGAAAGACAGGAGGGTTATTGTTGTTGGAGACTCTATTCTTAGGGGAACAGAGGGCCCTATTTGTCGGCCCGACCTTACCCGTAGGGAAGTCTGCTGCCTCCCTGGGGCCAGGGTCAGGGACGTTGCCAGGCAGCTTCCCAACCTGGTACGCCCCTCTGATTATTATCCTCTTTTGATAGTCCAGTGACAACATTGAAGAGAGAAGCCTGAAGGCTATTAAACGAGACTTTAGGGGGCTGGGACGGTTAGTGGATGGAGCGGGAGTGCAGGTGGTGTTTTCATCCATCCCTACGGTGGCAGGGAGGGGAACAGAGAGGACATGGAAAGCCCACCTGTTAAACACGTGGCTTCGGGGCTGGTGCCAACGCAGAAATCTTGGGTTTTTCGACCATGGGGCACTTTACTCAGCACCTGGCCTGATGGCCGCGGACGGGTCTCTATCTTTTAGGGGAAAAAGGATCCTGGGCCAGGAGCTGGCAGGGCTCATTGAGAGGGCTTTAGACTAGGTAAGAAGGGGGATGGGGCTGAGGCAAGGATTGTTGGGGCTGTGCCAGGGGGAATAATGGCAAGGCCGGAGGATAAGGTAATGGCCCAGCTGAAGTGCATCTACACCAATGCACGCAGCATGGGTAACAAACAGGAGGAGCTGGAAGCCATCGTGCGGCAGGCAGGCTACGACTTGGTTGCCATCACGGAGACGTGGTGGGACCAGTCTCATGACTGGAGTGCTGCAATGCCTGGCTATAAGCTCTTCAGAAGGGACAGGCGGCACAGAAGGGGTGGTGGTGTGGCTCTCTATATTAGAGAGTCTTTCGAGGTTGTAGAACTCGAGGCTAGGAATGACAAGGTCGAGTCCCTTTGGGTTAGGATCAGCAGGGGCAACAAGGCTAGTGTCCTGGTCGGGGTCTGCTATAGACCGCCGAACCAGGATGAGGAGACGGACGAGGAGTTCTACAGGCAACTGACAGAAGTTGCAAAATCTTCAGCGCTTGTACTCGTGGGGGACTTCAATTTCCCTGACATATCCTGGAAGCACAACACAGCCCAAAGAAAGCAGTCTAGGAGGTTTCTGGAGAGTGTGGAAGATAGCTTCCTGACGCAGCTGGTTAGTGAACCTACCAGGGGTGGTGCCCCGCTAGACCTTCTCTTCACAAACAGAGAAGGACTGGTGGAGGATGTGATTGTCGGGAGCTGTCTTGGGCAGAGTGACCACGAAATGGTGGAGTTCACTGTTCTTGGCGAGGCCAGGAAGGGGACCAGCAAAACCGCTGTATTGGACTTCCGGAGGGCTGACTTTGAGCTGCTCAGGACACTGGTTGGTAGAGTCCCTTGGGAGGCGGTTCTGAAGGGCAGAGGGGTCCAGGAAGGCTGGGCGCTCTTCAAGAGGGAAATCTTAATGGCGCAGGAACGGTCTGTCCCCACGTGCCCAAAGACGAGCTGGCGGGGAAGAAGACCAGCCTGGCTGAACAGAGAATTGTGGCTTGAGCTTAGGAGAAAAAAGAGGGTTTATAACCTTTGGAAAAGTGGGCAGGCCACTAGGGAGGACTATAAGGATGTTGCGAGGCTGTGCAGGGACAAAATTAGGAAGGCCAAAGCTCATCTGGAGCTCAATCTGGCTACTGCCGTTAAAGATAACAAAAAACGTTTTTATAAATACATCAACACAAAAAGGAGGACTAAGGAGAATCTCCATCCTTTACTGGATGAGGGGGGAAACTTAGTTACAAGAGATGAAGAAAAGGCGGAGGTGCTTAATGCCTTCTTCACCTCAGTCTTTAGCGGCAATACTGGTTGTTCTCTGGATACTCAGTACCCTGAGCTGGTGGAGGGGGATGTGGAGCAGGATGTGGCCCTCACTATCGACGAGGAACTGGTTGGTGACCTGCTACGGCACTTGGATGTGCACAAGTCGATGGGGCCGGATGGGATCCACCCAAGGGTACTGAGAGAACTGGCAGAGGAGCTGGCCAAGCCACTATCCATCATTTATCAGCAGTCCTGGCTATCGGGGGAGGTCCCAGTTGACTGGCGGCTAGCAAACGTGACGCCCATCTACAAGAAGGGCCGGAGGGCAGACCCAGGAAACTACAGGCCTGTCAGTTTAACCTCAGTGCCAGGGAAGCTCATGGAGCAGATCCTCTTGAGAGTCATCATGCAGCACTTGCAGGGCAAGCAGGCGATCAGGCCCAGTCGGCATGGGTTTCTGAAAGGCAGATCCTGCTTGACGAACCTGATCTCCTTCTATGACAAAGTGACGCGCTGGGTGGATGAGGGAAAGGCTGTGGATGTGGTCTACCTTGACTTCAGCAAGGCTTTTGACACCGTCTCCCACAGCATTCTCCTCAAGAAACTGGCTGCTCTTGGCTTGGACTGGCGCACGCTTCGTTGGGTTAGAAACTGGCTGGATAGCCGGGCCCAAAGAGTCATGGTAAATGGAGTCAAGTCCAGTTGGAGGCCGGTCACTAGTGGCGTTCCCCAGGGCTCGGTGCTGGGGCCGGTCCTCTTTAATATCTTCATCGATGATCTGGACGAGGGCATTGAGTGCACCCTCAGTAAGTTTGCAGATGACACCAAGCTAGGTGCGTGTGTCGAGCTGCTTGAGGGTAGGAAGGCTCTGCAGGAGGATCTGGACAGGCTTGACCGATGGGCTGAGGCCAACTGCATGAAGTTCAACAAGGCCAAGTGCCGGGTCCTGCACCTGGGGCGCAATAACCCCAAGCAGAGCTACAGGCTGGGAGATGAGTGGTTGGAGAGCTGCCTGGCAGAGAAGGACCTGGGAGTGATGGTGGATAGTCGGCTGAATATGAGCCAGCAGTGTGCTCAGGTCGCCAAAAAGGCCAACAGCATCCTGGCCTGCATAAGAAACAGTGTGGCCAGCAGGGCTAGGGAGGTGATCGTCCCCCTGTACTCGGCTCTGGTGAGGCCGCACCTCGAGTACTGTGTTCAGTTTTGGGCCCCTCGCTACAAGAAGGACGTCGAGGTGCTTGAGCGGGTTCAGAGAAGGGCGACGAAGCTGGTGAGGGGCCTGGAGAACAAGTCCTACGAGGAGCGGCTGAGGGAGCTGGGCTTGTTCAGCCTTGAGAAAAGGAGGCTCAGGGGTGACCTTATTGCTCTCTACAGATACCTTAAGGGAGGCTGTAGCGAGGTGGGGGTTGGTTTATTCTTCCACGTGCCTGGTGATAGGACGAGGGGGAATGGGATTAAGTTGCGCCAGGGGAGTTTTAGGCTGGATGTTAGGGGGCACTTTTTTACCGAAAGGGTTGTTCGACATTGGAACAGGCTGCCCAGGGAAGTGGTGGAGTCACCATCCCTGGAAGACTTTAAAAGACGATTAGATGTTGAGCTTAGGGATATGATTTAGTGGGGACTGTTAGCGTTAGGTCAGAGGTTGGACTCGATGATCTTAAGGTCTCTTCCAACCTAGAAAATTCTGTGATTCTGTGATCATCACTGCATCATCACATCATCATCACAGAGTCATCACAACATAATCATAGCATCATCACAGCATCACAACATCATCATCGCAGCGTCATCACTGCATCAACACAGCGTCATCAGTGCATAATCACTGCATCATCACAGCATCATCACAGCATCATTACAGCGTCAACACATCATATACACAACATCATCACAGCGTCATCAAATCAAATACACAACATCATCACAGCATCATCACGGCATCATCACTGCATCATCAGAGAATCATCACAGCGTCATCACTGCATAATCACTGCATAAACACTGCATCATCTCTGTGTAATCACTGCGTAATCACTGCATCATCACAGCATCATTACTGCTTACTGATTGCATCATCACAGACTCATCACAGAGTCATCACAGCATCATCACAGCATCAATGCAGCATCTTCACAGTGTCATCACAGCATCATCATAGCATCATCACTGCATCATCACTGCATCATCACAGCATAATCACTGTATCATCACTGCATAATCACTGCATCTTCACACCATCATCACAGTATCATCACAACATCATCTCAGCATCATCACACCATCATCAACGCATCATCACAGCATCAAAACTGCATCATCTCATCATCATCTGAGCATCATCACAGCATCACCACTTCATCATCACAGCATCATTACTGCTTTCTCACTGCATCATCACAGCGTCATCACTGCATCATCAAATAATCATCACAGCATCATCACATCATCATCGCAGCATCATCAGTGCATCAACACAGCGTCATCAGTGCATAATCACTGCATCATTACAGTATCATCTCTGCATCATCACAGCATCATTACAGCGTCAACACATCATATACACAACATCATCACAGCATCATTACAGCGTCATCAAATCAAATACACAACATCATCACAGCATCATCACGGCATCATCACTGCATCATCAGAGAATCATCACAGCGTCATCACTGCATAATCACTGCATAAACACTGCATCATCTCTGTGTAATCACTGCGTAATCACTGCATCATCACAGCATCATCACAGCATCATTACTGCTTACTGATTGCATCATCACAGAGTCATCACAGCATCATCACAGCATCAATGCAGCATCTTCACAGCATCATCATAGCATCATCACTGCATCATCACTGCATCATCACAGCATAATCACTGTATCATCACTGCATAATCACTGCATCTTCACACCATCATCACAGTATCATCACAACATCATCTCAGCATCATCACACCATCATCAACGCATCATCACAGCATCATCACAGCATCATCACAGCATCATCACAGCATCAAAACTGCATCATCTCATCATCATCTGAGCATCATCACAGCATCATCACAGTGCCACCACACCATCATCACAGCATCACCACTTCATCATCACAGCATCATTACTGCTTTCTCACTGCATCATCACTGCATCCTCAAATAATCATCAAAGCATCATCACAGCATCATCACATCATCATCGCAGCATCATCAGTGCATCATTAGAGCATCATCACAGCATAATCACTGCATCAACTCTGCATCATCACTGCATCATAACAGCATCATCACTTCAACTACACAATATCATCACAGTGTCATCACAGCAGCATCACTGCGTAATCACAGCATCTTCTGAGCATCACCACAACATCATTATTGCATCAACACTGCATCATAAATGCATCATCACAGCATAATCACTGCATCATCACTGCATCAACACAGCATCATCACTGCATCATCACAGCATCATTAGACCGTCATCACACCATCATCACTGCATAATCACTGCATCATCAAAGCATCATCACAGCATCATCACAGCATCATTACTGCTTATTACTGCATCATCACAGCGTCATCAGAGCATCATCATTGCATCATCACAGGATCATCACTGCATCATCAGAGCATCATCAGAGTGTCATCAGAGCATCATCACAGCATCTTAACTGCTTCATCACTGCCTCATCACAGCATCATCGCATGGTCAACACTGCATCATCACTGCATAGTCACTGCATCATCAGTGCATCATCACAGTGTCATCACAGCATCATCACAGCAAGATCACTGCATCATCACTGCATCATCACAGAGTCATCACAGCATCATCACTGCATAATCACTGCATCATCAGAGCATCATCACACCATCACCACTGCATCATCACTGCATCATCACATCATCATCGCAGCATCATCACAACATCATCACAGTATCATCACTGCATCATCACAGCATCATTACAGCATCACCACAGAGTCTTCACAGCATCATCCATGCACCATCACTACATCATCACAGAACCATTACAGCATCATCACAGAGTCATCAGAGCATTATCACAGCATCATCCCTGCACCATCACTACATCATCACAACATCATCACTGCATCATCAATGCATCATCACTGCAGCATCAGAAAATCATCACAGCGTCATCACTGCATCATCACATCATCATCACTGCATCATCACAGCATCATCACAGTGTCATCACTGCATCATCACATCATCATCACTGCATAGTTGCAGCATTATCACAGTCATCACAGCATCATCACTGCATCATCTAAGCGTCATCACAGCATCATTGCAGCATCATCCAAGCATCATCACATCGTCTACACAACATCATTATAGTGTCATAACAGCATCATCACAAAATCATCACAGCCTCATAAGTGCATCATCACAATATCATCAGAGCGTCATCACTAGGTCATAACTGCATCATCACTGCATCATCAAAGCATCATCACATCATCATCACAGCATCATCACAGTGTCATCACAGCATCATCACTGCATAATCACTGCATCATCACAGCATCATTAGAGCATCATCACAGAGTCATCACAGCATCATCACTGCATAATCACTGCATCATCACAGTATTATATCAGCATCATCACAGCATCATCACAGCATGATCACTGCATCATCACTGCACCATCACAGCATCCTCACTGCATCATTACACCATCATCACTGCATCATCACAGTATTATCACAGCATCATCACAGCGTCATCAAAGCATCATCACAGCATCATCACTGAATAATCACTGCATTATCACAATATCATCACAGCATCATCGCTGCATCATCTCTGCATCATTTCTGCATCATCACAGCATCATCACATCAACTACACAATATCATCACAGCGTCTTTCATCACAGCATCATCACTGCATCATCACAGCATCATCACTGCATCATCAGAGCGTCTTCACAGCATCATCACTGCATCATCACAACATCATCAGAGTGTCATAACAGCATCATCACAGCATCATCAGAGCATGATTAGAGTGTCATCAGAGCATCATCACTGCATAATCACTGCATCATCACACCATCATCACAGCATAATCACTGCATCATCACAGCATCATCACTGCATCATCAGAGCATCATTAGACCGTCATCACACCATCATCACTGCATAATCACTGCATCATCAATGTATCATCACAGCATCATCACAGCATCATTACTGCTTATTACTGCATCATCACAGCGTCATCAGAGCATTATCATTGCATCATCATAGCATCATCACTGCATCATCACAGCATCATCACTGCATCATCAGAGCATCATTACAGCATGATTCCTGCACCATTACTACATCATCACAACATCATCACACCACCATCACAGCATCATCAGTGCATCATCAGATAATCATCACAGCGTCATAAGTGTATCATCACATCATCATCACTGCGTCATCACAGCATCATCAGAGCGTCTTCACAGCATCATCACACCATCATCACTGCATCATCACTGCATCGTCACAGCATCATCACTGCATCATCACAGAGTCATCGCAACATAATCATAGCATCATCAAAGCATCACATCATCATCGCAGCGTTACCACTGCATCAACACAGCGTCATCACAGCATCATCACTGCATCATCACAGTATCATCACAAAATCACCACAGTGTCATCACAGCATCATCACTGCATATTCACTGCATCATCACAGCATCCTCACTGCATCATCACACCATCATCACTGCATCATCACAGTATTATCACAGCATCATCACAGCGTCATCAAAGCATCATCACAGCATCATCACTGAATAATCACTGCATCATCACAGCATCCTCACTGCATCATCACGCCATCATCACTGCATCATCACAGTATTATCACAGCATCATCACAGCGTCATCAAAGCATCATCACAGCATCATCACTGAATAATCACTGCATCATCACTGCATCATCACAGCATCATCACTGCATCATCTCTGCATCATCACTGCATCATCACTGCATCAACACATCAACTACACAATATCATCACAGTGTCATCACTGCATCATCACAGCATCATCACTGCATCATCACAGAATCATCAGAGCATCATCACAGCATCATCACTGCATCATCACAGCATCACAACATCATCATCGCAGCGTCATCACTACATCAACACAGCCTCATAACTGCATCATGGCAGTATCATCACTGCATCATCGCAGTATCATCACAACATCATCACAGTGTCATCACAGCATCATCACAGAATCATTACAGCATCATCACAGAGTCATCACAGCATCATCACAGCATCATCCCTGCACCATCACTACATCATCACACCACCATCGCAGCATCATCAATGCATCATCACTGCATCATCAGATAATCATTACAGCGTCATCACTGCATCATCACATCATCATCACTGCGTCATCACAGCATCATCAGAGCGTCTTCACAGCATCATCACACCATCATCACTGCATCATCACTGCATCGTCACAGCGTCATCACAGTGTCATCACAGCATCATCATAGCATCATCAGAGCATCATCACACCATCACCACTGCATCATCACAGCATCACAACATCATCATCGCAGCGTCATCACTACATCAACACAGCCTCATCACTGCATCATCACAGTATCATCACAGAATCATTACAGCATCACCACAGAGTCATCACAGCATCATCACAGCATCATCCCTGCACCATCAATACATCATCACACCACCATCGCAGCATCATCAGTGCATCATCACTGCATCATCAGATAATCATTACAGCGTCATCACTGCATCATCACATCATCATCACTGCGACATCACAGCATCATCAGAGCGTCTTCACAGCATCATCACACCATCATGACTGCATCATCACAGCATCATCACAGCGTCATCAAAGCATCATCACAGCATCATCACTGAATAATCACTGCATCATCACTGCATCATCACAGCATCATCACTGCATCATCTCTGCATCATCACTGCATCATCACATCAACCACACAATATCATCACAGTGTCATCACTGCATCATCACAGCATCATCACTGCATCATCACAGAATCATCAGAGCGTCTTCACAGCATCATCACAGCATCATCACTTCATCATCACAGCATCACAACATCATCATCGCAGCGTCATCACTACATCAACACAGCCTCATGACTGCATCATCACAGTATCATCACTGCATCATCGCAGTATCATCACAACATCATCACAGTGTCATCACAGCATCATCACAGAATCATTACAGCATCATCACAGAGTCATCACAGCATCATCACAGCATCATCCCTGCACCATCACTACATCATCACACCACCATCGCAGCATCATCAATGCATCATCACTGCATCATCAGATAATCATTACAGCGTCATCACTGCATCATCACATCATCATCACTGCGTCATCACAGCATCATCAGAGCGTCTTCACATCATCATCACACCATCATCACTGCATCATCACTGCATCGTCACAGCGTCATCACAGTGTCATCACAGCATCATCATAGCATCATCAGAGCATCATCACACCATCACCACTGCATCATCACAGCATCACAACATCATCATCGCAGCGTCATCACTACATCAACACAGCCTCATCACTGCATCATCACAGTATCATCACTGCATCATCACAGAATCATTACAGCATCATCACAGAGTAATCACAGCATCATCACAGCATCATCCCTGCACCATCAATACATCATCACACCACCATCGCACCATCATCAGTGCATCATCACTGCATCATCAGATAATCATTACAGCGTCATCACTGCATCATCACATCATCATCACTGCGACATCACAGTATCATCAGAGCGTCTTCACAGCATCATCACACCATCATGACTGCATCATCACTGCATCGTCACAGCGTCATCACAGTGTCATCACAGCATCATCACTGCATCATCAGAGCATCATCACACCATCACCACTGCATCATCACAGCATCACAACATCATCATCGCAGCGTCATCACTACATCAACACAGCCTCATCACTGCATCATCACAGTATCATCACTGCATCTTCACAACATTATCACAACATCATCACATTATTATCACTGCATCACTGCATCATCACAGCGTCATCACAGTGTCATCACAGCATCATCACATCAACTACAAAACATCATCACAGTGTCATCACAGCACCATCACTGCATAATAAATGCATCATCACAGCATCATTAGACCGTCATCACACCATCATCACTGCATAATCACTGCATCATCAAAGCATCATCACAGCATCTTCACAGCATTATCACAAAATCATCACAGAATCAACACAGCATTACTGCATCATCACAGCATCATCACAGCATCACAACATCATCATCGCAGCGTCATCACTACATCAACACAGCCTCATCACTGCATCATCACAGTATCATCACTGCATCATCGCAGTATCATCACAACATCATCACAGTGTCATCAAAGCATCATCACTGCATCATCACAGAATCATTACAGCATCATAACAGAGTCATCACAGCATCATCACAGCATCATCCCTGCACCATCACTACATCATCACAACATCATCACACCACCATCACAGCATCATCAATGCATCATCACTGCATCATCAGATAATCATTACAGTGTCATCACTGCATCATCACATCATCATCACTGCGTCATCACAGCATCATCAGAGCGTCTTCACAGCATCATCACACCATCATCACTGCATCATCAATGCATCGTCACAACATCATCACAGTGTCATCACAGCATCATCACTGCATAATCACTGCATCATCAGAGCATCATCACATCATCATCACTGCATCATCACAGCATCATCACAGAGTCATCGCAACATAATCATAGCATCATCACACCATCACAACATCATCATCGCACCGTCAACAAAGCATCAACAAAGCGTCATCAGTGCATCATTACTGCATCATCACAATATCATCACTGCATCATCACAGCATCATCACAGTGTCATCACAGCATCATCACTGTATAATCACTGCATCACCACAGCATTATCACTGCATCATCGCTGCATCATCACAGCATCATCACTACATCATCATGGCGTCATCTCTGCATCATCACATCATAATCACAGCATCATCACTGCATCATCACAGCGTCATCACTGCATAGTCACAGCATCATCACAGCGTCATCACAGCATCATCACTGCATCATCAAAGCGTCATCAAAGCATCATCACAGCATCATCACATCTTCTACACAACATCATCACAGTGTCATCACAGCATCATCACTGCATAATCATCACATCATCATCACTGCATCATCACAGCATCATCACAGTGTCATCACAGCGTCATCACAGCATCATCACTGCATCATCAAAGCGTCATCACAGCATCATCCAAGCATCATCACATCGTCTACACAACGTCATCACAGTGTCATAACAGAATAATCATTGCAAAATCACTGCATCATAACAGCATCATTACAGCATCATCACTGCATAATCACTACATCATCACAATATCATCACACCATCATCACAGCATCATCAATGCATTATCACTGCATCATCAGATAATCATCACAGCGTCATCACTGCATCATCACATCATTATCACTGCATCATGCCAGAATTATCAGAGCGTCTTCACAGCATCATCACAGCATCATCACAGTGTCATCACATCATCATCACTGCATCATCAAAGCATCATCACACCATCATCACAGCATCATCACATCATCCTCACAGAGTCATCACAACATAATCATAGCCTCATCACAGCATCACAAAATCATCATCGCAACGTCATCACTGCATCAACACAGCGTCATCACTGCAGAATCACTGCATCGTCACAATATTATATCAGCGTCATCGCAGCATCATTACTGCTTACTCACTGCATCATCACAGCGTCATCACAGTATCATCACTGCATCATCAGAGTATAATCACTGCATCATCACAGCATCATCACAATAACATCACTGCATCATCACAACATAATCATAGCATCATCACAGCATCACAACATCATCATTGCAGCCTCATCACTGCATCATCACTGCATAATCACTGCATAATCACAGCATCATCACTGCATCATCACAGCATCATCACATCATCATCACAGCATCATCACAAAATCATCGCAGCCTCATAAGTGCATCATCACAATATCATCAGAGCGTCATCACTAGGTCATAACTGCATCATCACTGCCTCATCAACGCATCATCACTACATCATCACAGCATCATCACAGCGTCTACACAACATCATGACAGTGTCATAACAGCATCATCACTGCATAAACACTGCATCATCACAGCATCATTAGAGCATCATCACAGAGTCACCACATCATCATCACAGCATCATCACTACATCATCACAGCATCATCACAGCATCATCGCAGCATCATCACAGCATAATCACTCATCATCACTGTATCATCACAGCATCATCACAGTGTTATCACAGCATCATCACTGCATACTCACTGCATCATCACAGAATTATATCAGCATCATCACAGCATCACAACATCATCATCGCAGCGTCATCACTGCATCAACACAGCGTCATCACTGCATCATCACTGCATCATCACAGCATCATCACAAAATCACCACAGTGTCATCACAGCATCATCACTGCATAATCACTGCATCATCACAGCATTATATCAGCATCATCACAGCATCATCACAGCATGATCACTGCATCATCACAGTATTATCACAGCATCATCACTGCATCATCACTGCATCATCACAATATCGTCAGAGCATGATTAGAGCGTCATCAGAGCATCATCACTGCATAATCACTGCATCATCACACCATCATCACAGCATAATCACTGCATCATCACAGCATCATCACTGCATTATCACAGCATCATTAGACCGTCATCACACCATCATCACTGCATAATCACTGCATCATCAATACATCATCACAGCATCATCACAGCATCATTACTGCTTATTACTGCATCATCACAGCGTCATCAGAGCATCATCATTGCATCATCATAGCATCATCACTGCATCATCACAGCATCATCACTGCATCATCAGAGCATCATTACAGCATGATTCCTGCACCATTACTACATCATCACAACATCATCACACCACCATCACAGCATCATCAGTGCATCATCAGATAATCATCACAGCGTCATAAGTGTATCATCACATCATCATCACTGCGTCATCACAGCATCATCAGAGCGTCTTCACAGCATCATCACACCATCATCACTGCATCATCACTGCATCGTCACAGCATCATCACTGCATCATCACAGAGTCATCGCAACATAATCATAGCATCATCACAGCATCACAACATCATCATCGCAGCGTTATCACTGCATCAACACAGCGTCATCACAGCATCATCACTGCATCATCACAGTATCATCACAAAATCACCACAGTGTCATCACAGCATCATCACTGCATAATCACTGCATCATCACAGCATTATATCAGCATCATCACAGCATCATCACAGCATGATCACTGCATCATCACAGCATCCTCACTGCATCATCACACCATCATCACTGCATCATCACAGTATTATCACAGCATCATCACAGCGTCATCAAAGCATCATCACAGCATCATCACTGAATAATCACTGCATCATCACTGCATCATCACAGCATCATCACTGCATCATCTCTGCATCATCACTGCATCATCACTGCATCATCACATCAACTACACAATATCATCACAGTGTCATCACTGCATCATCACAGCATCATCACTGCATCATCACAGCATCATCAGAGCGTCTTCACAGCATCATCACAGCATCATCACTGCATCATCACAGCATCATCACTGCATCAGCACTGCATCATCACATCAACTACACAATATCATCACAGTATCATCACTGCATCATCACAACATCATCACAGTGTCATCACAACATCATCACAGCATCATCACTGCATCATCACAGAACCATTACAGCATCATCACAGAGTCATCAGAGCATCATCACAGCATCATCCCTGCACCATCACTACATTATCACAACATCATCACTGCATCATCACTGCATCATCAATGCATCATCACTGCATCATCAGAAAATCATCACAGCGTCATCACTGCATCATCACATCATCATCACTGCGTCACTACAGCATCATCAGAGCGTCTTCACAGCATCATCACACCATCATTCACTGCCATTTGCCGAGGCGATCGGCTCTGGGGCAGACGCGTTCTGCAGCGGAGGGGGGGATCGGGCCAGGCAGGGCTAATTTTTCCGGCATCGAGCCTACTTGAGGGAGCCGCCAGGACCCGGCAGCCCTCGTGAGGGAGGCTGACGAGGCGAAGGCGGAGCCAGCAGCGTCAGCGGCGGGCTATTTAAATCGGGCGCCACCGCCATTTCACTGCCATTTGCCGAGGCGATCGGCTCCGGGGTAGACGCGTTCTGCAGCGGAGGGGGGGATCGGGCCAGGCAGGGCTAATTTTTCCGGCATCGAGCCTACTTGAGGGAGCCGCCAGGACCTGGCAGCCCTCGTGAGGGAGGCTGACGAGGTGAAGGCGGAGCCAGCAGCGCCCCCCCCCGGCTGTTCAAAAGCTGCCCCTAGGGAACGCGAGCGACCAGGAGCGCGGCGAACAGGGTGGGCAAACAGGGCGTGGTGCGGCAGTTAGCGCGGCAGTTCGCGCAGGCAGGGCGAGCAGGCAGGGCGGAGCGCTCCCCCCGCCCATACGAACACCTCCTTAACGACAGCCGTTAGCTAGGTGATAATGGTCTCCACCAGGCCGGGTGCGCTCTCCAGGAAGTCGGTACACACCCAGACCGACTACTCGTTAAAAAACGCAGCAGTTCAGGTCACCGGATGCAAGGAGTGTCTGAGCCTGTTGCTGCCATCGGCGGGAGGCAGAGAAACTGCGTGCGTGAGGTGCGAGCAGGTGGATGACCTGGTCCACATGGTGGCGGAGCTCAAGGAGGAGGTGGAGAGGTTGAGGGATATCAGGGAGTGTGAGCGGGAGATAGACTGGTGGAGCGACTCCCTGCAGGGCCTCAAGGAGAGGTACCGGGGTGAGACGCCCCAAACAGTGGTGGACCCCCTGCCCTGTAACCGTCGGGCAGAGGGAGGGAATCTGGGAATTGAGGAGGAATGGAAACAGGTCCCTGCTCGACACCGCAGGCGATGCCCTCCCCTTCCGGCCCCACCTTCCCAGGTGCCCTTACGCAACAGGTTTGAGGCCCTGGAGCTCGACAGACCAGTAGCTGAGGAAGAGGTAGCAAGTGTTCCCAGGAGGGTGCCTAGGGCGAGGAGGTCGACTCCACGCCTCAGGACTGCCTCCATCAAGAAAGACAGGAGGGTTATTGTTGTTGGAGACTCTATTCTTAGGGGAACAGAGGGCCCTATTTGTCGGCCCGACCTTACCCGTAGGGAAGTCTGCTGCCTCCCTGGGGCCAGGGTCAGGGACGTTGCCAGGCAGCTTCCCAACCTGGTACGCCCCTCTGATTATTATCCTCTTTTGATAGTCCAGTGACAACATTGAAGAGAGAAGCCTGAAGGCTATTAAACGAGACTTTAGGGGGCTGGGACGGTTAGTGGATGGAGCGGGAGTGCAGGTGGTGTTTTCATCCATCCCTACGGTGGCAGGGAGGGGAACAGAGAGGACATGGAAAGCCCACCTGTTAAACACGTGGCTTCGGGGCTGGTGCCAACGCAGAAATCTTGGGTTTTTCGACCATGGGGCACTTTACTCAGCACCTGGCCTGATGGCCGCGGACGGGTCTCTATCTTTTAGGGGAAAAAGGATCCTGGGCCAGGAGCTGGCAGGGCTCATTGAGAGGGCTTTAGACTAGGTAAGAAGGGGGATGGGGCTGAGGCAAGGATTGTTGGGGCTGTGCCAGGGGGAATAATGGCAAGGCCGGAGGATAAGGTAATGGCCCAGCTGAAGTGCATCTACACCAATGCACGCAGCATGGGTAACAAACAGGAGGAGCTGGAAGCCATCGTGCGGCAGGCAGGCTACGACTTGGTTGCCATCACGGAGACGTGGTGGGACCAGTCTCATGACTGGAGTGCTGCAATGCCTGGCTATAAGCTCTTCAGAAGGGACAGGCGGCACAGAAGGGGTGGTGGTGTGGCTCTCTATATTAGAGAGTCTTTCGAGGTTGTAGAACTCGAGGCTAGGAATGACAAGGTCGAGTCCCTTTGGGTTAGGATCAGCAGGGGCAACAAGGCTAGTGTCCTGGTCGGGGTCTGCTATAGACCGCCGAACCAGGATGAGGAGACGGACGAGGAGTTCTACAGGCAACTGACAGAAGTTGCAAAATCTTCAGCGCTTGTACTCGTGGGGGACTTCAATTTCCCTGACATATCCTGGAAGCACAACACAGCCCAAAGAAAGCAGTCTAGGAGGTTTCTGGAGAGTGTGGAAGATAGCTTCCTGACGCAGCTGGTTAGTGAACCTACCAGGGGTGGTGCCCCGCTAGACCTTCTCTTCACAAACAGAGAAGGACTGGTGGAGGATGTGATTGTCGGGAGCTGTCTTGGGCAGAGTGACCACGAAATGGTGGAGTTCACTGTTCTTGGCGAGGCCAGGAAGGGGACCAGCAAAACTGCTGTATTGGACTTCCGGAGGGCTGACTTTGAGCTGCTCAGGACACTGGTTGGTAGAGTCCCTTGGGAGGCGGTTCTGAAGGGCAGAGGGGTCCAGGAAGGCTGGGCGCTCTTCAAGAGGGAAATCTTAATGGCGCAGGAACGGTCTGTCCCCACGTGCCCAAAGACGAGCTGGCGGGGAAGAAGACCAGCCTGGCTGAACAGAGAATTGTGGCTTGAGCTTAGGAGAAAAAAGAGGGTTTATAACCTTTGGAAAAGTGGGCAGGCCACTAGGGAGGACTATAAGGATGTTGCGAGGCTGTGCAGGGACAAAATTAGGAAGGCCAAAGCTCATCTGGAGCTCAATCTGGCTACTGCCGTTAAAGATAACAAAAAACGTTTTTATAAATACATCAACACAAAAAGGAGGACTAAGGAGAATCTCCATCCTTTACTGGATGAGGGGGGAAACTTAGTTACAAGAGATGAAGAAAAGGCGGAGGTGCTTAATGCCTTCTTCACCTCAGTCTTTAGCGGCAATACTGGTTGTTCTCTGGATACTCAGTACCCTGAGCTGGTGGAGGGGGATGTGGAGCAGGATGTGGCCCTCACTATCGACGAGGAACTGGTTGGTGACCTGCTACGGCACTTGGATGTGCACAAGTCGATGGGGCCGGATGGGATCCACCCAAGGGTACTGAGAGAACTGGCAGAGGAGCTGGCCAAGCCACTATCCATCATTTATCAGCAGTCCTGGCTATCGGGGGAGGTCCCAGTTGACTGGCGGCTAGCAAACGTGACGCCCATCTACAAGAAGGGCCGGAGGGCAGACCCAGGAAACTACAGGCCTGTCAGTTTAACCTCAGTGCCAGGGAAGCTCATGGAGCAGATCCTCTTGAGAGTCATCATGCAGCACTTGCAGGGCAAGCAGGCGATCAGGCCCAGTCGGCATGGGTTTCTGAAAGGCAGATCCTGCTTGACGAACCTGATCTCCTTCTATGACAAAGTGACGCGCTGGGTGGATGAGGGAAAGGCTGTGGATGTGGTCTACCTTGACTTCAGCAAGGCTTTTGACACCGTCTCCCACAGCATTCTCCTCAAGAAACTGGCTGCTCTTGGCTTGGACTGGCGCACGCTTCGTTGGGTTAGAAACTGGCTGGATAGCCGGGCCCAAAGAGTCATGGTAAATGGAGTCAAGTCCAGTTGGAGGCCGGTCACTAGTGGCGTTCCCCAGGGCTCGGTGCTGGGGCCGGTCCTCTTTAATATCTTCATCGATGATCTGGACGAGGGCATTGAGTGCACCCTCAGTAAGTTTGCAGATGACACCAAGCTAGGTGCGTGTGTCGAGCTGCTTGAGGGTAGGAAGGCTCTGCAGGAGGATCTGGACAGGCTTGACCGATGGGCTGAGGCCAACTGCATGAAGTTCAACAAGGCCAAGTGCCGGGTCCTGCACCTGGGGCGCAATAACCCCAAGCAGAGCTACAGGCTGGGAGATGAGTGGTTGGAGAGCTGCCTGGCAGAGAAGGACCTGGGAGTGATGGTGGATAGTCGGCTGAATATGAGCCAGCAGTGTGCTCAGGTCGCCAAAAAGGCCAACAGCATCCTGGCCTGCATAAGAAACAGTGTGGCCAGCAGGGCTAGGGAGGTGATCGTCCCCCTGTACTCGGCTCTGGTGAGGCCGCACCTCGAGTACTGTGTTCAGTTTTGGGCCCCTCGCTACAAGAAGGACGTCGAGGTGCTTGAGCGGGTTCAGAGAAGGGCGACGAAGCTGGTGAGGGGCCTGGAGAACAAGTCCTACGAGGAGCGGCTGAGGGAGCTGGGCTTGTTCAGCCTTGAGAAAAGGAGGCTCAGGGGTGACCTTATTGCTCTCTACAGATACCTTAAGGGAGGCTGTAGCGAGGTGGGGGTTGGTTTATTCTTCCACGTGCCTGGTGATAGGACGAGGGGGAATGGGATTAAGTTGCGCCAGGGGAGTTTTAGGCTGGATGTTAGGGGGCACTTTTTTACCGAAAGGGTTGTTCGACATTGGAACAGGCTGCCCAGGGAAGTGGTGGAGTCACCATCCCTGGAAGACTTTAAAAGACGATTAGATGTTGAGCTTAGGGATATGATTTAGTGGGGACTGTTAGCGTTAGGTCAGAGGTTGGACTCGATGATCTTAAGGTCTCTTCCAACCTAGAAAATTCTGTGATTCTGTGATCATCACTGCATCATCACATCATCATCACAGAGTCATCACAACATAATCATAGCATCATCACAGCATCACAACATCATCATCGCAGCGTCATCACTGCATCAACACAGCGTCATCAGTGCATAATCACTGCATCATCACAGCATCATCACAGCATCATTACAGCGTCAACACATCATATACACAACATCATCACAGCGTCATCAAATCAAATACACAACATCATCACAGCATCATCACGGCATCATCACTGCATCATCAGAGAATCATCACAGCGTCATCACTGCATAATCACTGCATAAACACTGCATCATCTCTGTGTAATCACTGCGTAATCACTGCATCATCACAGCATCATTACTGCTTACTGATTGCATCATCACAGACTCATCACAGAGTCATCACAGCATCATCACAGCATCAATGCAGCATCTTCACAGTGTCATCACAGCATCATCATAGCATCATCACTGCATCATCACTGCATCATCACAGCATAATCACTGTATCATCACTGCATAATCACTGCATCTTCACACCATCATCACAGTATCATCACAACATCATCTCAGCATCATCACACCATCATCAACGCATCATCACAGCATCATCACTGCATCATCACAGCATCATCACAGCATCAAAACTGCATCATCTCATCATCATCTGAGCATCATCACAGCATCACCACTTCATCATCACAGCATCATTACTGCTTTCTCACTGCATCATCACAGCGTCATCACTGCATCATCAAATAATCATCACAGCATCATCACATCATCATCGCAGCATCATCAGTGCATCAACACAGCGTCATCAGTGCATAATCACTGCATCATTACAGTATCATCTCTGCATCATCACAGCATCATTACAGCGTCAACACATCATATACACAACATCATCACAGCATCATTACAGCGTCATCAAATCAAATACACAACATCATCACAGCATCATCACGGCATCATCACTGCATCATCAGAGAATCATCACAGCGTCATCACTGCATAATCACTGCATAAACACTGCATCATCTCTGTGTAATCACTGCGTAATCACTGCATCATCACAGCATCATCACAGCATCATTACTGCTTACTGATTGCATCATCACAGAGTCATCACAGCATCATCACAGCATCAATGCAGCATCTTCACAGCATCATCATAGCATCATCACTGCATCATCACTGCATCATCACAGCATAATCACTGTATCATCACTGCATAATCACTGCATCTTCACACCATCATCACAGTATCATCACAACATCATCTCAGCATCATCACACCATCATCAACGCATCATCACAGCATCATCACTGCATCATCACAGCATCATCACAGCATCAAAACTGCATCATCTCATCATCATCTGAGCATCATCACAGCATCATCACAGTGCCACCACACCATCATCACAGCATCACCACTTCATCATCACAGCATCATTACTGCTTTCTCACTGCATCATCACTGCATCCTCAAATAATCATCAAAGCATCATCACAGCATCATCACATCATCATCGCAGCATCATCAGTGCATCATTAGAGCATCATCACAGCATAATCACTGCATCAACTCTGCATCATCACTGCATCATAACAGCATCATCACTTCAACTACACAATATCATCACAGTGTCATCACAGCAGCATCACTGCGTAATCACAGCATCTTCTGAGCATCACCACAACATCATTATTGCATCAACACTGCATCATAAATGCATCATCACAGCATAATCACTGCATCATCACTGCATCAACACAGCATCATCACTGCATCATCACAGCATCATTAGACCGTCATCACACCATCATCACTGCATAATCACTGCATCATCAAAGCATCATCACAGCATCATCACAGCATCATTACTGCTTATTACTGCATCATCACAGCGTCATCAGAGCATCATCATTGCATCATCACAGGATCATCACTGCATCATCAGAGCATCATCAGAGTGTCATCAGAGCATCATCACAGCATCTTAACTGCTTCATCACTGCCTCATCACAGCATCATCGCATGGTCAACACTGCATCATCACTGCATAGTCACTGCATCATCAGTGCATCATCACAGTGTCATCACAGCATCATCACAGCAAGATCACTGCATCATCACTGCATCATCACAGAGTCATCACAGCATCATCACTGCATAATCACTGCATCATCAGAGCATCATCACACCATCACCACTGCATCATCACTGCATCATCACATCATCATCGCAGCATCATCACAACATCATCACAGTATCATCACTGCATCATCACAGCATCATTACAGCATCACCACAGAGTCTTCACAGCATCATCCATGCACCATCACTACATCATCACAGAACCATTACAGCATCATCACAGAGTCATCAGAGCATTATCACAGCATCATCCCTGCACCATCACTACATCATCACAACATCATCACTGCATCATCAATGCATCATCACTGCAGCATCAGAAAATCATCACAGCGTCATCACTGCATCATCACATCATCATCACTGCATCATCACAGCATCATCACAGTGTCATCACTGCATCATCACATCATCATCACTGCATAGTTGCAGCATTATCACAGTCATCACAGCATCATCACTGCATCATCTAAGCGTCATCACAGCATCATTGCAGCATCATCCAAGCATCATCACATCGTCTACACAACATCATTATAGTGTCATAACAGCATCATCACAAAATCATCACAGCCTCATAAGTGCATCATCACAATATCATCAGAGCGTCATCACTAGGTCATAACTGCATCATCACTGCATCATCAAAGCATCATCACATCATCATCACAGCATCATCACAGTGTCATCACAGCATCATCACTGCATAATCACTGCATCATCACAGCATCATTAGAGCATCATCACAGAGTCATCACAGCATCATCACTGCATAATCACGGCATCATCACAGCATCATCGCAGCATCATCAGAGCGTCTTCACACCATCATCACTGCATCATCACTGTATCATCACAGCATCATCACAGTGTAATCACAGCATCATCACTGCATAATCACTGAATCATCACAGCATTATATCAACATCATCTCAGCATCATTACTGCTTACTGACTGCATCATCACAGAGTCATCATAGTATCATCACTGCATCATAACAACATCATAACTGCATCATCACACCATCACCACTGCATCATCACTGCATAATCACTGCATCATCACACCATCATCTCTGCTTCGTCACACCATCATCTCAGCATCATCAATGCATCATCACTGCATCATCAGATAATCATTACAGCGTCATCACTGCATCATCACATCATCATCACTGCGTCATCACAGCATCGTCACAGCATCATCACAGTGTCATCACAGCATCATCACTGCATAATCACTGCATCATCAGAGCATCATCACACCATCATCACTGCATCATCACAGCATCATCACAGAGTCATCGCAACATAATCATAGCATCATCAGAGCATCACAACATCATCATCGCACCGTCAACAAAGCGTCATCAGTGCATCATTACTGCATCATCACAGTATCATCACTGCATCATCACAGCATCATCACAAAATCATCACAGTGTCATCACAGCATCATCACAGCAAGATCACTGCATCATCACTGCATCATCACAGAGTCATCACAGCATCATCACTGCATAATCACTGCATCATCAGAGCATCATCACACCATCACCACTGCATCATCACTGCATCATCACATCATCATCGCAGCATCATCACAACATCATCACAGTATCATCACTGCATCATCACAGCATCATTACAGCATCACCACAGAGTCTTCACAGCATCATCCATGCACCATCACTACATCATCACAGAACCATTACAGCATCATCACAGAGTCATCAGAGCATTATCACAGCATCATCCCTGCACCATCACTACATCATCACAACATCATCACTGCATCATCAATGCATCATCACTGCAGCATCAGAAAATCATCACAGCGTCATCACTGCATCATCACATCATCATCACTGCATCATCACAGCATCATCACAGTGTCATCACTGCATCATCACATCATCATCACTGCATAGTTGCAGCATTATCACAGTCATCACAGCATCATCACTGCATCATCTAAGCGTCATCACAGCATCATTGCAGCATCATCCAAGCATCATCACATCGTCTACACAACATCATTATAGTGTCATAACAGCATCATCACAAAATCATCACAGCCTCATAAGTGCATCATCACAATATCATCAGAGCGTCATCACTAGGTCATAACTGCATCATCACTGCATCATCAAAGCATCATCACATCATCATCACAGCATCATCACAGTGTCATCACAGCATCATCACTGCATAATCACTGCATCATCACAGCATCATTAGAGCATCATCACAGAGTCATCACAGCATCATCACTGCATAATCACGGCATCATCACAGCATCATCGCAGCATCATCAGAGCGTCTTCACACCATCATCACTGCATCATCACTGTATCATCACAGCATCATCACAGTGTAATCACAGCATCATCACTGCATAATCACTGAATCATCACAGCATTATATCAACATCATCTCAGCATCATTACTGCTTACTGACTGCATCATCACAGAGTCATCATAGTATCATCACTGCATCATAACAACATCATAACTGCATCATCACACCATCACCACTGCATCATCACTGCATAATCACTGCATCATCACACCATCATCTCTGCTTCGTCACACCATCATCTCAGCATCATCAATGCATCATCACTGCATCATCAGATAATCATTACAGCGTCATCACTGCATCATCACATCATCATCACTGCGTCATCACAGCATCGTCACAGCATCATCACAGTGTCATCACAGCATCATCACTGCATAATCACTGCATCATCAGAGCATCATCACACCATCATCACTGCATCATCACAGCATCATCACAGAGTCATCGCAACATAATCATAGCATCATCAGAGCATCACAACATCATCATCGCACCGTCAACAAAGCGTCATCAGTGCATCATTACTGCATCATCACAGTATCATCACTGCATCATCACAGCATCATCACAAAATCATCACAGTGTCATCACAGCATCATCACTGTATAATCACTGCATCATCACAGCATCATCACAGCATCATCACTATATCATCACGGCGTCATCGCTGCATAGTCACAGCATCATGAAAGTGTCATCAAAGCATCATTGCAGCATCATCACAACATCATCACATCGTCTACACAACATCATCACTGTGTCATAACAGCATCATCACTGCATCATCACTGCATCATCACAGCATCATCACAGTGTCATCACAGCGTCATCACAGAATCACCAAAGCGTCATCACTGCATCATCACGTTGTCTACACAACATCATCACAGTGTCATCACAGCATCATCACATCATCATCACTGCATAATAACTGCATCATCACAGCGTCATCACTGCATCATCACATCATCATCACTGCATCATCCAAGCATCATCACATCGTCTACACAACATCATCACAGTGTCATAACAGCATCATCACTGCAAAATCACTGCATCATTACAGCATCATTAGAGCATCATCACAGAGTCATCACAGCATCATCACAGCATCATCACTGCATAATCACTACATCATCACAATATCATCACACCACCATCACAGCATCATCAATGCATCATCACTGCATCATCAGATAATCATCACAGCGTCATCACTGCATCATCACATCATTATCACTGCATCATGCCAGAATTATCAGAGCGTCTTCACAGCATCATCACACCATCATCACAGCATCATCACAGTGTCATCACATCATCATCACAGCATGATCACTGCATCATCACACCATCATCAGTGCATCATCACATCATCCTCACAGAGTCATCACAACATAATGATAGCCTAATCACAGCATCACAAAATCATCATCGCAACGTCATCACTGCATCAACACAGCGTCATCACTGCATCATCACAACATCATCACAGTGTCATCACAGAGTCATCACAGCATCATCCCTGCACCATCACTACATCATCACAACATCATCACACCACCATCACAGCATCATCAGTGCATCATCACTGCATCATCAGATAATCATCACAGCGTCATCACTGTATCATCACATCATCATCACTGCATAGTCACAGCATCATCAGTGCATCATCACAGTGTCATCACAGCATCATCACAGCATGATCACTGCATCATCACTGCATCATCACAGAGTCATCACACCATCATCACTGCATCATCACTGCATCGTCACAGCATCATCACAGTGTCATCACAGCATCATCACTGCATAATCACTGCATCATCACTGCATCATCACAACATCATTACAGCATCACCACAGACTCATCACAGCATCATCCCTGCACCATCACTACATCATCACACCACCATCACAGCATCATCACTGCATCATCAGATAATCATCACAGCGTCATCACTGTATCATCACATCATCATCACTGCGTCATCACAGCATCATCAGAGCTTCTTCACAGCATCATCACACCATCATCACTGCATCGTCACAGCATCATCACAGTGTCATCACAGCATCATCACTGCATAATCACTGCATCATCAGAGCATCATCACACCATCATAACTGCATCATCACAGCATCATCACTGCATCATCACTGCATCATCAGAGCATCATCGCTGCATCATCGCAGCGTCATCACAGCATCATCACAGTGTCATCACACCATCATCACAGCATCATCTGAGCTTCATCACAGTATCATTACTGCTTACTCACTGCATCATCACAGCATCATCGTAGCATCATCACTGCATCATCACAGCATCATTACAGCATCATCACTGCATATTCACTGCATGATCACACCATCATCACTGCATCAACACAGTGTCATCACTACAACATCACTGCATCATCACAGTGTCATAACGGCATCATCAAAGCATCATCACAGCGTCATCACTGCATCATATGATGATGTGATGATGCAGTGATCATGCTGTGATGATGCTCATATAATGCTGTGATGATGCAGTGATAATGGTGTGATGATGCTCTGATGAAGCTGTGATGACGCAGTGATGATGATGTGATGATACAGTGATGACGCTGTGATGATTATCTGATGATGCAGTGATGATGCACTGATGATGCTGTGATGGTGGTGTGATGATGTAGTGATGGTGCAGGGATGACGCTGTGATGAAGCAGTGATGTAGTGATAATAATATGATGATGTTGTGATCATGTTGTTAAGATGCTGTGATGATGCATTGATGATGCAGTGTTGATGCAATAATGATGTTGTGGTGATGCTCAGAAGATGCTGTGATTACGCAGTGATGCTGCTGTGATGACACTGTGATGATATTGTGTAGTTGAAGTGATGATGCTGTTATGATGCAGTGATGATGCAGAGTTGATGCAGTGATTATGCTGTGATGATGCTCTAATGATGCACTGATGATGCTGCGATGATGATGTGATGATGCTGTGATGATTATTTGATGATGCAGTGATGATGCTGTGATGATGCTGTGATGATTATTTGATGATGCAGTGATGACGCTGTGATGATGCAGTGAGAAAGCAGTAATGATGCTGTGATGATGCTCGGAAGATGCTGTGATGATGCAGTGGTGATGCTGTGATGATGGTGTGGTGGCACTGTGATGATGCTCAGATGATGATGAGATGATGCAGTTTTGATGCTGTGATGATGCTGTGATGATGCGTTGATGATGGTGTGATGATGCTGAGATGATGTTGTGATGATACTGTGATGATGGTGTGAAGATGCAGTGATTATGCAGTGATGATACAGTGATTATGCTGTGATGATGCTGTGATGATGCAGTGATTACGCAGTGATTACACAGAGATGATGCAGTGTTTATGCAGTGATTATGCAGTGATTATGCTGTGATGATTCTCTGATGATGCAGTGATGATGCCGTGATGATGCTGTGATGATGTTGTGTATATGATGTGTTGACGCTGTGATGATGCTGTGAGGATGCAGTGATGATGATGTGACGATGCAGTGATGATGCTGTGATGATGCAGTGATGACGCTGCGATGATTATGTTGTGATGCTGTGATGATGCTATGATTATGTTGTGATGACTCTGTGATGATGATGTGATGATGCAGTGATGATGCTGTGAAGACACTCTGATGATGCTGTAGTGACGTAGTGATGATGTGATGATGCAGTGATGACGCTGTGATTATTTTCTGATGATGCAGTGATGATGCATTGATGATGCAGTGATGATGTGATTATGTAGTGATGATGTAGTGATGATGCTGTGATGACACTGTGATGATGTTGTGATGATGCTTGATGATGCAGTGATGATACTGTGATGATGCACTGATGACGCTGTGTTGATGCAGTGATGACGCTGCGATGATGATGTGGTGACGCTGTGAAGATGCTATGATTCTGTTGTGATGACTCTGTGATGATGATGTGATGATCCTGTGATGATGCAGTGGTGATGGTGTGATGATGCTCATATGATGCATTGATTATGCAGTGATGATGCAGTGATGACACTGCGATGATGCTGTGATGATGCCGTGATGATGCAGTGATGATGCTGTGATGATGTAGTGATCATGCTGTGATGATGCGGTAATGATGCTGTGATGATGCATTTATTATGCAGTGATGGTGCTGTGATGACACTGTGATGATGTTTTGTAGTTGATGTGATGATGCTGTGATGATGCTGTGATGACGCTGTGATGATGCAGTGATAATAATATGATGTTGTTGTGATCATGTTGTGAAGATGCTGTGATGATGCATTGATGATGCAGTGTTGATGCAATAATGATGTTGTGGTGATGCTCAGAAGATGCTGTGATTACACAGTGATGCTGCTGTGATGACACTGTGATGATATTGTGTAGTTGAATTGATGATGCTGTTATGATGCAGTGATGATGCAGAGTTGATGCAGCGATTATGCTGTGATGATGCTCTAATGATGCACTGATGATGCTGCGATGATGCTGTGATGATTATTTGATGATGCAGTGATGACGCTGTGATGATGCAGTGAGAAAGCAGTAATGATGCTGTGATGATGAAGTGGTGATGCTGTGATGATGCTCAGATGATGATGAGATGATGCAGTTTTGATGCTGTGATGATGCTGTGATGATGCAGTGATGATGCTGTGATGATGCGTTGATGATGGTGTGATGATGCTGAGATGATGTTGTGATGATACTGTGATGATGGTGTGAAGATGCAGTGATTATGCAGTGATGATACAGTGATTATGCTGTGATGATGCAGTGATGATGCAGTGATGATGCTATGATGATGCTGTGATGACACTGTGAAGATGCTGCATTGATGCTGTGATGATGCTGTGATGACTCTGTGATGAGTCTGTGATGATGCAATCAGTAAGCAGTAATGATGCTGTGATGATGCAGTGATTACGCAGTGATTACACAGAGATGATGCAGTGTTTATGCAGTGATTATGCAGTGATGACGCTGTGATGATTCTCTGATGATGCAGTGATGATGCCGTGATGATGCTGTGATGATGTTGTGTATTTGATTTGATGACGCTGTGATGATGTTGTGTATATGATGTGTTGACGCTGTAATGATGCTGTGATGATGCTGTGATGATGCAGTGATTATGCACTGATGACGCTGTGTTGATGCAGTGATGACGCTGCGATGATGATGTTGTGATGCTGTGATGATGCTATGATTATGTTGTGATGACTCTGTGATGATGATGTGATGATGCAGTGATGATCACAGAATCACAGAATTTTCTAGGTTGGAAGAGACCTTAAGATCATCGAGTCCAACCTCTGACCTAACGCTAACAGTCCCCACTAAATCATATCCCTAAGCTCAACATCTAATCGTCTTTTAAAGTCTTCCAGGGATGGTGACTCCACCACTTCCCTGGGCAGCCTGTTCCAATGTCGAACAACCCTTTCGGTAAAAAAGTGCCCCCTAACATCCAGCCTAAAACTCCCCTGGCGCAACTTAATCCCATTCCCCCTCGTCCTATCACCAGGCACGTGGAAGAATAAACCAACCCCCACCTCGCTACAGCCTCCCTTAAGGTATCTGTAGAGAGCAATAAGGTCACCCCTGAGCCTCCTTTTCTCAAGGCTGAACAAGCCCAGCTCCCTCAGCCGCTCCTCGTAGGACTTGTTCTCCAGGCCCCTCACCAGCTTCGTCGCCCTTCTCTGAACCCGCTCAAGCACCTCGACGTCCTTCTTGTAGCGAGGGGCCCAAAACTGAACACAGTACTCGAGGTGCGGCCTCACCAGAGCCGAGTACAGGGGGACGATCACCTCCCTAGCCCTGCTGGCCACACTGTTTCTTATGCAGGCCAGGATGCTGTTGGCCTTTTTGGCGACCTGAGCACACTGCTGGCTCATATTCAGCCGACTATCCACCATCACTCCCAGGTCCTTCTCTGCCAGGCAGCTCTCCAACCACTCATCTCCCAGCCTGTAGCTCTGCTTGGGGTTATTGCACCCCAGGTGCAGGACCCGGCACTTGGCCTTGTTGAACTTCATGCAGTTGGCCTCAGCCCATCGGTCAAGCCTGTCCAGATCCTCCTGCAGAGCCTTCCTACCCTCAAGCAGCTCGACACACGCACCTAGCTTGGTGTCATCTGCAAACTTACTGAGGGTGCACTCAATGCCCTCGTCCAGATCATCGATGAAGATATTAAAGAGGACCGGCCCCAGCACCGAGCCCTGGGGAACGCCACTAGTGACCGGCCTCCAACTGGACTTGACTCCATTTACCATGACTCTTTGGGCCCGGCTATCCAGCCAGTTTCTAACCCAACGAAGCGTGCGCCAGTCCAAGCCAAGAGCAGCCAGTTTCTTGAGGAGAATGCTGTGGGAGACGGTGTCAAAAGCCTTGCTGAAGTCAAGGTAGACCACATCCACAGCCTTTCCCTCATCCACCCAGCGCGTCACTTTGTCATAGAAGGAGATCAGGTTCGTCAAGCAGGATCTGCCTTTCAGAAACCCATGCCGACTGGGCCTGATCGCCTGCTTGCCCTGCAAGTGCTGCATGATGACTCTCAAGAGGATCTGCTCCATGAGCTTCCCTGGCACTGAGGTTAAACTGACAGGCCTGTAGTTTCCTGGGTCTGCCCTCCGGCCCTTCTTGTAGATGGGCGTCACGTTTGCTAGCCGCCAGTCAACTGGGACCTCCCCCGATAGCCAGGACTGCTGATAAATGATGGATAGTGGCTTGGCCAGCTCCTCTGCCAGTTCTCTCAGTACCCTTGGGTGGATCCCATCCGGCCCCATCGACTTGTGCACATCCAAGTGCCGTAGCAGGTCACCAACCAGTTCCTCGTCGATAGTGAGGGCCACATCCTGCTCCACATCCCCCTCCACCAGCTCAGGGTACTGAGTATCCAGAGAACAACCAGTATTGCCACTAAAGACTGAGGTGAAGAAGGCATTAAGCACCTCCGCCTTTTCTTCATCTCTTGTAACTAAGTTTCCCCCCTCATCCAGTAAAGGATGGAGATTCTCCTTAGTCCTCCTTTTTGTGTTGATGTATTTATAAAAACGTTTTTTGTTATCTTTAACGGCAGTAGCCAGATTGAGCTCCAGATGAGCTTTGGCCTTCCTAATTTTGTCCCTGCACAGCCTCGCAACATCCTTATAGTCCTCCCTAGTGGCCTGCCCACTTTTCCAAAGGTTATAAACCCTCTTTTTTCTCCTAAGCTCAAGCCACAATTCTCTGTTCAGCCAGGCTGGTCTTCTTCCCCGCCAGCTCGTCTTTGGGCACGTGGGGACAGACCGTTCCTGCGCCATTAAGATTTCCCTCTTGAAGAGCGCCCAGCCTTCCTGGACCCCTCTGCCCTTCAGAACCGCCTCCCAAGGGACTCTACCAACCAGTGTCCTGAGCAGCTCAAAGTCAGCCCTCCGGAAGTCCAATACAGCAGTTTTGCTGGTCCCCTTCCTGGCCTCGCCAAGAACAGTGAACTCCACCATTTCGTGGTCACTCTGCCCAAGACAGCTCCCGACAATCACATCCTCCACCAGTCCTTCTCTGTTTGTGAAGAGAAGGTCTAGCGGGGCACCACCCCTGGTAGGTTCACTAACCAGCTGCGTCAGGAAGCTATCTTCCACACTCTCCAGAAACCTCCTAGACTGCTTTCTTTGGGCTGTGTTGTGCTTCCAGGATATGTCAGGGAAGTTGAAGTCCCCCACGAGTACAAGCGCTGAAGATTTTGCAACTTCTGTCAGTTGCCTGTAGAACTCCTCGTCCGTCTCCTCATCCTGGTTCGGCGGTCTATAGCAGACCCCGACCAGGACACTAGCCTTGTTGCCCCTGCCGATCCTAACCCAAAGGGACTCGACCTTGTCATTCCTAGCCTCGAGTTCTACAACCTCGAAAGACTCTCTAATATAGAGAGCCACACCACCACCCCTTCTGTGCCGCCTGTCCCTTCTGAAGAGCTTATAGCCAGGCATTGCAGCACTCCAGTCATGAGACTGGTCCCACCACGTCTCCGTGATGGCAACCAAGTCGTAGCCTGCCTGCCGCACGATGGCTTCCAGCTCCTCCTGTTTGTTACCCATGCTGCGTGCATTGGTGTAGATGCACTTCAGCTGGGCCATTACCTTATCCTCCGGCCTTGCCATTATTCCCCCGGCACAGCCCCAACAATCCTTGCCTCAGCCCCATCCCCCTTCTTACCTAGTTTAAAGCCCTCTCAATGAGCCCTGCCAGCTCCTGGCCCAGGATCCTTTTTCCCCTAAAAGATAGAGACCCGTCCGCGGCCATCAGGCCAGGTGCTGAGTAAAGTGCCCCATGGTCGAAAAACCCAAGATTTCTGCGTTGGCACCAGCCCCGAAGCCACGTGTTTAACAGGTGGGCTTTCCATGTCCTCTCTGTTCCCCTCCCTGCCACCGTAGGGATGGATGAAAACACCACCTGCACTCCCGCTCCATCCACTAACCGTCCCAGCCCCCTAAAGTCTCGTTTAATAGCCTTCAGGCTTCTCTCTTCAATGTTGTCACTGCCCGCCTGGACTATCAAAAGAGGATAATAATCAGAGGGGCGTACCAGGTTGGGAAGCTGCCTGGCAACGTCCCTGACCCTGGCCCCAGGGAGGCAGCAGACTTCCCTACGGGTAAGGTCGGGCCGACAAATAGGGCCCTCTGTTCCCCTAAGAATAGAGTCTCCAACAACAATAACCCTCCTGTCTTTCTTGATGGAGGCAGTCCTGAGGCGTGGAGTCGACCTCCTCGCCCTAGGCACCCTCCTGGGAACACTTGCTACCTCTTCCTCAGCTACTGGTCTGTCGAGCTCCAGGGCCTCAAACCTGTTGCGTAAGGGCACCTGGGAAGGTGGGGCCGGAAGGGGAGGGCATCGCCTGCGGTGTCGAGCAGGGACCTGTTTCCATTCCTCCTCAATTCCCAGATTCCCTCCCTCTGCCCGATGGTTACAGGGCAGGGGGTCCACCACTGTTTGGGGCGTCTCACCCCGGTACCTCTCCTTGAGGCCCTGCAGGGAGTCGCTCCACCAGTCTATCTCCCGCTCACACTCCCTGATATCCCTCAACCTCTCCACCTCCTCCTTGAGCTCCGCCACCATGCGGACCAGGTCATCCACCTGCTCGCACCTCACGCACGCAGTTTCTCTGCCTCCCGCCGATGGCAGCAACAGGCTCAGACACTCCTTGCATCCGGTGACCTGAACTGCTGCGTTTTTTAACGGGTAGTTGGTCTGGGTGTGTACTGACTTCCTGGAGAGCGCACCCGGCCTGGTGGAGACCATTATCACCTAGCTAACGGCTGTCGTTAAGGAGGTGTTCGTATGGGCGGGGGGAGCGCTCCGCCCTGCCTGCTCGCCCTGCCTGCGCGAACTGCCGCGCTAACTGCCGCACCACGCCCTGTTTGCCCGCCCTGTTCGCCGCGCTCCTGGTCGCTCGCGTTCCCTAGGGGCAGCTTTTGAACAGCCGGGGGGGGGGCGCTGCTGGCTCCGCCTTCACCTCGTCAGCCTCCCTCACGAGGGCTGCCAGGTCCTGGCGGCTCCCTCAAGTAGGCTCGATGCCGGAAAAATTAGCCCTGCCTGGCCCGATCCCCCGCTCCGCTGCAGAACGCGTCTGCCCCGGAGCCGATCGCCTCGGCAAATGGCAGTGAATGATGGTGTGATGATGCTGTGAAGACGCTCTGATGATGCTGTAGTGACGCAGTGATGATGATGTGATGATGCAGTGATGACGCTGTGATGATTTTCTGATGATGCAGTGATGATGCATTGATGATGCAGTGATGATGCAGTGATGATGTTGTGATGATGTAGTGATGGTGCAGGGATGATGCTGTGATGATGCTCTGATGACTCTGTGATGATGCTGTAATGGTTCTGTGATGATGCTGTGATGATACTGTGATGATGCAGTGATGATGCACTGATGACGCTGTGTTGATGCAGTGATGACGCTGCGATGATGCTATGATTATGTTGTGATGAATCTGTGATGACTCTGTGATGATGATGTGATGATGCTGTGATGATGTAGTGATGATGCTCATATGATGCATTGATTATGCAGTGATGATGCTGTGATGACACTGTGATGATGCAGTGATTATGCAGTGATGATGCATTGATGATGTTGTGATGACTCTGTGATGATGCTGCAATGATTCTGTGATGATGCAGTGATGATGCATTGCTGATGCAGTGATGATTCTGTGATGATGCAGTGATGACGCTGTGATAATGCAGTGATGATGTTCTGATGATGCTGAGATGATGGTGTGACGATGCAGAGATGATGGTGTGATGATGCAGTGATGATGCTGTGATGATGCTGTGGTGATGCTGTCGTGATGCTGTGGTGATGCTGTCGTGATGCAGTGATAATGCTGTGATGATGCAGTGATGATGCTGTGATGATGCAGTTATGACCTAGTGATGACGCTCTGATGATATTGTGATGATGCACTGATGACGCTGCGATGATGTTGTGATGATGCTGTGATGATGATGTGATGATTCAGTGATGATGATGTGATGATGCTGTAATGATTATGTTATGATGCAGTGAAGATGCTGCAATGATGCAGTAATGATGCTGTGATGATGCAGTGAGTAAGCAGTAATGATGCTGTGATGATGCAGTGATGATGCTGTGATGACACTATGATGATGTTGTGATGATGCAGTGATGATACTGTGATGATGCAGTGATGATGCAGTGATGACGCTGTGTTGATGCAGTGATGACGCTGCGATGATGCTGTGATGACGCTCTGATGATGCTGTGATGATATAGTGATGACGTTTTGATGATGTAGTGATAATGCTGAGATGATGGTGTGACGATGCAGAGATGATGGTGTGATGATGCAGTGATTATGCAGTGATGATGCAGTGGTGATTGTGTGATGATGCAGTGATGATGCAGTGATAATGCTGTGATGATGCAGTTATGACCTAGTGATGACGCTCTGATGATATTGTGATGATGCACTGATGACACTGCGATGATGTTGTTATGATGCAGTGATGATACTATGATGACTCTGTGATGATGCAGTCAGTAAGCAGTGATGATGCTGTGATTACACTGTGATGATGCTGTGATGATGCAGTGATTATGCTGTGAAGACGCTCTGATGATGCTGCGATGATGCCGTGATTATGCAGTGATGATGATGTAGTGATGATGCTGTGATGACTCTGTGATGATGCTCTAATGATGCTGTGATGCTGCAGTGATTATGCAGTGATGATGCTGTTATGACACTGTGATGATGTTGTGTAGACGATGTGATGATGTTGTTATGATGCTGCAATGATGCTGTGATGACGCTGTGATGATGCTGTGATGATGTAGTGATGATGCGGTGATGATGCAGTGATAATGCAGTTATGACCTAGTGATGACGCTCTGATGATATTGTGATGATGCACTTATGAGGCTGCGATGATTTTGTGATGATGCTGTGATGATGATATGATGATGTGATGATGCTGTAATGATTATGTGATGATGCAGTGATGATGCTGTAATGATACAGTGATCATGCTGTGATGACGCTGTGATGATGCAGTGAGTAAGCAGTAATGATGCTGTGATAATGCAGTGATGATGCAGTGATGAGGCTGCAATGATGATGTTGTGATTCTGTGATGATGCTATGATTATGTTGTGATGATGCAGTGATGTTATTGTGATGATGCTGTGATGATACTGTGATGATGCAGTGAGTAAGCAGTAATGATGCTGCGATGATGCTGATATAATATTGTGACGATGCAGTGATTCTTCAGTGATGACGCTGTGTTGATGCAGTGATGACGTTGCGATGATGATTTTGTGATGCTGTGATGAGGCTATGATTATGTTGTGATGACTCTGTGAAGATGATGTGATGATGCAGTGATGATGGTGTGATGATGCAGTGATCATGCTGTGAAGACGCTGTGATGTTGATGTGATGACACTGTGATGATGCAGTGATGACGCTGTGATCATTATCTGATGATGCAGTGATGATGCATTGATGATGCTGTGATTGTGGTGTGATGATATTGTGATGATGTAGTGATTATGCAGTGATGATGCTGTGATGACTCTGTGATGATGCTGTAATGATGCTGTTATGATGCAGTGATTTTGCAGTGATGATGCTGTTATGACACTGTGATGATGTTGTGTAGACGATGTGATGATGCTTGGATGATGCTGTGATGACGCTTTGATGATGCAGTGATGATGCTGTGTTGACTGTGATGATGCTGGGACTATGCAGTGATGATGATGTGATGATGCAGTGATTATGCAGTGATGATGATGTGATGATGCTGTGATGACACTGTGATGATGTTGTGTAGACGATGTGATGATGCAGTGATGACGCTTTGATGATGCTGTGTTGACGCTGTGATGACACTGTGATGATGCAGTGATGACGCATTGATGATGCTGTGAATATGCAGTGATGACGCTGTGATGATTATCTCATGATGCTGTGATGATGCAGTGATGATGTATTGATGATGCAGTGATGATGCAGTGATGATGTTGTGATGATGCTCTGATGACTCTGTGATGATGCTGTAATGGTTCTGTGATGATGCAGTGATGATGCTGTGATGACACTGTGATGATGCTGTGATGATACTGTGATGATGCAGTGATGATGCACTGATGACGCTGTGTTGATGCAGTGATGACGCTGCGATGATGATGTGGTGACGCTGTGATGATGCTATGATTATGTTGTGATGACTCTGTGATGATGATGTGATGATGCTGTGATGATGTAGTGATGATGCATTGATGATGTTGTGATGACTCTGTGATGATGCTGCAATGATTCTGTGATGATGCAGTGATGATGCATTGCTGATGCAGTGATGATTCTGTGATGATGCAGTGATGACGCTGTGATAATGCAGTGATGATGTTCTGATGATGCTGATATGATGGTGTGACGATGCAGAGATGATGGTGTGATGATGCAGTGATTATGCAGTGATGATGCAGTGGTGATGGTGTGATGATGCAGTGATAATGCTGTGATGATGCAGTGATGATGCACTGATGATGCAGTTATGACCTAGTGATGACGCTCTGATGATATTGTGATGATGCACTGATGACGCTGCGATGATGTTGTTATGATGCAGTGATGATACTATGATGACTCTGTGATGATGCAGTCAGTAAGCAGTAATGATGCTGTGATGAAGCTGATATAAAACTGTGATGATGCAGTGATTATGCAGTGATGATGCTGTGATTACACTGTGATGATGCTGTGATGATGCAGTGATTATGCTGTGAAGACGCTCTGATGATGCTGCGATGATGCTGTGATGATGCCGTGATTATGCAGTGATGATGATGCTGTGATGATTCTGTGATGACTCTGTGATGATGCTCTAATGATGCTGTGATGATGCAGTGATTATGCAGTGATGATGCTGTTATGACACTGTGATGATGTTGTGTAGACGATGTGATGATGTTGTTATGATGCTGCAATGATGCTGTGATGACGCTGTGATGATGCTGTGATGATGTAGTGATGATGCGGTGATGATGCAGTGATGATGCAGTTATGACCTAGTGATGACGCTCTGATGATATTGTGATGATGCACTTATGAGGCTGCGTTGATTTTGTGATGATGCTGTGATGATTTGTGATGATGATGTGATGATGCTGTAATGATTATGTGATGATGCAGTGATGATGCTGTAATGATACAGTGATCATGCTGTGATGACGCTGTGATGATGCAGTGAGTAAGCAGTAATGATGCTGTGATGATGAAGTGATGATCCAGTGATGACGCTGTGATTATGCAGTGATTATGCAGTGATGATGCGGTGATGAGGCTGCAATGATGATGTTGTGATGCTGTGATGATGCTATGATTATGTTGTGATGATGCAGTGATGTTATTTTGATGATGCTGTGATGATGCTGTGATGATGCAGTGATTATACTCTGATGATGCAGTGATGATACTGTGATGACGCTGTGATGATGCAGTGAGTAAGCAGTAATGATGCTGCGATGACGCTGATATAATATTGTGACGATGCAGTGATTCTGCAGTGATGACACTGTGTTGATGCAGTGATGACATTGCGATGATGATTTTGTGATGCTGTGATGAGGCTATGATTATGTTGTGATGACTCTGTGATGATGCAGTGATGATGGTGTGATGATGCAGTGATCATGCTGTGAAGATGCTGTGATGATGATGTGATGACACTGTGATGATGCTGTGATGATGCAGTGATGATGCTGTGAAGACGCTCTGATAATTCTGGCATGATGCAGTGATAATGATGTGATGATGCAGTGATGACGCTGTGATGATTATCTGATGATGCAGTGATGATGCATTGATGATGCTGTGATGGTGGTGTGATGATATTGTGATGATGTAGTGATTATGCAGTGAGGATGCTGTGATGATGCAGTGATGATGCAGTGATCATGCTGTGATGAAGCAGTGATTATGCACTGATGATGCGGTTATGACCTAGTGATGACGCTCTGATGATATTGTGATAATGCAGTGATCACGCTGCGATGATTTTGTGATGATGCTGTGATGATGATGTGATTATTTGTGATGATGATGTGATGATGCTGTAAAGATTATGTGATGATGCAGTGATGATGCTGTAATAATACAGTGATCATGCTGTGATGACGCTGTGATGATGCAGTGAGTAAGCAGTAATGATGCAGTGATGATGCAGTGATGATGCTGTGACGATGCAGTGATGATGCAGTGATGATGGTGTGATGATGCTGTGAAACACTAATGATGCTGTGATGACGCAGTGATGATGATGTGATGATGCAGTGATGACGCTGTAATGATTATCTGATGATGCAGTGATGATGCTCTGATGATGCTCTGATGATGCAGTCATGATGCAGTCATGATGCTGTGATGATGTAGTGATAATGCTATGATGACACTGTGGTGATGCTGTACTGATTCTGTGATGATGCAGTGATGATACTGTCATGATGCAGTGATGCAGTGATGACACTGTGATGATGTTGTGATAATGTTGTGAAGATGCTCTGATGATGCAGTGATGACACAGTGATGATTTTATAATGACGCTGTGATGATGCAGTTATGTTGCTGCGATGACACTATGATGACGCTGTGATGATGCAGTGATGCAGTGATGACACTGCGTTGATGTTGAGATAATGTTGTGAGGATGTTGTGATGATGCAGTCATGATGCTATGAAGATGCTCAGATGATGCAATGATTATGCAGTGATGATGCTGTGATGACACTGTGATGATATTTTGTAGTTGATGTAATGATGCTCTGATGATGCAGTGACGATGCATTGATGATGCAGAGATGATGCAATAATGATGCTGTGGCGATGCTCAGATGATGCTGTGGTTATGCAGTGATGATGCTGTGATGATGCACTGATGATGGTGTGATGATGCAGTGATGATGCAATACTGATGCTGTGGTGATGCTCAGATGATGCTCTGCTTATGCAGTGATGATGCTGTGATGATGCAGTGACAATGCAGTGATGATGCTGTGATGATGTTGTGATGATGCTGCGATGATGCTGTGATGATGCTCTGATGATGATGTGATGATGGTGTGATGATGCTGAGATGATGGTGTGACGATGCAGAGATGATGGTGTGATGATGCAGTGATTATGCAGTGATGATGCTGTGATGATGCAGTGATGATGCTGAGATGATGCTGTGATGATGCTCTGATGATGCTGTTATGATGCAGTGATGATGCTAAAATGATGCAGTGATGATGAAGTGATGACAGTGTAATGATGTTGTTATGATGATGTGATGATGCTGTGATGATGCATTGATGAGGCAGTGATGATGCAGTGATGATGCTGTGATGATGCAGTAATGATGATGTGATTATGTAGTGATGATGCTGTGATTATGTTGTTCTGACGCTGTGATGATGGAGTAAGTAAGCAGTAATGATGCTGTGATTATGCTGAGATGATGCTGTGATGATGCTGAGATGATGGTGTGATGATGCAGTGACGATGCAGTGATGATGCTGTGATGATGCAGTGATGATGTAGTGATGTTACTGTGACAACACTGTGATGATGTTGTGTAGTTGATGTGATGATGCTATGATGATGCAGTGATGATGATGTGATGATGCTGTGATGATGCTGAGATGATGCATTGATGTTGGTGTGATAATGTTGTTATGATGATGTGATGATGCAATGATGATGCTGTGATGACGCTGTGATAATGTTGTGATGCTGTGATGACGCTGTGATGATGCTGTGATGATGCAGTGATGATGCTGTGATGACGCTGTGATAATGTTGTGATGCTGTGATGACGCTGTGATGATGCAGTGATGACGCTTTGATGATGCAGTGATGATGCTGTGATGACACTGTGATGATGCTGTGACTATGCAGTGATGATGATGTGATGATGCTGTGATTATGATGTGATGATGCAGTGATGACGCTGTGTTGATGTAGTGATTACGCTGCGATGATGATGTTGTGATGCTGTGATGATGCAGTGGTGATGGTGTGATGATGCTCTGATGATGCAGTGATGATGCTGCGATGGTGGTGTGATGATGTTGTGATGATGTAGTGATGGTGCAGGGATGATGCTGTGATGATGCTGTGATGACACTGTGATGATGTTGTGATGATGCAGTGATGATGCAGTGATGACGCTGTGTTGATGCAGTGATGACGCTGCGATGATGTTGTGATGCTGTGATGATGCTATGATTATGTTGCGATGACTCTGTGATGATGCAGTGATGATGCTGTGATGATGCAGTGAGGATGCTGTGATGATGCAGTGATGATGCAGTGATCATGCTGTGATGATGCTGATATAATGCTGTGATGTTGCAGTGATCATGCTGTGATGATGCTGTGATGATGGTGTGATGATGCTCTGAAGACGCTCTGATGATGCTGTGATGACGCAGTGATGATGATGTGATGATACAGTGATGACGCTGTGATGATTATCTGATGATGCACTGATGATGCACTGATGATGCTGTGATGGTGGTGAGATGATGTTGTGATGACGTACTGATGGTGGTGTGATGATGTTGTGATGATGTAGTGATTGTGCAGGGATGATGCTGTGATGATGCTGTGATGACTCTGTGGTGATGCTGTAATGATGCTGTGATGATGCAGTGATGATACTGTGATGATGCAGTGATGACGCTCTGTTGATGTAGTCATGACGCTGAGATGATGATGTTGTGATGCTGTGATGATGCAGTGGTGATGGTGTGATGATGTTCTGATGATGCAGTGATTATGCAGTGATGATGCTGTGATGACTCTGTGATGATGCTGTGACGATGCAGTGATGATGATGTGATGATACAGTGATGACGCTGTGATGATTATCTGATGATGCAGTGTTGATGCATTGATGATGCTGTGATGGTGGTGCAATGATGTTGTGATGATGTAGTGATGGTGCAGGGATGATGCTGTGATGATGCTGTGATGACTCTGTGGTGATGCTGTAATGATGCTGTGATGATGCAGTGATGATACTGTGATGATGCTGTGATGACACTGTGATGATGTTGTGATGATGCTGCGATGATACTGTGATGATGCAGTGATGACGCTGTGTTGATGTAGTGAGGACGCTGCGATGATGATGTTGTGATGCTGTGATGATGCAGTGGTGATGGTGTGATGACACTGATGATGCTGTGATGATGCAGTGATGATGCTGTGATGATGCAGAGATAATGCTATGATGATGCAATGATGATGCTCTGATGACGCTGTGATGATGCAGTAATAAGCAGTAATGATGCTGTGATGATGCTGTGATGATGCTGTGATGATGCTTTGATGATGCAGTGATTATGCAGTGATGATGGTGTGATAACGGTCTAATGATGCTGTGATGATGCAGTGATGATGCAGTGATTATGCTGTGATTATGCTGTGATGATGGTGTAACGATGCGGTGATTATGCAGTGATGATGCTCTGATGATGCTCTAATCTTGCTCTGATGATGCTGTGATGATGCTGTGATGACGCTGTGATGATGCAGTGATGACGCTGCGATGACACTGTGATGACGCTGTGATGATGCAGTGATGCTGTGATGACACTGTGATGATGCTGTGATGATGCTGTGATGACGCTCTGATGATGCTGTGATGATGCAGTGTTGATGATGTGATGATGCAGTCATGATGCAGTCATGATGCTGTGATGATGCTGTGATGATGCTTTGATGATGCAGTGATTATGCAGTGATGATGGTGTGATGATGGTCCAATGATGCTGTGATGATGCAGTGATGATGCTGTGATGATGCTGTGATGATGCAGTGATTATTCAGAGATGATGCTGTGATGATGTTGTGATGATGCTGTGATTATGCAGTGATGATGCTCTAATCATGCTCTGATGATGCTGTGATGATGCTGTGATGATGATGTGATGATGCTGTGATGATGATGTGATGACTATGTGATGATGCAGTGATTATGCAGTGATGATGCTGTGATGATGGTGTGATGATGCAGTGTTGAAGCAATAAAGATGCTCTGATGATGCTAAGATGATGCAGTGATGATGCTCTGATGAAACTGTGATGACGCTGCGATGACACAGTGTTTACGCTGTGATGATGTTGTGAAGATGCTGTGTTGATGCAGTAATGATGCAGTAATGATGCTGTGATGATGCTGTGATGAAAGAATGGGCTCGGGTCAGCCGTCCCCACGCTGCCCATGGACGGACACCCGTGTCCAGCGATCGCCATTCCAGAGCCGCACGAGGTCCGACCCTGGCCCCGTTGCGGCTAGCAAACACTTCGGCCGGGACCGGAGTCCTGGGCTCGGTACGTCCGGCCGCCGCTCCGGACAGGAAAGAACCCCCGGTCTCCGGGACGGCCAGCTCCCGAGCCGGCGGACGGCAGCCTCCAGCTTCACGACACAGCCGGCCCATACGCCGCTCGTGGCCGGACACCAGTGTCGCGGGATCGCATTCCCCGAGCCACTCGAGGTGGGACACGTGCCCCGGTGCGGCTAGCACACACAGAATCACAGAATCACAGAATTTTCTAGGTTGGAAGAGACCTTAAGATCATCGAGTCCAACCTCTGACCTAACGCTAACAGTCCCCACTAAATCATATCCCTAAGCTCAACATCTAATCGTCTTTTAAAGACTTCCAGGGATGGTGACTCAACCACTTCCCTGGGCAGCCTGTTCCAATGTCGAACAACCCTTTTGGTAAAAAAGTGCCCCCTAACATCCAGCCTAAAACTCCCCTGGCGCAACTTAATCCCATTCCCCCTCGTCCTATCACCAGGCACGTGGGAGAATAGACCAACCCCCACCTCGCTACAGCCTCCCTTAAGGTATCTGTAGAGAGCGATAAGGTCACCCCTGAGCCTCCTTTTCTCAAGGCTGAACAAGCCCAGCTCCCTCAGCCGCTCCTCGTAGGACTTGTTCTCCAGGCCCCTCACCAGCTTCGTTGCCCTTCTCTGAACCCGCTCAAGCACCTCGACGTCCTTCTTGTAACGAGGGGCCCAAAACTGAACACAGTACTCGAGGTGCGGCCTCACCAGAGCCGAGTACAGGGGGACGATCACCTCCCTAGCCCTGCTGGCCACACTGTTTCTTATGCAGGCCAGGATGCTGTTGGCCTTTTTGGCGACCTGAGCACACTGCTGGCTCATATTCAGCCGACTATCCACCATCACTCCCAGGTCCTTCTCTGCCAGGCAGCTCTCCAACCACTCATCTCCCAGCCTGTAGCTCTGCTTGGGGTTATTGCGCCCCAGGTGCAGGACCCGGCACTTGGCCTTGTTGAACTTCATGCAGTTGGCCTCAGCCCATCGGTCAAGCCTGTCCAGATCCTCCTGCAGAGCCTTCCTACCCTCAAGCAGCTCGACACACGCACCTAGCTTGGTGTCATCTGCAAACTTACTGAGGGTGCACTCAATGCCCTCGTCCAGATCATCGATGAAGATATTAAAGAGGACCGGCCCCAGCACCGAGCCCTGGGGAACGCCACTAGTGACCGGCCTCCAACTGGACTTGACTCCATTTACCATGACTCTTTGGGCCCGGCTATCCAGCCAGTTTCTAACCCAACGAAGCATGCGCCAGTCCAAGCCAAGGGCAGCCAGTTTCTTGAGGAGAATGCTGTGGGAGACGGTGTCAAAAGCCTTGCTGAAGTCAAGGTAGACCACATCCACAGCCTTTCCCTCATCCACCCAGCGCGTCACTTTGTCATAGAAGGAGATCAGGTTCGTCAAGCAGGACCTGCCTTTCATAAACCCATGCTGACTGGGCCTGATCGCCTGCTTGCCCTGCAAGTGCTGCATGATGACTCTCAAGAGGATCTGCTCCATGAGCTTCCCTGGTACTGAGGTTAAACTGACAGGCCTGTAGTTTCCTGGGTCTGCCCTCCGGCCCTTCTTGTAGATGGGCGTCACGTTTGCCAGCCGCCAGTCAACTGGGACCTCCCCCGATAGCCAGGACTGCTGATAAATGATGGATAGTGGCTTGGCCAGCTCCTCTGCCAGTTCTCTCAGTACCCTTGGGTGGATCCCATCCGGCCCCATCGACTTGTGCACATCCAAGTGCCGTAGCAGGTCACCAACCAGTTCCTCGTCGATAGTGAGGGCCACATCCTGCTCCACATCCCCCTCCACCAGCTCAGGGTACTGGGTATCCAGAGAACAACCGGTATTGCCACTAAAGACTGAGGTGAAGAAGGCATTAAGCACCTCCGCCTTTTCTTCATCTCTTGTAACTAAGTTTCCCCCCTCATCCAGTAAAGGATGGAGATTCTCCTTAGTCCTCCTTTTTGTGTTGATGTATTTATAAAAACGTTTTTTGTTATCTTTAACGGCAGTAGCCAGATTGAGCTCCAGATGAGCTTTGGCCTTCCTAATTTTGTCCCTGCACAGCCTCGCAACATCCTTATAGTCCTCCCTAGTGGCCTGCCCACTTTTCCAAAGGTTATAGACCCTCTTTTTTCTCCTAAGCTCAAGCCACAATTCTCTGTTCAGCCAGGCTGGTCTTCTTCCCCGCCAGCTCGTCTTTGGGCACGTGGGGACAGACCGTTCCTGCGCCATTAAGATTTCCCTCTTGAAGAGCGCCCAGCCTTCCTGGACCCCTCTGCCCTTCAGAACCGCCTCCCAAGGGACTCTACCAACCAGTGTCCTGAGCAGCTCAAAGTCAGCCCTCCGGAAGTCCAATACAGCAGTTGTGCTGGTCCCCTTCCTGGCCTCGCCAAGAACAGTGAACTCCACCATTTCGTGGTCACTCTGCCCAAGACAGCTCCCGACAATCACATCCTCCACCAGTCCTTCTCTGTTTGTGAAGAGAAGGTCTAGCGGGGCACCACCCCTGGTAGGTTCACTAACCAGCTGCGTCAGGAAGCTATCTTCCACACTCTCCAGAAACCTCCTAGACTGCTTTCTTTGGGCTGTGTTGTGCTTCCAGGATATGTCAGGGAAGTTGAAGTCCCCCACGAGTACAAGCGCTGAAGATTTTGCAACTTCTGTCAGTTGCCTGTAGAACTCCTCGTCCGTCTCCTCATCCTGGTTCGGCGGTCTATAGCAGACCCCGACCAGGACACTAGCCTTGTTGCCCCTGCCGATCCTAACCCAAAGGGACTCGACCTTGTCATTCCTAGCCTCGAGTTCTACAACCTCGAAAGACTCTCTAATATAGAGAGCCACACCACCACCCCTTCTGTGCCGCCTGTCCCTTCTGAAGAGCTTATAGCCAGGCATTGCAGCACTCCAGTCATGAGACTGGTCCCACCACGTCTCCGTGATGGCAACCAAGTCGTAGCCTGCCTGCCGCACGATGGCTTCCAGCTCCTCCTGTTTGTTACCCATGCTGCGTGCATTGGTGTAGATGCACTTCAGCTGGGCCATTACCTTATCCTCCGGCCTTGCCATTATTCCCCCGGCACAGCCCCAACAATCCTTGCCTCAGCCCCATCCCCCTTCTTACCTAGTTTAAAGCCCTCTCAATGAGCCCTGCCAGCTCCTGGCCCAGGATCCTTTTTCCCCTAAAAGATAGAGACCCGTCCGCGGCCATCAGGCCAGGTGCTGAGTAAAGTGCCCCATGGTCGAAAAACCCAAGATTTCTGCGTTGGCACCAGCCCCGAAGCCACGTGTTTAACAGGTGGGCTTTCCATGTCCTCTCTGTTCCCCTCCCTGCCACCGTAGGGATGGATGAAAACACCACCTGCACTCCCGCTCCATCCACTAACCGTCCCAGCCCCCTAAAGTCTCGTTTAATAGCCTTCAGGCTTCTCTCTTCAATGTTGTCACTGCCCGCCTGGACTATCAAAAGAGGATAATAATCAGAGGGGCGTACCAGGTTGGGAAGCTGCCTGGCAACGTCCCTGACCCTGGCCCCAGGGAGGCAGCAGACTTCCCTACGGGTAAGGTCGGGCCGACAAATAGGGCCCTCTGTTCCCCTAAGAATAGAGTCTCCAACAACAATAACCCTCCTGTCTTTCTTGATGGAGGCAGTCCTGAGGCGTGGAGTCGACCTCCTCGCCCTAGGCACCCTCCTGGGAACACTTGCTACCTCTTCCTCAGCTACTGGTCTGTCAAGCTCCAGGGCCTCAAACCTGTTGCGTAAGGGCACCTGAGAAGGTGGGGCCGGAAGGGGAGGGCATCGCCTGCGGTGTCGAGCAGGGACCTGTTTCCATTCCTCCTCAACTCCCAGATTCCCTCCCTCTGCCCGACGGTTACAGGGCAGGGGGTCCACCCCCATTTGGGGTGTCTCACCCCGGTACCTCTCCTTGAGGCCCTGCAGGGAGTCGCTCCACCAGTCTATCTCCCGCTCACACTCCCTGATATCCCTCAACCTCTCCACCTCCTCCTTGAGCTCCGCCACCATGCGGACCAGGTCATCCACCTGCTCGCACCTCACGCACGCAGTTTCTCTGCCTCCCGCCGATGGCAGCAACAGGCTCAGACACTCCTTGCATCCGGTGACCTGAACTGCTGCGTTTTTTAACGGGTAGTTGGTCTGGGTGTGTACTGACTTCCTGGAGAGCGCACCCGGCCTGGTGGAGACCATTATCACCTAGCTAACGGCTGTCGTTAAGGAGGTGTTCGTATGGGCGGGGGGAGCGCTCCGCCCTGCCTGCTCGCCCTGCCTGCGCGAACTGCCGCGCTAACTGCCGCACCACGCCCTGTTTGCCCGCCCTGTTCGCCGCGCTCCTGGTCGCTCGCGCTCCCTAGGGGCAGCTTTTGAATGGCCTGGGGGGGCGCTGATGGCTCCGCCTTCGCCTCGTCAGCCTCCCTCACGAGGTCTGCCGGGTCCTGGCGGCTCCCTCAAGTAGGCTCGATGCCGGAAAAATTAGCCCTGCCTGGCCCGATCCCCCGCTCCGCTGCAGAATGCGTCTCCCCGGAGCCGATCGCCTTGGCATGATGTTGTGATGATGCAGTGATGACGCTGTGATGATATTGTGTAGTTGAAGTGATGATGCAGTGATGATGCAGAGATGATGCAGTGATGATGCTGTGATGATGCTGTGATGATGCAGTGATTATTCAGTGATGATGCAGTGATCATGCTGTGATGATGCTTTGATGACGCTGTGATGATGCTGTGATGATGCTGTAATGATGCTGTGATGATGCAGTGATCATGCAGTGATGATGCTGTGATGTCACTGTGATGATGGTGTGTAGATGATGTGATGATGCAGTGATGATGCTGTGATGACACTATGATGATGTTGTGATGATGCAGTGATGATACTGTGTTGATGCAGTGATGACGCTGTGATGACGCTCTGATGATGCTGTGATAATGATGTGATGATGTAGTGATGACGCTTTCATGATGTAGTGATGATGGTATGATGATGCTGAGATGATGGTGTGACGATGCAGAGATGATGGTGTGATGATGCAGTGATGATGCTGTGAGGATGCTGTGATGATGCAGTGATGATGCAGTGATAATGCTGTGATGATGCAGTGATGATGCAGTGATGATGCAGTTATGACCTAGTGATGACGCTCTGATGATATTGTGATGATGCACTGATGACGCTGCGATGACGTTGTTATCATGCAGTGATGATACTATGATGACTCTGTGATGATGCAGTCAGTAAGCAGTAATGATGCTGTGATGATGCTGATATAATGCTGTGATGATGCAGTGATTACACTGTGATGATGCTGTGATGATACAGTGATGATGCAGTGATTATGCTGTGATGACGCTCTGATGATGCTGTGATGATGTAGTGATGATGCTGCGATGATGCTGTGATGATGCCATGATTATGCAGTGATGATGCTGTGATGATGCTGCGATGATGCTGTGATGATGCAATGATTATGCAGTGATGATGCTGTTATGACACTGTGATGATGTTGTGTAGACAATGTGATAATGCTGTTATAATGCTGCAATGGTGCTGTGATGATGCTGTGATGATGTAGTGATGATGCGGTGATAATGCTGTGATGATGCAGTGATGACGCTCTGATGATATTGTGATGATGCACTGATGAGGCTGCGATGATTTTGTGATGATGCTGTGATGATGATGTGATGATGCTGTAATGATTATGTGATGATGCAGTGATTATGCTGTAATGATACAGTGATCATGCTGTGATGATGCTGTGATGATGCAGTGAGTAAGCAGTAATGATGCAGTGATGATGCAGTGATGATGCTGTGATGATGCTGTGATTATGCAGTGATTATGCAGTGATGATGCAGTGATGAGGTTGCAATGATGATGTTGTGATGCTGTGATGATGCTATGATTATGTTGTGATGATGCAGAGATGTTATTGTGATGACGCTGTGATGATGCAGTGAGTAAGCAGTAATGATGCTGCGATGATGCTGATATAATATTGTGACGATGCAGTGATTCTGCAGTGATGACGCTGTGTTGATGCAGTGATGACATTGCGATGATGATTTTGTGATGCTGTCATGAGGCTATGATTATGTTGTGATGACTCTGTGAGGATGACGTGATGATGCTGTGATGATGCAGTGATGATGATGTGATGATGCTCTGATGATGCAGTGATGATACTGTGATGATGCAGTGATGATGCTGTGATGACTCTGTGATGATGCAGTGATGAAGCTGTGATGGTGCAGTGTTGACCATTCGATGATGCTGTGTTGAGGCAGTGATGAACCAGTTAAGATGCTGTTATGATGCTCTGATGACACTCTGATGATGCTGTGATGATGAAGTGATGATGCTGTGATGATACAGTGATGATGCTATGATGATGCAATGATGATGCTCTGATGACGCTGTGATGATGCAGTAATAAGCAGTAATGATGCTGTGATGATTATTTGATGATGCAGTGATTATGCAGTGATGATGGTGTGATGACGGTCTAATGATGCTGTGATGATGCTGTTATGACACTGTGATGATGGTGTGATGATGCAGTGATGATGCTGTGATGATGCAGTGATGATGCAGTGATTATGCAGTGATGATGCAGTGATAATGCTGTGATGATGCAGTGATGATGCAGTTATGACCTAGTGATGACGCTCTGATGATATTGTGATGATGCACTGATGACGCTGCGATGACGTTGTTATCATGCAGTGATGATACTATGATGACTCTGTGATGATGCAGTCAGTAAGCAGTAATGATGCTGTGATGATGCTGATATAATGCTGTGATGATGCAGTGATTACACTGTGATGATGCTGTGATGATACAGTGATGATGCAGTGATTATGCTGTGATGACGCTCTGATGATGCTGTGATGATGTAGTGATGATGCTGCGATGATGCTGTGATGATGCCATGATTATGCAGTGATGATGCTGTGATGATGCTGCGATGATGCTGTGATGATGCAATGATTATGCAGTGATGATGCTGTTATGACACTGTGATGATGTTGTGTAGACAATGTGATGATGCTGTTATAATGCTGCAATGATGCTGTGATGACGCTGTGATGATGCTGTGATGATGTAGTGATGATGCGGTGATAATGCTGTGATGATGCAGTGATGACCTAGTGATGACGCTCTGATGATATTGTGATGATGCACTGATGAGGCTGCGATGATTTTGTGATGATGCTGTGATGATGATGTGATGATGCTGTAATGATTATGTGATGATGCAGTGATGATGCTGTAATGATACAGTGATCATGCTGTGATGATGCTGTGATGATGCAGTGAGTAAGCAGTAATGATGCAGTGATGATGCAGTGATGATGCTGTGATTATGCAGTGATTATGCAGTGATGATGCAGTGATGATGCAGTGATGAGGTTGCAATGATGATTTTGTGATGCTGTGATGATGCTATGATTATGTTGTGATGATGCAGAGATGTTATTGTGATGACGCGTTGATGATGCAGTGAGTAAGCAGTAATGATGCTGCGATGATGCTGATATAATATTGTGACGATGCAGTGATTCTGCAGTGATGACGCTGTGTTGATGCAGTGATGACATTGCGATGATGATTTTGTGATGCTGTCATGAGGCTATGATTATGTTGTGATGACTCTGTGAGGATGACGTGATGATGCTGTGATGATGCAGTGATGATGATGTGATGATGCTCTGATGATGCAGTGATGATACTGTGATGATGCAGTGATGATGCTGTGATGACTCTGTGATGATGCAGTGATGATGCAGTGATCATGCTGTGATGATGCTGTGATGACACTGTGATGATGCACTGATGATGCTGTGACTATGCAGTGATGAAGCTGTGATGATGCAGTGTTGACCATTCGATGATGCTGTGTTGAGGCAGTGATGAAGCAGTTAAGATGCTGTTATGATGCTCTGATGACACTCTGATGATGCTGTGATGATGCTGTGATGATACAGTGATGATGCTATGATGATGCAATGATGATGCTCTGATGACGCTGTGATGATGCAGTAATAAGCAGTAATGATGCTGTGATGATGCTTTGATGATGCAGTGATTATGCAGTGATGATGGTGTGATGACGGTCTAATGACGCTGTGATGATGCTGTTATGACACTGTGATGATGTTGTGATGATGCAGTGATGGTGCTGTGATGATGCCGTAATTATTTAGTGATGATGCTGTGATGATGCTTTGATGACGCTGTGATGATGCTGTGATAATACTGTGATAATGCAGTGATGATGGTGTGGTGATGCTGTGACGATGCAGTGATGATGCAGTGATCATGCTGTGGTGATGCTGATATAATGCTGTGATGATGCTGTGATTATGATGTGATGATGCTGTGATGACACTGTGGTGATTTTGTGATGATGCAGTGATGATACTGTGATGATGCAGTGATGACGCTGTGTTGATGTAGTGATGACCCTGCGATGATGATGTTGTGATGCTGTGATGATGCAGTGGTGATGGTGTGATGATGCAGTAATGATGCTGTGATGATGCTGTGAAGACGCTCTGATGATGCTGTGAAGATGCAGTGATGACGCTGTGATGATATTGTGTAGTTGATGTGATGATGCAGTGATGATGCAGAGATGATGCTGTAATGATGCTGTGATGATGCTGTGATGACACTGTGATGATACTGTGATGATGATGTGATGACTCTGTGGTTCTGCTGTAATAATGCTGTGATGATGGAGTGATGATACTGTGATGATGCTGTGATGACACTGAGATGATGTTGTGATGATACTGTGATGATGCAGTGATGACACTGTGTTGATGTAGTGATGACGCTGCGATGATGATGTTGTGATGATGCAGTGATGATGCAGTGGTGATGGTGTGATGATGCTCTGATGATGCAGTGATTATGCAGTGATGATGCTCTGATGACTCTGTTATGATGCAGTGATATTGCAGTGATGATGCTGTGATGATGCTGTGATGACACTGTGATGATGCTGTGACTATGCAGTGATTATGCTGTGGTGATGCAGTGTTGACCATTCGATGATGCTGTGATGAGGCAGTGATGAAGCAGTTAAGATCCTGCGATGATGCTCTCATGACACTGTGATGATGAAGTAATAAGCAGTAATGATGCTGTGATGATGCTGTGATGATGCTTTGATGCTGCAGTGATTATGCAGTGATTATGGTGTGATGACGGTCTAATGATGCTATGATGATGCAGTGTTGAAGCAGTGATTATGCTGTGATGATGTTGTGATGATACAGTGATTATGCAGTGATGATGCTCTGATGACGCTCTAATCATGCTCTGATGATGCTGTGATGATGCTGTGATGATGATGTGATGATGCTTTGATGATGCAGGGATGATGCAGTGATGACGCTGTGAAGACGCAGTTATGATGCTGTGATGATGCAGTGATGATGATGTGATGATGCAGTTATGATGCAATGATGATGTAGTGGTGATGCTATGATGATGCAGTGATGATGCAGGAAGTAAGCAGTAATGATGCTGTGATGATGCTGTGATGAAGATGTGATTATGCAGTGATTACGCAGTCATGATGCTGTGACGATGCAGTGATGATGGTGTGATGACGCAGTGATGATTTTGTAATGATGCTGAGATGATGCATTTATGTTGCTGCGATGACACTGTGAGGATGCTGTGATGATGCAGTCATGATGCTATGATGATGCTCTGATGATGCAGAGATGATGCAGTGATGATTCAGTGATGATACTGTGATGATGCAGTGAGTAAGCTGTGATGATATACATATGATGCTGTGATGATGCAGTGATGATGGTGTGATGATGCAGTGAGGATGCTGTGATGATGCAGTGGTGATGCAGTGATCATGCTGTGATGATGCTGTGATGACACTGTGGTGATTTTGTGATGATGCTGTGATGATGCAGTGATGATACAGTGATGTTGCAGTGATGATGCAGTGATGACGCTGTGTTGATGCAGTGATGACGCTGCGATGATGATGTTGTGATGCTGTGATGATGCTATGATTATGTTGCGATGACTCTGTGATGATGCAGTGATGATGCTGTGATGATGCAGTGATGATGGTGTGATGATGCTCTGATGATGCAGTGATTATGCAGTGATGATGCTGTGATGACACTGTGATGATGCTGTGAAGATGCTGTGCGGGGCGGCAGCCGGACGTACTGAGCCCCAGGACTCCGGTCCCGGCCGAAGTGTTTGCTAGCCGCAACGGGGTCAGGATCGCACCTCGGGTGGCTCTGGTATGGCGATCGCAGGACACGGGTGTCCGTCCACGGGCAGCGTGGGGCCGGCTGTCCCGAGCCCCTTGTTTCCGGTCCTGGGCGACGTGTGTGCTAGCCGGGTCGTGTCCGGGTCCCACCTCGAGCGGCTCATGGAAGGAGATGCCACGACATGTTTGTACGGCCACGAGTGGAATGGTTGCCAACTGTGCCGGAAGAGGGAGGCTGTCGTCCGCCGGCTCGGGGGCTGAACGTCACGGAGAACGGAGGTTCGTTCCCGTGCGGGGCGGCGCCTGTCCGTCCCGAACCACTAAGATCTGTTGCATGGCGACCTGTGTGGCTGCCGCACCACGGTTCGGGTCCCACCTTGAGCGGCATGGCGAAAGCGATCGCAGGACACGTGTTTCCATCCACGTGCAGCGTGGGGCCGGGTGTCCCGAGCCCCTTGTTCCCGGTCGTGGGCGACGTGTGTGCTACCCGGACCGTGTCCGGGTCCCGTTTCTGGTGGCTTGTGGAAGGCGATGCCACGACACGGTTGTCCGGCCACCAGTGGCATGGGTGCCGGCTGTGTCTGGAAGCAGGAGGCTTTCGTCCCCCGGCTCAGGGACTGACCGTCCCGGAGGACAGAGGTTCGTGCCCGTTCGGGGCGGCGGCTGTCCGTCCCGAACCCCTAAGCTCTGTTGCACGGCGACCTGTGTGGTAGCAGCACCGCGGTCCGGGTGCCACCTCGAACAGCATGACAAATGCGATGGCACGACACGGGTGACCGGCACAAGCTGCTTGTTTGCCAGCCGTGCCGGGAAGCGGGAGGCTGTCGTCCGCCGGCTCGGGGGCTGAACGTCACGGAGAACGGAGGTTCGTTCCCGTGCGGGGCGGCGGCTGTCCGTCACGAACCCCTAAGCTCTGTTGCACGACGACCTGTGTGGCAGCCGCACCGCGGTTCGGGTCCCACCTCGGGTGGCTCTGGTATGGCGATCGCAGGACACGGGTGTCCGTCCACGGGCAGCGTGGGGCCGGCTGTCCCGAGCCCCTTGTTTCCGGTCGTGGGCGACGTGTGTGCTAGCCGGACCGTGTCCGGGTCCCACCTCGAGCGGCTCGTGGAAGGAGATGCCACGACATGTTTGTCCGGCCACGAGTGGAATGGTTGCCAACTGTGCATGAAGCGGGAGGCTGTCGTCCGCCGGCTCGGGGGCTGAACGTCACGGAGAACGGAGGTTCGTTCCCGTGCGGGGCGGCGGCTGTCCGTCCCGAACCCCTAAGCTCTGTTGCATGGCGACCTGTGTGGCTGCCGCACCACGGTTCGGGTCCCACCTCGAGCGGCACGGGGAATGCGATCGCAGGACACGTGTTTCCATCCACGGGCAGCGTGGGGCCGGCTGTCCCGAGCCCCTTGTTTCCGGTCGTGGGCGACGTGTGTGCTAGCCGGACCTTGTTTGGTCCCACCTCGAGCGGCACGGGGAAAGCGATCGCAGGACACGGGTGTCTGTCCACGGGCAGCATGGGCCGTCTGTCCCTAGCCCCTTGTTTCCGGTCCTGGGCGACGTGTGTGCTAGCGGCACCGCGGTCCGTGTCCCACCTCGGGCGGCACGGGGAAAGCGATCGCAGGACACGGGTGTCCGTCCACGAGCAGCGTGGGGCCGGGTGTCCCGAGCCCCTTGTTTCTGGTCCTACGACGTGTGTGCTACCCAGACCGTGTCCGGGTCCCGTCTCTGGTGGCTTGTGGAAGGCGATGCCACGACACGGTTGTCCGGCCACCAGTGGCATGGGTGCCGGCTGTGTCTGGAAGCAGGAGGCTTTCGTCCCCCGGCTCAGGGACTGACCGTCCCGGAGGACAGAGGTTCGTGCCCGTGCGGGGCGGCGGCTGTCCGTCCCGAACCCCTAAGCTCTGTTGCACGGCGACCTGTGTGGTAGCAGCACTGCGGTCCGGGTCCCACCTCGAGCGGCACGGCAAATTCGATGACACGACACGGGTGACCGGCCACAAGCTGCTTGGGTGCCAGCCGTGCCGGGAAGTGGGAGGCTGTCGTTTGCCGGCTCGGGGACTGGCCGTCGCGGAGAACGGAGGTTCGTTCCCGTGCGGGGCGGCAGCCGGACGTACTGAGCCCCAGGACGCCGGTCCCGGCCGAAGTGTTTGCTAGCCGCAACGGGGTCAGAATCGCACCTCGGGTGGCTCTGGTATGGCGATCGCAGGACACGGGTGTCCGTCCACGGGCAGCGTGGGGCCGGCTGTCCCGAGCCCCTTGTTTCCGGTCCTGGGCGACGTGTGTGCTAGCCGGACCTTGTTTGGTCCCACCTCGAGCGGCACGGGGAAAGCGATCGCAGGACACGGGTGTCCGTCCACGGGCAGCGTGGGGCCGGCTGTCCCGAGCCCCTTGTTTCCGGTCCTGGGCGACGTGTGTGCTAGCCGGACCGTGTCTGGGTCCCACCTCGAGCGGCTCGGGTAAGGCGATGCCAGGACACGGGTGTCCAGCCACAAGCGGCATGGGTGCCAAGCGTGCCGGAGGAGGGAGGCTGTCGTCCGCCTGCTCGGGGGCTGACCGTCCCGGAGAACGGACGTCAGTTCCCGTGCAGGGCGGCGGCCAGACGTACCGAGCCCTAGGACTCGGGTCCCGGCCGAAGTGTTTGCTATCCGCAACGGGGTCAGGATCGCACGCCGGGCGGCTCTGGTATGGCGATGGCAGGACACGGGTGTCTGTCCACGGGCAGCATGGGCCGTCTGTCCCTAGCCCCTTGTTTCCGGTCCTGGGCGACGTGTGTGCTAGCGGCACCGCGGTCCGTGTCCCACCTCGGGCGGCACGGGGAAAGCGATCGCAGGACACGGGTGTCCGTCCACGAGCAGCGTGGGGCCGGGTGTCCCGAGCCCCTTGTTTCTGGTCCTACGACGTGTGTGCTACCCAGACCGTGTCCGGGTCCCGTCTCTGGTGGCTTGTGGAAGGCGATGCCACGACACGGTTGTCCGGCCACCAGTGGCATGGGTGCCGGCTGTGTCTGGAAGCAGGAGGCTTTCGTCCCCCGGCTCAGGGACTGACCGTCCCGGAGGACAGAGGTTCGTGCCCGTGCGGGGCGGCGGCTGTCCGTCCCGAACCCCTAAGCTCTGTTGCACGGCGACCTGTGTGGTAGCAGCACTGCGGTCCGGGTCCCACCTCGAGCGGCACGGCAAATTCGATGACACGACACGGGTGACCGGCCACAAGCTGCTTGGGTGCCAGCCGTGCCGGGAAGTGGGAGGCTGTCGTTTGCCGGCTCGGGGACTGGCCGTCGCGGAGAACGGAGGTTCGTTCCCGTGCGGGGCGGCAGCCGGACGTACTGAGCCCCAGGACGCCGGTCCCGGCCGAAGTGTTTGCTAGCCGCAACGGGGTCAGAATCGCACCTCGGGTGGCTCTGGTATGGCGATCGCAGGACACGGGTGTCCGTCCACGGGCAGCGTGGGGCCGGCTGTCCCGAGCCCCTTGTTTCCGGTCCTGGGCGACGTGTGTGCTAGCCGGACCTTGTTTGGTCCCACCTCGAGCGGCACGGGGAAAGCGATCGCAGGACACGGGTGTCCGTCCACGGGCAGCGTGGGGCCGGCTGTCCCGAGCCCCTTGTTTCCGGTCCTGGGCGACGTGTGTGCTAGCCGGACCGTGTCTGGGTCCCACCTCGAGCGGCTCGGGTAAGGCGATGCCAGGACACGGGTGTCCAGCCACAAGCGGCATGGGTGCCAAGCGTGCCGGAGGAGGGAGGCTGTCGTCCGCCTGCTCGGGGGCTGACCGTCCCGGAGAACGGACGTCAGTTCCCGTGCAGGGCGGCGGCCAGACGTACCGAGCCCTAGGACTCGGGTCCCGGCCGAAGTGTTTGCTATCCGCAACGGGGTCAGGATCGCACGCCGGGCGGCTCTGGTATGGCGATGGCAGGACACGGGTGTCTGTCCACGGGCAGCATGGGCCGTCTGTCCCTAGCCCCTTGTTTCCGGTCCTGGGCGACGTGTGTGCTAGCGGCACCGCGGTCCGTGTCCCACCTCGGGCGGCACGGGGAAAGCGATCGCAGGACACGGGTGTCCGTCCACGAGCAGCGTGGGGCCGGGTGTCCCGAGCCCCTTGTTTCTGGTCCTACGACGTGTGTGCTACCCAGACCGTGTCCGGGTCCCGTCTCTGGTGGCTTGTGGAAGGCGATGCCACGACACGGTTGTCCGGCCACCAGTGGCATGGGTGCCGGCTGTGTCTGGAAGCAGGAGGCTTTCGTCCCCCGACTCAGGGACTGACCGTCCCGGAGGACAGAGGTTCGTGCCCGTGCGGGGCGGCGGCTGTCCGTCCCGAACCCCTAAGCTCTGTTACACGGCGACCTGTGTGGTAGCAGCACCGCGGTCCGGGTCCCACCTCGAACAGCATGACAAATGCGATGCCACGACACGGGTGACCGGCCACAAGCTGCTTGGGTGCCAGCAATGCCGCGAAGTGGGAGGCTGTCGTTTGCCGGCTCGGGGACTGGCCGTCGCGGAGAACGGAGGTTCGTTCCCGTGCGGGGCGGCAGCCGGACGTACTGAGCCCCAGGACTCCGGTCCCGGCCGAAGTGTTGGCTAGCCGCAACGGGGTCAGGATCGCACCTCGGGTGGCTCTGGTATGGCGATCGCAGGACACGGGTGTCCGTCCACGGGCAGCGTGGGGCCGGGTGTCCCGAGCCCCTTGTTTCCGGTCCTGGGCTACGTGTGTGCTACCCGGACCGTGTCCGGGTCCCGTTTCTGGTGGCTTGTGGAAGGCGATGCCACGACATGTTTGTCCGGCCACCAGTGGAATGGTTGCCAACTGTGCATGAAGCGGGAGGCTGTCGACCGCCGGCTCGGGGGCTGAACGTCACGGAGAACGGAGGTTCGTTCCCGTGCGGGGCGGCGGCTGTCCGTCCCGAACCCCTAAGCTCTGTTGCATGGCGACCTGTGTGGCTGCCGCACCACGGTTCGGGTCCCACCTCGAGCGGCACGGGGAAAGCGATCGCAGGACACGTGTTTCCATCCACGTGCAGCGTGGGGCCGGGTGTCCCGAGCCCCTTGTTCCCGGTCGTGGGCGACGTGTGTGCTACCCGGACCGTGTCCGGGTCCCGTTTCTGGTGGGTTGTGGAAGGCGATGCCACGACATGTTTGTCCGGCCACCAGTGGCATGGGTGCCGGCTGTGTCTGGAAGCAGGAGGCTTTCGTCCCCCGGCTAAGGGACTGACCGTCCCGGAGGACAGAGGTTCGTGCCCGTGCGGGGCGGCGGCTGTCCGTCCCGAACCCCTAAGCTCTGTTACACGGCGACCTGTGTGGTAGCAGCACCGCGGTCCGGGTCCCACCTCGAGCGGCACGGCGAATGCGATGCCACGACACGGGTGACCGGCACAAGCTGCTTGTGTGCCAGCAATGCCGCGAAGTGGGAGGCTGTCGTTTGCCGGCTCGGGGACTGGCCGTCCCGGAGAACGGAGGTTCGTTCCCGTGCGGGGCGGCGACCGGACGTACCGAGCCACAGGACTCCGGTCCCGGCCGAAGTGTTGGCTAGCCACAAGGGGGTCAGGATCGCACCCCGGGCGGCTCTGGTATGGCGATCGCAGGACACGGGTGTCCGTCCACGGGCAGCGTGGGGCCGGCTGTCCCGAGCCCCTTGTTTCCGGTCCTGGGCGACGTGTGTGCTACCCAGACCCTGTCCGTGTCCCGTTTCAAGCCGCTCGGGTAAGGCGATGCCACGACACGGTTGTCCGGCCACGCGTGGAATGGGTGCCAGCTGTGCCGGAAGAGGGAGGCTGTCGTCCGCCGGCTCGGGGACTGACCGTCCCGGAGAACGGAGGTTCGTTCCCGTGCGGGGCGGCGCCCGTCCGTCCCGAACCCCTAAGCTCTGTTACACGGCGACGTGTGGCTTCCGCACCACGGTTCGGGTCCCACCTCGAGCGGCACGGGGAAAGCGATCGCAGGACACGGGTGTCCAGCCACGGGCAGCGTGGGGCCGGCTGTCCCGAGCCCCTTGTTTCCGGTCCTGGGCGACGTGTGTGCTAGCCGGACCTTGTTTGGTCCCACCTCGAGCGGCACGGGGAAAGCGATCGCAGGACACGGGTGTCCGTCCACGGGCAGCGTGGGGCCGGCTGTCCCGAGCCCCTTGTTTCCGGTCCTGGGCGACGTGTGTGCTAGCCGGACCGTGTCTGGGTCCCACCTCGAGCGGCTCGGGTAAGGCGATGCCAGGACACGGGTGTCCAGCCACAAGCGGCATGGGTGCCAAGCGTGCCGGAGGAGGGAGGCTGTCGTCCGCCTGCTCGGGGGCTGACCGTCCCGGAGAACGGACGTCAGTTCCCGTGCAGGGCGGCGGCCAGACGTACCGAGCCCTAGGACTCGGGTCCCGGCCGAAGTGTTTGCTATCCGCAACGGGGTCAGGATCGCACCCCGGGCGGCTCTGGTATGGCGATGGCAGGACACGGGTGTCTGTCCACGGGCAGCATGGGCCGTCTGACCCTAGCCCCTTGTTTCCGGTCCTGGGCGACGTGTGTGCTAGCGGCACCGCGGTCCGTGTCCCACCTCGGACGGCACGGGGAAAGCGATCGCAGGACACGTGTTTCCGTCCACGAGCAGCGTGGGGCCGGGTGTCCCGAGCCCCTTGTTTCTGGTCCTGGGCTACGTGTGTGCTAGCCGAACCGTGTCCGTGTCCCGTTTCTGGTGGCTTGTGGAAGGCGATGCCACAACACGGTTGTCCGGCCACGAGTTGAATGGGTGCCAACCGTGCCGGAAGAGGGAGTCTGTCGTCAGCTGGCTCGGGGGCTGACCGTCCCAGAGAACGGAGGTTCGTTCCCGTGTGGGGCGGCGGCTGTCCGTCCCGAACCCCTAAGCTCTGTTGCACGGCCACCTGTGTGGCAGCCGCACCGCGGTTCGGGTCCCACCTCGGGTGGCTCTGTTATGGCGATCGCAGGACACGGGTGTCCGTCCACGGGCAGCGTGGGGCCGGCTGTCCCGAGCCCCTTGTTTCCGGTAGTGGGCGACGTGTGTGCTAGCCGGACCTTCTTTGGTCCCACCTCGAGCGGCACGGGGAAAGCGATCGCAGGACACGTGTTTCCGTCCACGGGCAGCGTGGGGCCGGGTGTCCCGAGCCCCTTGTTTCCGGTCCTGGGCGACGTGTGTGCTACCCAGACCTTGTCCGGGTCCCGTTTCTGGTGGCTTGTGGGCGGCGATGCCACGACACGGTAGTCCGGCCACGAGTGGAATGGGTGCCAAGCGTGCCGGAAGAGGGAGGCTGTCGTCCGCCTGCTCGGGGGCTGACCGTCCCGGAGAACGGAGGTTCGTTCCCGTGCGGGGCGGCGCCCGTCCGTCCCGAACCCCTAAGCTCTGTTACACGGCGACCTGTGTGGCTGCCGCACCACGGTCCGGGTCCCACCTCGAGCGGCACGGGGAAAGCGATCGCAGGACACGTGTTTCCGTCCACGGGCAGCGTGGGGCCGGCTGTCCCGAGCCCCTTGTTTCCGGTCCTGGGCGACGTGTGTGCTAGCCGGACCGTGTCTGGGTCCCACCTCGAGCGGCTCCGGTAAGGCGATGCCAGGACACGGGTGTCCAGCCACAAGCGGCATGGGTGCCAACCGTGCCGGAGGAGGGAGGCTGTCGTCCGCCTGCTCGGGGGCTGACCGTCCCGGAGAACGGAGGTTCGTTCCCGTGCGGGGCGGCGCCAGTTCCGTCCCGAACCCCTAAGCTCTGTTGCACAGCGACCTGTGTGGTAGCAGCACCCCGGCTCGGGTCCCACCTCGAGCGGCACAGCGAATGCGATGCCACAACACGGGTGACCGGCCACAAGCTGCTTGGGTGCCAGCCGTGCCGGGAAGTGGGAGGCTGTCGTTTGCCGGCTCGGGGACTGGCCGTCGCGGAGAACGGAGGTTCGTTCCCGTGCGGGGCGGACGTACCGAGACACAGGATTCCGGTCCCGGCCGAAGTGTTTGCTAGCCGCAAGAGGGGCAGGATCGCACCCCGAGCGGCTCTGGTATGGCGATCGCAGGACACGGGTGTCCGTCCACGGGCATCGTGGGGCCGGCTGTCCCGAGCCCCTTGTTCCCGGTCCTGGGCGACGTGTGTGCTACCCGGACCGTGTCCGGGTCCCGTTTCTGGTGGCTTGTGGAAGGCGATGCCACGACTCGGTTGTCCTTCCACGAGTGGCATGGGTGCCAGCTGTGCCTGGAAGCGGGAGGCTTTCGTCCCCCGGCTCAGGGACTGACCGTCCCGGAGAACAGAGGTTCGTTCCCGTGCGGGGCGGCAGCCGGACGTACTGAGCCCCAGGACTCCGGTCCCGGCCGAAGTGTTGGCTAGCCGCAACGGGGTCAGGATCGCACCTCGGGTGGCTCTGGTATGGCGATCGCAGGACACGGGTGTCCGTCCACGGGCAGCGTGGGGCCGGCTGTCCCGAGCCCCTTGTTTCCGGTCCTGGGCGACGTGTGTGCTACCCAGACCGTGTCCGGGTCCCGTTTCTGGTGGCTTGTGGAAGGCGATGCCACGACACGGTTGTCCGGCCACCAGTGGCATGGGTGCCGGCTGTGTCTGGAAGCAGGAGGCTTTCGTCCCCCGGCTCAGGGACTGACCGTCCCGGAGGACAGAGGTTCGTGCCCGTGCGGGGCGGCGGCTGTCCGTCCCGAACCCCTAAGCTCTGTTGCACGGCGACCTGTGTGGTAGCAGCACTGCGGTCCGGGTCCCACCTCGAGCGGCACGGCAAATGCGATGACACGACACGGGTGACCGGCCACAAGCTGCTTGGGTGCCAGCCGTGCCGGGAAGTGGGAGGCTGTCGTTTGCCGGCTCGGGGACTGGCCGTCGCGGAGAACGGAGGTTCGTTCCCGTGCGGGGCGGCAGCCGGACGTACTGAGCCCCAGGACGCCGGTCCCGGCCGAAGTGTTTGCTAGCCGCAACGGGGTCAGAATCGCACCTCGGGTGGCTCTGGTATGGCGATCGCAGGACACGGGTGTCCGTCCACGGGCAGCGTGGGGCCGGCTGTCCCGAGCCCCTTGTTTCCGGTCCTGGGCGACGTGTGTGCTAGCCGGACCGTGTCTGGGTCCCACCTCGAGCGGCTCGGGTAAGGCGATGCCAGGACACGGGTGTCCAGCCACAAGCGGCATGGGTGCCAAGCGTGCCGGAGGAGGGAGGCTGTCGTCCGCCTGCTCGGGGGCTGACCGTCCCGGAGAACGGACGTCAGTTCCCGTGCAGGGCGGCGGCCAGACGTACCGAGCCCTAGGACTCGGGTCCCGGCCGAAGTGTTTGCTATCCGCAACGGGGTCAGGATCGCACCTCGGGCGGCTCTGGTATGGCGATGGCAGGACACGGGTGTCTGTCCACGGGCAGCGTGGGGCCGGCTGTCCCGAGCCCCTTGTTTCCGGTCGTGGGCGACGTGTGTGCTAGCCGGACCGTGTCCGGGTCCCACCTCGAGCGGCTCGTGGAAGGAGATGCCACGACATGTTTGTCCGGCCACGAGTGGAATGGTTGCCAACTGTGCATGAAGCGGGAGGCTGTCGTCCGCCGGCTCGGGGGCTGAACGTCACGGAGAACGGAGGTTCGTTCCCGTGCGGGGCGGCAGCCGGACGTACTGAGCCCCAGGACTCCGGTCCCGGCCGAAGTGTTGGCTAGCCGCAACGGGGTCAGGATCGCACCTCGGGTGGCTCTGGTATGGCGATCGCAGGACACGGGTGTCCGTCCACGGGCATCGTGGGGCCGGCTGTCCCGAGCCCCTTGTTTCCGGTCCTGGGCGACGTGTGTGCTACCCGGACCGTGTCCGGGTCCCGTTTCTGGTGGCTTGTGGAAGGCGATGCCACGACTCGGTTGTCCTTCCACGAGTGGCATGGGTGCCAGCTGTGCCTGGAAGCGGGAGGCTTTCGTCCCCCGGCTCAGGGACTGACCGTCCCGGAGAACAGAGGTTCGTTCCCGTGCGGGGCGGCGGCTGTCCGTCCCGAACCCCTAAGCTCTGTTGCACGACGACCTGTGTGGCAGCCGCACCGCGGTTCGGGTCCCACCTCGGGTGGCTCTGGTATGGCGATCGCAGGACACGGGTGTCCGTCCACGGGCAGCGTGGGGCCGGCTGTCCCGAGCCCCTTGTTTCCGGTCGTGGGCGACGTGTGTGCTACCCGGACCGTGTCCGGGTCCCACCTCGAGCGGCTCGTGGAAGGAGATGCCACGACATGTTTGTCCGGCCACGAGTGGAATGGTTGCCAACTGTGCATGAAGCGGGAGGCTGTCGTCCGCCGGCTCGGGGGCTGAACGTCACGGAGAACGGAGGTTCGTTCCCGTGCGGGGCGGCGGCTGTCCGTCCCGAACCCCTAAGCTCTGTTGCATGGCGACCTGTGTGGCTGCCGCACCACGGTTCGGGTCCCACCTCGAGCGGCACGGGGAAAGCGATCGCAGGACACGTGTTTCCGTCCACGGGCAGCGTGGGGCCGGCTGTCCCGAGCCCCTTGTTTCTGGTCGTGGGCGACGTGTGTGCTACCCAGACCGTGTCCGGGTCCCGTTTCTGGTGGCTTGTGGAAGGCGATGCCACGACACGGTTGTCCGGCCACCAGTGGCATGGGTGCCGGCTGTGTCTGGAAGCAGGAGGCTTTCGTCCCCCGGCTCAGGGACTGACCGTCCCGGAGGACAGAGGTTCGTGCCCGTGCGGGGCGGCGGCTGTCCGTCCCGAACCCCTAAGCTCTGTTGCACGGCGACCTGTGTGGTAGCAGCACTGCGGTCCGGGTCCCACCTCGAGCGGCACGGCAAATGCGATGACACGACACGGGTGACCGGCCACAAGCTGCTTGGGTGCCAGCCGTGCCGGGAAGTGGGAGGCTGTCGTTTGCCGGCTCGGGGACTGGCCGTCGCGGAGAACGGAGGTTCGTTCCCGTGCGGGGCGGCAGCCGGACGTACTGAGCCCCAGGACGCCGGTCCCGGCCGAAGTGTTTGCTAGCCGCAACGGGGTCAGAATCGCACCTCGGGTGGCTCTGGTATGGCGATCGCAGGACACGGGTGTCCGTCCACGGGCAGCGTGGGGCCGGCTGTCCCGAGCCCCTTGTTTCCGGTCCTGGGCGACGTGTGTGCTAGCCGGACCGTGTCTGGGTCCCACCTCGAGCGGCTCGGGTAAGGCGATGCCAGGACACGGGTGTCCAGCCACAAGCGGCATGGGTGCCAAGCGTGCCGGAGGAGGGAGGCTGTCGTCCGCCTGCTCGGGGGCTGACCGTCCCGGAGAACGGACGTCAGTTCCCGTGCAGGGCGGCGGCCAGACGTACCGAGCCCTAGGACTCGGGTCCCGGCCGAAGTGTTTGCTATCCGCAACGGGGTCAGGATCGCACCTCGGGCGGCTCTGGTATGGCGATGGCAGGACACGGGTGTCTGTCCACGGGCAGCGTGGGGCCGGCTGTCCCGAGCCCCTTGTTTCCGGTCGTGGGCGACGTGTGTGCTAGCCGGACCGTGTCCGGGTCCCACCTCGAGCGGCTCGTGGAAGGAGATGCCACGACATGTTTGTCCGGCCACGAGTGGAATGGTTGCCAACTGTGCATGAAGCGGGAGGCTGTCGTTTGCCGGCTCGGGGGCTGAACGTCACGGAGAACGGAGGTTCGTTCCCGTGCGGGGCGGCAGCCGGACGTACTGAGCCCCAGGACTCCGGTCCCGGCCGAAGTGTTGGCTAGCCGCAACGGGGTCAGGATCGCACCTCGGGTGGCTCTGGTATGGCGATCGCAGGACACGGGTGTCCGTCCACGGGCATCGTGGGGCCGGCTGTCCCGAGCCCCTTGTTTCCGGTCCTGGGCGACGTGTGTGCTACCCGGACCGTGTCCGGGTCCCGTTTCTGGTGGCTTGTGGAAGGCGATGCCACGACTCGGTTGTCCTTCCACGAGTGGCATGGGTGCCAGCTGTGCCTGGAAGCGGGAGGCTTTCGTCCGCCGGCTCAGGGACTGACCGTCCCGGAGAACAGAGGTTCGTTCCCGTGCGGGGCGGCGGCTGTCCGTCACGAACCCCTAAGCTCTGTTGCACGACGACCTGTGTGGCAGCCGCACCGCGGTTCGGGTCCCACCTCGGGTGGCTCTGGTATGGCGATCGCAGGACACGGGTGTCCGTCCACGGGCAGCGTGGGGCCGGCTGTCCCGAGCCCCTTGTTTCCGGTCCTGGGCGACGTGTGTGCTACCCGGACCGTGTCCGGGTCCCGTTTCTGGTGGCTTGTGGAAGGCGATGCCACGACTCGGTTGTCCTTCCACGAGTGGCATGGGTGCCAGCTGTGCCTGGAAGCGGGAGGCTTTCGTCCCCCGGCTCAGGGACTGACCGTCCCGGAGAACAGAGGTTCGTTCCCGTGCGGGGCGGCGGCTGTCCGTCCCGAACCCCTAAGCTCTGTTGCACGACGACCTGTGTGGCAGCCGCACCGCGGTTCGGGTCCCACCTCGGGTGGCTCTGGTATGGCGATCGCAGGACACGGGTGTCCGTCCACGGGCAGCGTGGGGCCGGCTGTCCCGAGCCCCTTGTTTCCGGTCGTGGGCGACGTGTGTGCTACCCGGACCGTGTCCGGGTCCCACCTCGAGCGGCTCGTGGAAGGAGATGCCACGACATGTTTGTCCGGCCACGAGTGGAATGGTTGCCAACTGTGCATGAAGCGGGAGGCTGTCGACCGCCGGCTCGGGGGCTGAACGTCACGGAGAACGGAGGTTCGTTCCCGTGCGGGGCGGCGGCTGTCCGTCCCGAACCCCTAAGCTCTGTTGCATGGCGACCTGTGTGGCTGCCGCACCACGGTTCGGGTCCCACCTCGAGCGGCACGGGGAATGCGATCGCAGGACACGTGTTTCCATCCACGGGCAGCGTGGGGCCGGGTGTCCCGAGCCCCTTGTTTCCGGTCGTGGGCGACGTGTGTGCTAGCCGGACCTTGTTTGGTCCCACCTCGAGCGGCACGGGGAAAGCGATCGCAGGACACGTGTTTCCGTCCACGGGCAGCGTGGGGCCGGCTGTCCCGAGCCCCTTGTTTCCGGTCCTGGGCGACGTGTGTGCTACCCGGACCGTGTCCGGGTCCCGTTTCTGGTGGCTTGTGGAAGGTGATGCCACGACTCGGTTGTCCTTCCACGAGTGGCATGGGTGCCAGCTGTGCCTGGAAGCGGGAGGCTTTCGTCCGCCGGCTCGGGGGCTGAACGTCACGGAGAACGGAGGTTCGTTCCCGTGCGGGGCGGCGGCTGTCCGTCCCGAACCCCTAAGCTCTGTTGCATGGCGACCTGTGTGGCTGCCGCACCACGGTTCGGGTCCCACCTCGAGCGGCACGGGGAAAGCGATCGCAGGACACGTGTTTCCATCCACGTGCAGCGTGGGGCCGGGTGTCCCGAGCCCCTTGTTCCCGGTCGTGGGCGACGTGTGTGCTACCCGGACCGTGTCCGGGTCCCGTTTCTGGTGGGTTGTGGAAGGCGATGCCACGACATGTTTGTCCGGCCACCAGTGGCATGGGTGCCGGCTGTGTCTGGAAGCAGGAGGCTTTCGTCCCCCGGCTCAGGGACTGACCGTCCCGGAGGACAGAGGTTCGTGCCCGTGCGGGGCGGCGGCTGTCCGTCCCGAACCCCTAAGCTCTGTTACACGGCGACCTGTGTGGTAGCAGCACCGCGGTCCGGGTCCCACCTCGAGCGGCACGGCGAATGCGATGCCACGACACGGGTGACCGGCACAAGCTGCTTGTGTGCCAGCAATGCCGCGAAGTGGGAGGCTGTCGTTTGCCGGCTCGGGGACTGGCCGTCCCGGAGAACGGAGGTTCGTTCCCGTGCGGGGCGGCGGCCGGACGTACCGAGCCACAGGACTCCGGTCCCGGCCGAAGTGTTGGCTAGCCACAAGGGGGTCAGGATCGCACCCCGGGCGGCTCTGGTATGGCGATCGCAGGACACGGGTGTCCGTCCACGGGCAGCGTGGGGCCGTGTGTCCCGAGCCCCTTGTTTCCGGTCCTGGGCGACGTGTGTGCTACCCAGACCCTGTCCGTGTCCCGTTTCAAGCCGCTCGGGTAAGGCGATGCCACGACACGGTTGTCCGGCCACGCGTGGAATGGGTGCCAGCTGTGCCGGAGGAGGGAGGCTGTCGTCCGCCTGCTCGGGGGCTGACCGTCCCGGAGAACGGACGTCAGTTCCCGTGCAGGGCGGCGGCCAGACGTACCGAGCCCTAGGACTCGGGTCCCGGCCGAAGTGTTTGCTATCCGCAACGGGGTCAGGATCGCACCCCGGGCGGCTCTGGTATGGCGATGGCAGGACACGGGTGTCCGTCCACGAGCAGCGTGGGGCCGGGTGTCCCGAGCCCCTTGTTTCCGGTCCTGGGCGACGTGTGTGCTACCCGGACCGTGTCCGGGTCCCGTTTCTGGTGGCTTGTGGAAGGCGATGCCACGACATGTTTGTCCGGCCACCAGTGGAATGGTTGCCAACTGTGCATGAAGCGGGAGGCTGTCGTCCGCCGGCTCGGGGGCTGAACGTCACGGAGAACGGAGGTTCGTTCCCGTGCGGGGCGGCGGCTGTCCGTCCCGAACCCCTAAGCTCTGTTGCACGACGACCTGTGTGGCAGCCGCACCGCGGTTCGGGTCCCACCTCGGGTGGCTCTGGTATGGCGATCGCAGGACACGGGTGTCCGTCCACGGGCAGCGTGGGGCCGGCTGTCCCGAGCCCCTTGTTTCCGGTCGTGGGCGACGTGTGTGCTACCCGGACCGTGTCCGGGTCCCACCTCGAGCGGCTCGTGGAAGGAGATGCCACGACATGTTTGTCCGGCCACGAGTGGAATGGTTGCCAACTGTGCATGAAGCGGGAGGCTGTCGACCGCCGGCTCGGGGGCTGAACGTCCCGGAGAACGGAGGTTCGTTCCCGTGCGGGGCGGCGGCTGTCCGTCCCGAACCCCTAAGCTCTGTTGCATGGCGACCTGTGTGGCTGCCGCACCACGGTTCGGGTCCCACCTCGAGCGGCACGGGGAAAGCGATCGCAGGACACGTGTTTCCATCCACGTGCAGCGTGGGGCCGGGTGTCCCGAGCCCCTTGTTCCCGGTCGTGGGCGACGTGTGTGCTACCCGGACCGTGTCCGGGTCCCGTTTCTGGTGGGTTGTGGAAGGCGATGCCACGACATGTTTGTCCGGCCACCAGTGGCATGGGTGCCGGCTGTGTCTGGAAGCAGGAGGCTTTCGTCCCCCGGCTCAGGGACTGACCGTCCCGGAGGACAGAGGTTCGTGCCCGTGCGGGGCGGCGGCTGTCCGTCCCGAACCCCTAAGCTCTGTTACACGGCGACCTGTGTGGTAGCAGCACCGCGGTCCGGGTCCCACCTCGAGCGGCACGGCGAATGCGATGCCACGACACGGGTGACCGGCACAAGCTGCTTGTGTGCCAGCAATGCCGCGAAGTGGGAGGCTGTCGTTTGCCGGCTCGGGGACTGGCCGTCCCGGAGAACGGAGGTTCGTTCCCGTGCGGGGCGGCGGCCGGACGTACCGAGCCACAGGACTCCGGTCCCGGCCGAAGTGTTGGCTAGCCACAAGGGGGTCAGGATCGCACCCCGGGCGGCTCTGGTATGGCGATCGCAGGACACGGGTGTCCGTCCACGGGCAGCGTGGGGCCGTGTGTCCCGAGCCCCTTGTTTCCGGTCCTGGGCGACGTGTGTGCTACCCAGACCCTGTCCGTGTCCCGTTTCAAGCCGCTCGGGTAAGGCGATGCCACGACACGGTTGTCCGGCCACGCGTGGAATGGGTGCCAGCTGTGCCGGAAGAGGGAGGCTGTCGTCCGCCGGCTCGGGGACTGACCGTCCCGGAGAACGGAGGTTCGTTCCCGTGCGGGGCGGCGCCCGTCCGTCCCGAACCCCTAAGCTCTGTTACACGGCGACGTGTGGCTTCCGCACCACGGTTCGGGTCCCACCTCGAGCGGCACGGGGAATGCGATCGCAGGACACGGGTGTCCAGCCACGGGCAGCGTGGGGCCGGCTGTCCCGAGCCCCTTGTTTCCGGTCCTGGGCGACGTGTGTGCTAGCCGGACCTTGTTTGGTCCCACCTCGAGCGGCACGGGGAAAGCGATCGCAGGACACGGGTGTCCGTCCACGGGCAGCGTGGGGCCGGCTGTCCCGAGCCCCTTGTTTCCGGTCCTGGGCGACGTGTGTGCTAGCCGGACCGTGTCTGGGTCCCACCTCGAGCATCTCGGGTAAGGCGATGCCAGGACACGGGTGTCCAGCCACAAGCGGCATGGGTGCCAAGCGTGCCGGAGGAGGGAGGCTGTCGTCCGCCTGCTCGGGGGCTGACCGTCCCGGAGAACGGACGTCAGTTCCCGTGCAGGGCGGCGGCCAGACGTACCGAGCCCTAGGACTCGGGTCCCGGCCGAAGTGTTTGCTATCCGCAACGGGGTCAGGATCGCACCCCGGGAGGCTCTGGTATGGCGATGGCAGGACACGGGTGTCTGTCCACGGGCAGCATGGGCCGTCTGACCCTAGCCCCTTGTTTCCGGTCCTGGGCGACGTGTGTGCTAGCGGCACCGCGGTCCGTGTCCCACCTCGGACGGCACGGGGAAAGCGATCGCAGGACACGTGTTTCCGTCCACGAGCAGCGTGGGGCCGGGTGTCCCGAGCCCCTTGTTTCTGGTCCTGGGCTACGTGTGTGCTAGCCGAACCGTGTCCGTGTCCCGTTGCTGGTGGCTTGTGGAAGGCGATGCCACAACACGGTTGTCCGGCCACGAGTTGAATGGGTGCCAACCGTGCCGGAAGAGGGAGTCTGTCGTCAGCTGGCTCGGGGGCTGACCGTCCCAGAGAACGGAGGTTCGTTCCCGTGCGGGGCGGCGGCTGTCCGTCCCGAACCCCTAAGCTCTGTTGCACGGCCACCTGTGTGGCAGCCGCACCGCGGTTCGGGTCCCACCTCGGGTGGCTCTGGTATGGCGATCGCAGGACACGGGTGTCCGTCCACGGGCAGCGTGGGGCCGGCTGTCCCGAGCCCCTTGTTTCCGGTCGTGGGCGACGTGTGTGCTAGCCGGACCTTCTTTGGTCCCACCTCGAGCGGCACGGGGAAAGCGATCGCAGGACACGTGTTTCCGTCCACGGGCAGCGTGGGGCCGGGTGTCCCGAGCCCCTTGTTTCCGGTCCTGGGCGACGTGTGTGCTACCCAGACCGTGTCCGGGTCCCGTTTCTGGTGGCTTGTGGGCGGCGATGCCACGACACGGTAGTCCGGCCACGAGTGGAATGGGTGCCAAGCGTGCCGGAAGAGGGAGGCTGTCGTCCGCCTGCTCGGGGGCTGACCGTCCCGGAGAACGGAGGTTCGTTCCCGTGCGGGGCGGCACCCGTCCGTCCCGAACCCCTAAGCTCTGTTACACGGCGACCTGTGTGGCTGCCGCACCACGGTCCGGGTCCCACCTCTAGCGGCACGGGGAAAGCGATCGCAGGACACGTGTTTCCGTCCACGGGCAGCGTGGGGCCGGCTGTCCCGAGCCCCTTGTTTCCGGTCCTGGGCGACGTGTGTGCTAGCCGGACCGTGTCTGGGTCCCACCTCGAGCGGCTCCGGTAAGGCGATGCCAGGACACGGGTGTCCAGCCACAAGCGGCATGGGTGCCAACCGTGCCGGAGGAGGGAGGCTGTCGTCCGCCTGCTCGGCGGCTGACCGTCCCGGAGAACGGAGGTTCGTGCCCGTGCGGGGCGGCGCCAGTTCCGTCCCGAACCCCTAAGCTCTGTTGCACAGCGACCTGTGTGGTAGCAGCACTGCGGTCCGGGTCCCACCTCGAGCGGCACGGCGAATGCGATGCCACAACACGGGTGACCGGCCACAAGCTGCTTGGGTGCCAGCCGTGCCGGGAAGTGGGAGGCTGTCGTTTGCCGGCTCGGGGACTGGCCGTCGCGGAGAACGGAGGTTCGTTCCCGTGCGGGGCGGCAGCCGGACGTACTGAGCCCCAGGACGCCGGTCCCGGCCGAAGTGTTTGCTAGCCGCAACGGGGTCAGAATCGCACCTCGGGTGGCTCTGGTATGGCGATCGCAGGACACGGGTGTCCGTCCACGGGCAGCGTGGGGCCGGCTGTCCCGAGCCCCTTGTTTCCGGTCCTGGGCGACGTGTGTGCTACCCGGACCGTGTCCGGGTCCCGTTTCTGGTGGCTTGTGGAAGGCGATGCCACGACTCGGTTGTCCTTCCACGAGTGGCATGGGTGCCAGCTGTGCCTGGAAGCGGGAGGCTTTCGTCCCCCGGCTCAGGGACTGACCGTCCCGGAGAACAGAGGTTCGTTCCCGTGCGGGGCGGCGGCTGTCCGTCACGAACCCCTAAGCTCTGTTGCATGGCGACCTGTGTGGCTGCCGCACCACGGTTCGGGTCCCACCTCGAGCGGCACGGGGAATGCGATCGCAGGACACGTGTTTCCATCCACGGGCAGCGTGGGGCCGGCTGTCCCGAGCCCCTTGTTTCCGGTCGTGGGCGACGTGTGTGCTAGCCGGACCTTGTTTGGTCCCACCTCGAGCGGCACGGGGAAAGCGATCGCAGGACACGTGTTTCCGTCCACGGGCAGCGTGGGGCCGGCTGTCCCGAGCCCCTTGTTTCTGGTCGTGGGCGACGTGTGTGCTACCCAGACCGTGTCCGGGTCCCGTTTCTGGTGGCTTGTGGAAGGCGATGCCACGACACGGTTGTCCGGCCACCAGTGGCATGGGTGCCGGCTGTGTCTGGAAGCAGGAGGCTTTCGTCCCCCGGCTCAGGGACTGACCGTCCCGGAGGACAGAGGTTCGTGCCCGTGCGGGGCGGCGGCTGTCCGTCCCGAACCCCTAAGCTCTGTTGCACGGCGACCTGTGTGGTAGCAGCACTGCGGTCCGGGTCCCACCTCGAGCGGCACGGCAAATGCGATGACACGACACGGGTGACCGGCCACAAGCTGCTTGGGTGCCAGCCGTGCCGGGAAGTTGGAGGCTGTCGTTTGCCGGCTCGGGGACTGGCCGTCGCGGAGAACGGAGGTTCGTTCCCGTGCGGGGCGGCAGCCGGACGTACTGAGCCCCAGGACGCCGGTCCCGGCCGAAGTGTTTGCTAGCCGCAACGGGGTCAGAATCGCACCTCGGGTGGCTCTGGTATGGCGATCGCAGGACACGGGTGTCCGTCCACGGGCAGCGTGGGGCCGGCTGTCCCGAGCCCCTTGTTTCCGGTCCTGGGCGACGTGTGTGCTAGCCGGACCGTGTCTGGGTCCCACCTCGAGCGGCTCGGGTAAGGCGATGCCAGGACACGGGTGTCCAGCCACAAGCGGCATGGGTGCCAAGCGTGCCGGAGGAGGGAGGCTGTCGTCCGCCTACTCGGGGGCTGACCGTCCCGGAGAACGGACGTCAGTTCCCGTGCAGGGCGGCGGCCAGACGTACCGAGCCCTAGGACTCGGGTCCCGGCCGAAGTGTTTGCTATCCGCAACGGGGTCAGGATCGCACCCCGGGAGGCTCTGGTATGGCGATGGCAGGACACGGGTGTCTGTCCACGGGCAGCGTGGGGCCGGCTGTCCCGAGCCCCTTGTTTCCGGTCGTGGGCGACGTGTGTGCTAGCCGGACCGTGTCCGGGTCCCACCTCGAGCGGCTCGTGGAAGGAGATGCCACGACATGTTTGTCCGGCCACGAGTGGAATGGTTGCCAACTGTGCATGAAGCGGGAGGCTGTCGTCCGCCGGCTCGGGGGCTGAACGTCACGGAGAACGGAGGTTCGTTCCCGTGCGGGGCGGCAGCCGGACGTACTGAGCCCCAGGACTCCGGTCCCGGCCGAAGTGTTGGCTAGCCGCAACGGGGTCAGGATCGCACCTCGGGTGGCTCTGGTATGGCGATCGCAGGACACGGGTGTCCGTCCACGGGCATCGTGGGGCCGGCTGTCCCGAGCCCCTTGTTTCCGGTCCTGGGCGACGTGTGTGCTACCCGGACCGTGTCCGGGTCCCGTTTCTGGTGGCTTGTGGAAGGCGATGCCACGACTCGGTTGTCCTTCCACGAGTGGCATGGGTGCCAGCTGTGCCTGGAAGCGGGAGGCTTTCGTCCCCCGGCTCAGGGACTGACCGTCCCGGAGAACAGAGGTTCGTTCCCGTGCGGGGCGGCGGCTGTCCGTCCCGAACCCCTAAGCTCTGTTGCACGACGACCTGTGTGGCAGCCGCACCGCGGTTCGGGTCCCACCTCGGGTGGCTCTGGTATGGCGATCGCAGGACACGGGTGTCCGTCCACGGGCAGCGTGGGGCCGGCTGTCCCGAGCCCCTTGTTTCCGGTCCTGGGCGACGTGTGTGCTACCCGGACCGTGTCCGGGTCCCGTTTCTGGTGGCTTGTGGAAGGCGATGCCACGACTCGGTTGTCCTTCCACGAGTGGCATGGGTGCCAGCTGTGCCTGGAAGCGGGAGGCTTTCGTCCCCCGGCTCAGGGACTGACCGTCCCGGAGAACAGAGGTTCGTTCCCGTGCGGGGCGGCGGCTGTCCGTCCCGAACCCCTAAGCTCTGTTGCACGACGACCTGTGTGGCAGCCGCACCGCGGTTCGGGTCCCACCTCGGGTGGCTCTGGTATGGCGATCGCAGGACACGGGTGTCCGTCCACGGGCAGCGTGGGGCCGGCTGTCCCGAGCCCCTTGTTTCCGGTCGTGGGCGACGTGTGTGCTACCCGGACCGTGTCCGGGTCCCACCTCGAGCGGCTCGTGGAAGGAGATGCCACGACATGTTTGTCCGGCCACGAGTGGAATGGTTGCCAACTGTGCATGAAGCGGGAGGCTGTCGACCGCCGGCTCGGGGGCTGAACGTCACGGAGAACGGAGGTTCGTTCCCGTTCGGGGCGGCGGCTGTCCGTCCCGAACCCCTAAGCTCTGTTGCATGGCGACCTGTGTGGCTGCCGCACCACGGTTCGGGTCCCACCTCGAGCGGCACGGGGAATGCGATCGCAGGACACGTGTTTCCATCCACGGGCAGCGTGGGGCCGGGTGTCCCGAGCCCCTTGTTTCCGGTCGTGGGCGACGTGTGTGCTAGCCGGACCTTGTTTGGTCCCACCTCGAGCGGCACGGGGAAAGCGATCGCAGGACATGTGTTTCCGTCCACGGGCAGCGTGGGGCCGGCTGTCCCGAGCCCCTTGTTTCCGGTCCTGGGCGACGTGTGTGCTACCCGGACCGTGTCCGGGTCCCGTTTCTGGTGGCTTGTGGAAGGTGATGCCACGACTCGGTTGTCCTTCCACGAGTGGCATGGGTGCCAGCTGTGCCTGGAAGCGGGAGGCTTTCGTCCCCCGGCTCAGGGACTGACCGTCCCGGAGAACAGAGGTTCGTTCCCGTGCGGGGCGGCGGCTGTCCGTCCCGAACCCCTAAGCTCTGTTGCACGACGACCTGTGTGGCAGCCGCACCGCGGTTCGGGTCCCACCTCGGGTGGCTCTGGTATGGCGATCGCAGGACACGGGTGTCCGTCCACGGGCAGCGTGGGGCCGGCTGTCCCGAGCCCCTTGTTTCCGGTCGTGGGCGACGTGTGTGCTAGCCGGACCTTGTTTGGTCCCACCTCGAGCGGCACGGGGAAAGCGATCGCAGGACACGTGTTTCCGTCCACGGGCAGCGTGGGGCCGGCTGTCCCGAGCCCCTTGTTTCCGGTCCTGGGCGACGTGTGTGCTAGCCGGACCGTGTCTGGGTCCCACCTCGAGCGGCTCGGGTAAGGCGATGCCAGGACACGGGTGTCCAGCCACAAGCGGCATGGGTGCCAAGCGTGCCGGAGGAGGGAGGCTGTCGTCCGCCTGCTCGGGGGCTGACCGTCCCGGAGAACGGACGTCAGTTCCCGTGCAGGGCGGCGGCCAGACGTACCGAGCCCTAGGACTCGGGTCCCGGCCGAAGTGTTTGCTATCCGCAACGGGGTCAGGATCGCACCCCGGGCGGCTCTGGTATGGCGATGGCAGGACACGGGTGTCTGTCCACGGGCAGCGTGGGGCCGTCTGTCCCTAGCCCCTTGTTTCCGGTCCTGGGCGACGTGTGTGCTAGCGGCACCGCGGTCCGTGTCCCACCTCGGGCGGCACGGGGAAAGCGATCGCAGGACACGGGTGTCCGTCCACGAGCAGCGTGGGGCCGGGTGTCCCGAGCCCCTTGTTTCTGGTCCTACGACGTGTGTGCTACCCAGACCGTGTCCGGGTCCCGTCTCTGGTGGCTTGTGGAAGGCGATGCCACGACACGGTTGTCCGGCCACCAGTGGCATGGGTGCCGGCTGTGTTTGGAAGCAGGAGGCTTTCGTCCCCCGGCTCAGGGACTGACCGTCCCGGAGGACAGAGGTTCGTGCCCGTTCGGGGCGGCGGCTGTCCGTCCCGAACCCCTAAGCTCTGTTGCACGGCGACCTGTGTGGCAGCCGCACCGCGGTTCGGGTCCCACCTCGGGTGGCTCTGGTATGGCGATCGCAGGACACGGGTGTCCGTCCACGGGCAGCGTGGGGCCGGCTGTCCCGAGCCCCTTGTTTCCGGTCGTGGGCGACGTGTGTGCTACCCGGACCGTGTCCGGGTCCCACCTCGAGCGGCTCGTGGAAGGAGATGCCACGACATGTTTGTCCGGCCACGAGTGGAATGGTTGCCAACTGTGCATGAAGCGGGAGGCTGTCGTCCGCCGGCTCGGGGGCTGAACGTCACGGAGAACGGAGGTTCGTTCCCGTGCGGGGCGGCAGCCGGACGTACTGAGCCCCAGGACTCCGGTCCCGGCCGAAGTGTTGGCTAGCCGCAACGGGGTCAGGATCGCACCTCGGGTGGCTCTGGTATGGCGATCGCAGGACACGGGTGTCCGTCCACGGGCATCGTGGGGCCGGCTGTCCCGAGCCCCTTGTTTCCGGTCCTGGGCGACGTGTGTGCTACCCGGACCGTGTCCGGGTCCCGTTTCTGGTGGCTTGTGGAAGGCGATGCCACGACTCGGTTGTCCTTCCACGAGTGGCATGGGTGCCAGCTGTGCCTGGAAGCGGGAGGCTTTCGTCCCCCGGCTCAGGGACTGACCGTCCCGGAGAACAGAGGTTCGTTCCCGTGCGGGGCGGCGGCTGTCCGTCCCGAACCCCTAAGCTCTGTTGCACGACGACCTGTGTGGCAGCCGCACCGCGGTTCGGGTCCCACCTCGGGTGGCTCTGGTATGGCGATCGCAGGACACGGGTGTCCGTCCACGGGCAGCGTGGGGCCGGCTGTCCCGAGCCCCTTGTTTCCGGTCGTGGGCGACGTGTGTGCTACCCGGACCGTGTCCGGGTCCCACCTCGAGCGGCTCGTGGAAGGAGATGCCACGACATGTTTGTCCGGCCACGAGTGGAATGGTTGCCAACTGTGCATGAAGCGGGAGGCTGTCGTCCGCCGGCTCGGGGGCTGAACGTCACGGAGAACGGAGGTTCGTTCCCGTGCGGGGCGGCAGCCGGACGTACTGAGCCCCAGGACTCCGGTCCCGGCCGAAGTGTTGGCTAGCCGCAACGGGGTCAGGATCGCACCTCGGGTGGCTCTGGTATGGCGATCGCAGGACACGGGTGTCCGTCCACGGGCATCGTGGGGCCGGCTGTCCCGAGCCCCTTGTTTCCGGTCCTGGGCGACGTGTGTGCTACCCGGACCGTGTCCGGGTCCCGTTTCTGGTGGCTTGTGGAAGGCGATGCCACGACTCGGTTGTCCTTCCACGAGTGGCATGGGTGCCAGCTGTGCCTGGAAGCGGGAGGCTTTCGTCCCCCGGCTCAGGGACTGACCGTCCCGGAGAACAGAGGTTCGTTCCCGTGCGGGGCGGCGGCTGTCCGTCCCGAACCCCTAAGCTCTGTTGCACGACGACCTGTGTGGCAGCCGCACCGCGGTTCGGGTCCCACCTCGGGTGGCTCTGGTATGGCGATCGCAGGACACGGGTGTCCGTCCACGGGCAGCGTCGGGCCGGCTGTCCCGAGCCCCTTGTTTCCGGTCGTGGGCGACGTGTGTGCTACCCAGACCGTGTCCGGGTCCCGTCTCTGGTGGCTTGTGGAAGGCGATGCCACGACACGGTTGTCCGGCCACCAGTGGCATGGGTGCCGGCTGTGTCTGGAAGCAGGAGGCTTTCGTCCCCCGGCTCAGGGACTGACCGTCCCGGAGGACAGAGGTTCGTGCCCGTGCGGGGCGGCGGCTGTCCGTCCCGAACCCCTAAGCTCTGTTGCACGGCGACCTGTGTGGTAGCAGCACTGCGGTCCGGGTCCCACCTCGAGCGGCACGGCAAATGCGATGACACGACACGGGTGACCGGCCAGAAGCTGCTTGGGTGCCAGCCGTGCCGGGAAGTGGGAGGCTGTCGTTTGCCGGCTCGGGGACTGGCCGTCGCGGAGAACGGAGGTTCGTTCCCGTGCGGGGCGGCAGCCGGACGTACTGAGCCCCAGGACGCCGGTCCCGGCCGAAGTGTTGGCTAGCCGCAACGGGGTCAGAATCGCACCTCGGGTGGCTCTGGTATGGCGATCGCAGGACACGGGTGTCCGTCCACGGGCAGCGTGGGGCCGGCTGTCCCGAGCCCCTTGTTTCCGGTCCTGGGCGACGTGTGTGCTAGCCGGACCGTGTCTGGGTCCCACCTCGAGCGGCTCGGGTAAGGCGATGCCAGGACACGGGTGTCCAGCCACAAGCGGCATGGGTGCCAAGCGTGCCGGAGGAGGGAGGCTGTCGTCCGCCTGCTCGGGGGCTGACCGTCCCGGAGAACGGACGTCAGTTCCCGTGCAGGGCGGCGGCCAGACGTACCGAGCCCTAGGACTCGGGTCCCGGCCGAAGTGTTTGCTATCCGCAACGGGGTCAGGATCGCACCTCGGGCGGCTCTGGTATGGCGATGGCAGGACACGGGTGTCTGTCCACGGGCAGCGTGGGGCCGGCTGTCCCGAGCCCCTTGTTTCCGGTCGTGGGCGACGTGTGTGCTAGCCGGACCGTGTCCGGGTCCCACCTCGAGCGGCTCGTGGAAGGAGATGCCACGACATGTTTGTCCGGCCACCAGTGGAATGGTTGCCAACTGTGCATGAAGCGGGAGGCTGTCGTTTGCCGGCTCGGGGGCTGAACGTCACGGAGAACGGAGGTTCGTTCCCGTGCGGGGCGGCAGCCGGACGTACTGAGCCCCAGGACTCCGGTCCCGGCCGAAGTGTTGGCTAGCCGCAACGGGGTCAGGATCGCACCTCGGGTGGCTCTGGTATGGCGATCGCAGGACACGGGTGTCCGTCCACGGGCATCGTGGGGCCGGCTGTCCCGAGCCCCTTGTTTCCGGTCCTGGGCGACGTGTGTGCTACCCGGACCGTGTCCGGGTCCCGTTTCTGGTGGCTTGTGGAAGGCGATGCCACGACTCGGTTGTCCTTCCACGAGTGGCATGGGTGCCAGCTGTGCCTGGAAGCGGGAGGCTTTCGTCCCCCGGCTCAGGGACTGACCGTCCCGGAGAACAGAGGTTCGTTCCCGTGCGGGGCGGCGGCTGTCCGTCACGAACCCCTAAGCTCTGTTGCACGACGACCTGTGTGGCAGCCACACCGCGGTTCGGGTCCCACCTCGGGTGGCTCTGGTATGGCGATCGCAGGACACGGGTGTCCGTCCGCGGGCAGCGTGGGGCCGGCTGTCCCGAGCCCCTTGTTTCCGGTCGTGGGCGACGTGTGTGCTAGCCGGACCTTGTTTGGTCCCACCTCGAGCGGCACGGGGAAAGCGATCGCAGGACACGTGTTTCCGTCCACGGGCAGCGTGGGGCCGGCTGTCCCGAGCCCCTTGTTTCCGGTCCTGGGCGACGTGTGTGCTAGCCGGACCGTGTCTGGGTCCCACCTCGAGCGGCTCGGGTAAGGCGATGCCAGGACACGGGTGTCCAGCCACAAGCGGCATGGGTGCCAAGCGTGCCGGAGGAGGGAGGCTGTCGTCCGCCTGCTCGGGGGCTGACCGTCCCGGAGAACGGACGTCAGTTCCCGTGCAGGGCGGCGGCCAGACGTACCGAGCCCTAGGACTCGGGTCCCGGCCGAAGTGTTTGCTATCCGCAACGGGGTCAGGATCGCACCCCGGGCGGCTCTGGTATGGCGATGGCAGGACACGGGTGTCTGTCCACGGGCAGCGTGGGGCCGTCTGTCCCTAGCCCCTTGTTTCCGGTCCTGGGCGACGTGTGTGCTAGCGGCACCGCGGTCCGTGTCCCACCTCGGGCGGCACGGGGAAAGCGATCGCAGGACATGGGTGTCCGTCCACGAGCAGCGTGGGGCCGGGTGTCCCGAGCCCCTTGTTTCTGGTCCTACGACGTGTGTGCTACCCAGACCGTGTCCGGGTCCCGTCTCTGGTGGCTTGTGGAAGGCGATGCCACGACACGGTTGTCCGGCCACCAGTGGCATGGGTGCCGGCTGTGTCTGGAAGCAGGAGGCTTTCGTCCCCCGGCTCAGGGACTGACCGTCCCGGAGGACAGAGGTTCGTGCCCGTTCGGGGCGGCGGCTGTCCGTCCCGAACCCCTAAGCTCTGTTGCACGACGACCTGTGTGGCAGCCGCACCGCGGTTCGGGTCCCACCTCGGGTGGCTCTGGTATGGCGATCGCAGGACACGGGTGTCCGTCCACGGGCAGCGTGGGGCCGGCTGTCCCGAGCCCCTTGTTTCCGGTCGTGGGCGACGTGTGTGCTAGCCGGACCGTGTCCGGGTCCCACCTCGAGCGGCTCGTGGAAGGAGATGCCACGACATGTTTGTCCGGCCACGAGTGGAATGGTTGCCAACTGTGCATGAAGCGGGAGGCTGTCGTCCGCCGGCTCGGGGGCTGAACGTCACGGAGAACGGAGGTTCGTTCCCGTGCGGGGCGGCAGCCGGACGTACTGAGCCCCAGGACTCCGGTCCCGGCCGAAGTGTTGGCTAGCCGCAACGGGGTCAGGATCGCACCTCGGGTGGCTCTGGTATGGCGATCGCAGGACACGGGTGTCCGTCCACGGGCATCGTGGGGCCGGCTGTCCCGAGCCCCTTGTTTCCGGTCCTGGGCGACGTGTGTGCTACCCGGACCGTGTCCGGGTCCCGTTTCTGGTGGCTTGTGGAAGGCGATGCCACGACTCGGTTGTCCTTCCACGAGTGGCATGGGTGCCAGCTGTGCCTGGAAGCGGGAGGCTTTCGTCCCCCGGCTCAGGGACTGACCGTCCCGGAGAACAGAGGTTCGTTCCCGTGCGGGGCGGCGGCTGTCCGTCCCGAACCCCTAAGCTCTGTTGCACGACGACCTGTGTGGCAGCCGCACCGCGGTTCGGGTCCCACCTCGGGTGGCTCTGGTATGGCGATCGCAGGACACGGGTGTCCGTCCACGGGCAGCGTGGGGCCGGCTGTCCCGAGCCCCTTGTTTCCGGTCGTGGGCGACGTGTGTGCTAGCCGGACCGTGTCCGGGTCCCACCTCGAGCGGCTCGTGGAAGGAGATGCCACGACATGTTTGTCCGGCCACGAGTGGAATGGTTGCCAACTGTGCATGAAGCGGGAGGCTGTCGTCCGCCGGCTCGGGGGCTGAACGTCACGGAGAACGGAGGTTCGTTCCCGTGCGGGGCGGCAGCCGGACGTACTGAGCCCCAGGACTCCGGTCCCTGCCGAAGTGTTGGCTAGCCGCAACGGGGTCAGGATCGCACCTCGGGTGGCTCTGGTATGGCGATCGCAGGACACGGGTGTCCGTCCACGGGCATCGTGGGGCCGGCTGTCCCGAGCCCCTTGTTTCCGGTCCTGGGCGACGTGTGTGCTACCCGGACCGTGTCCGGGTCCCGTTTCTGGTGGCTTGTGGAAGGCGATGCCACGACTCGGTTGTCCTTCCACGAGTGGCATGGGTGCCAGCTGTGCCTGGAAGCGGGAGGCTTTCGTCCCCCGGCTCAGGGACTGACCGTCCCGGAGAACAGAGGTTCGTTCCCGTGCGGGGCGGCGGCTGTCCGTCCCGAACCCCTAAGCTCTGTTGCACGACGACCTGTGTGGCAGCCGCACCGCGGTTCGGGTCCCACCTCGGGTGGCTCTGGTATGGCGATCGCAGGACACGGGTGTCCGTCCACGGGCAGCGTCGGGCCGGCTGTCCCGAGCCCCTTGTTTCCGGTCGTGGGCGACGTGTGTGCTAGCCGGACCGTGTCCGGGTCCCACCTCGAGCGGCTCGTGGAAGGAGATGCCACGACATGTTTGTCCGGCCACGAGTGGAATGGTTGCCAACTGTGCATGAAGCGGGAGGCTGTCGACCGCCGGCTCGGGGGCTGAACGTCACGGAGAACGGAGGTTCGTTCCCGTGCGGGGCGGCGGCTGTCCGTCCCGAACCCCTAAGCTCTGTTGCATGGCGACCTGTGTGGCTGCCGCACCACGGTTCGGGTCCCACCTCGAGCGGCACGGGGAATGCGATCGCAGGACACGTGTTTCCATCCACGGGCAGCGTGGGGCCGGCTGTCCCGAGCCCCTTGTTTCCGGTCGTGGGCGACGTGTGTGCTAGCCGGACCTTGTTTGGTCCCACCTCGAGTGGCACGGGGAAAGCGATCGCAGGACACGTGTTTCCGTCCACGGGCAGCGTGGGGCCGGCTGTCCCGAGCCCCTTGTTTCCGGTCGTGGGCGACGTGTGTGCTACCCAGACCGTGTCCGGGTCCCGTTTCTGGTGGCTTGTGGAAGGCGATGCCACGACACGGTTGTCCGGCCACCAGTGGAATGGTTGCCAACTGTGCATGAAGCGGGAGGCTGTCGTCCGCCGGCTCGGGGGCTGAACGTCACGGAGAACGGAGGTTCGTTCCCGTGCGGGGCGGCAGCCGGACGTACTGAGCCCCAGGACTCCGGTCCCGGCCGAAGTGTTGGCTAGCCGCAACGGGGTCAGGATCGCACCTCGGGTGGCTCTGGTATGGCGATCGCAGGACACGGGTGTCCGTCCACGGGCATCGTGGGGCCGGCTGTCCCGAGCCCCTTGTTTCCGGTCCTGGGCGACGTGTGTGCTACCCGGACCGTGTCCGGGTCCCGTTTCTGGTGGCTTGTGGAAGGCGATGCCACGACTCGGTTGTCCTTCCACGAGTGGCATGGGTGCCAGCTGTGCCTGGAAGCGGGAGGCTTTCGTCCCCCGGCTCAGGGACTGACCGTCCCGGAGAACAGAGGTTCGTTCCCGTGCGGGGCGGCGGCTGTCCGTCCCGAACCCCTAAGCTCTGTTGCACGACGACCTGTGTGGCAGCCGCACCGCGGTTCGGGTCCCACCTCGGGTGGCTCTGGTATGGCGATCGCAGGACACGGGTGTCCGTCCACGGGCAGCGTGGGGCCGGCTGTCCCGAGCCCCTTGTTTCCGGTCCTGGGCGACGTGTGTGCTACCCAGACCGTGTCCGGGTCCCGTTTCTGGTGGCTTGTGGAAGGCGATGCCACGACACGGTTGTCCGGCCACCAGTGGCATGGTTGCCGACTGTGTCTGGAAGCAGGAGGCTTTCGTCCCCCGGCTCAGGGACTGACCGTCCCGGAGGACAGAGGTTCGTGCCCGTGCGGGGCGGCGGCTGTCCGTCCCGAACCCCTAAGCTCTGTTGCACGGCGACCTGTGTGGTAGCAGCACTGCGGTCCGGGTCCCACCTCGAGCGGCACGGCAAATGCGATGACACGACACGGGTGACCGGCCACAAGCTGCTTGGGTGCCAGCCGTGCCGGGAAGTGGGAGGCTGTCGTTTGCCGGCTCGGGGACTGGCCGTCGCGGAGAACGGAGGTTCGTTCCCATGCGGGGCGGCAGCCGGACGTACTGAGCCCCAGGACGCCGGTCCCGGCCGAAGTGTTTGCTAGCCGCAACGGGGTCAGAATCGCACCTCGGGTGGCTCTGGTATGGCGATCGCAGGACACGGGTGTCCGTCCACGGGCAGCGTGGGGCCGGCTGTCCCGAGCCCCTTGTTTCCGGTCCTGGGCGACGTGTGTGCTAGCCGGACCGTGTCTGGGTCCCACCTCGAGCGGCTCGGGTAAGGCGATGCCAGGACACGGGTGTCCAGCCACAAGCGGCATGGGTGCCAAGCGTGCCGGAGGAGGGAGGCTGTCGTCCGCCTGCTCGGGGGCTGACCGTCCCGGAGAACGGAGGTCAGTTCCCGTGCAGGGCGGCGGCCAGACGTACCGAGCCCTAGGACACGGGTCCCGGCCGAAGTGTTTGCTATCCGCAACGGGGTCAGGATCGCACCCCGGGCGGCTCTGGTATGGCGATGGCAGGACACGGGTGTCTGTCCACGGGCAGCATGGGCCGTCTGTCCCTAGCCCCTTGTTTCCGGTCGTGGGCGACGTGTGTGCTAGCGGCACCGCGGTCCGTGTCCCACCTCGGGCGGCACGGGGAAAGCGATCGCAGGACACGGGTGTCCGTCCACGAGCAGCGTGGGGCCGGGTGTCCCGAGCCCCTTGTTTCTGGTCCTACGACGTGTGTGCTACCCAGACCGTGTCCGGGTCCCGTCTCTGGTGGCTTGTGGAAGGCGATGCCACGACACGGTTGTCCGGCCACCAGTGGCATGGGTGCCGGCTGTGTCTGGAAGCAGGAGGCTTTCGTCCCCCGGCTCAGGGACTGACCGTCCCGGAGGACAGAGGTTCGTGCCCGTTCGGGGCGGCGGCTGTCCGTCCCGAACCCCTAAGCTCTGTTGCACGGCGACCTGTGTGGCAGCCGCACCGCGGTTCGGGTCCCACCTCGAGCGGCTCGTGGAAGGAGATGCCACGACATGTTTGTCCGGCCACGAGTGGAATGGTTGCCAACTGTGCATGAAGCGGGAGGCTGTCGTCCGCCGGCTCGGGGGCTGAACGTCACGGAGAACGGAGGTTCGTTCCCGTGCGGGGCGGCAGCCGGACGTACTGAGCCCCAGGACTCCGGTCCCGGCCGAAGTGTTGGCTAGCCGCAACGGGGTCAGGATCGCACCTCGGGTGGCTCTGGTATGGCGATCGCAGGACACGGGTGTCCGTCCACGGGCATCGTGGGGCCGGCTGTCCCGAGCCCCTTGTTTCCGGTCCTGGGCGACGTGTGTGCTACCCGGACCGTGTCCGGGTCCCGTTTCTGGTGGCTTGTGGAAGGCGATGCCACGACTCGGTTGTCCTTCCACGAGTGGCATGGGTGCCAGCTGTGCCTGGAAGCGGGAGGCTTTCGTCCCCCGGCTCAGGGACTGACCGTCCCGGAGAACAGAGGTTCGTTCCCGTGCGGGGCGGCGGCTGTCCGTCCCGAACCCCTAAGCTCTGTTGCACGACGACCTGTGTGGCAGCCGCACCGCGGTTCGGGTCCCACCTCGGGTGGCTCTGGTATGGCGATCGCAGGACACGGGTGTCCGTCCACGGGCAGCGTGGGGCCGGCTGTCCCGAGCCCCTTGTTTCCGGTCGTGGGCGACGTGTGTGCTAGCCGGACCGTGTCCGGGTCCCACCTCGAGCGGCTCGTGGAAGGAGATGCCACGACATGTTTGTCCGGCCACGAGTGGAATGGTTGCCAACTGTGCATGAAGCGGGAGGCTGTCGTCCGCCGGCTCGGGGGCTGAACGTCACGGAGAACGGAGGTTCGTTCCCGTGCGGGGCGGCAGCCGGACGTACTGAGCCCCAGGACTCCGGTCCCTGCCGAAGTGTTGGCTAGCCGCAACGGGGTCAGGATCGCACCTCGGGTGGCTCTGGTATGGCGATCGCAGGACACGGGTGTCCGTCCACGGGCATCGTGGGGCCGGCTGTCCCGAGCCCCTTGTTTCCGGTCCTGGGCGACGTGTGTGCTACCCGGACCGTGTCCGGGTCCCGTTTCTGGTGGCTTGTGGAAGGCGATGCCACGACTCGGTTGTCCTTCCACGAGTGGCATGGGTGCCAGCTGTGCCTGGAAGCGGGAGGCTTTCGTCCCCCGGCTCAGGGACTGACCGTCCCGGAGAACAGAGGTTCGTTCCCGTGCGGGGCGGCGGCTGTCCGTCCCGAACCCCTAAGCTCTGTTGCACGACGACCTGTGTGGCAGCCGCACCGCGGTTCGGGTCCCACCTCGGGTGGCTCTGGTATGGCGATCGCAGGACACGGGTGTCCGTCCACGGGCAGCGTCGGGCCGGCTGTCCCGAGCCCCTTGTTTCCGGTCGTGGGCGACGTGTGTGCTAGCCGGACCGTGTCCGGGTCCCACCTCGAGCGGCTCGTGGAAGGAGATGCCACGACATGTTTGTCCGGCCACGAGTGGAATGGTTGCCAACTGTGCATGAAGCGGGAGGCTGTCGACCGCCGGCTCGGGGGCTGAACGTCACGGAGAACGGAGGTTCGTTCCCGTGCGGGGCGGCGGCTGTCCGTCCCGAACCCCTAAGCTCTGTTGCATGGCGACCTGTGTGGCTGCCGCACCACGGTTCGGGTCCCACCTCGAGCGGCACGGGGAATGCGATCGCAGGACACGTGTTTCCATCCACGGGCAGCGTGGGGCCGGCTGTCCCGAGCCCCTTGTTTCCGGTCGTGGGCGACGTGTGTGCTAGCCGGACCTTGTTTGGTCCCACCTCGAGTGGCACGGGGAAAGCGATCGCAGGACACGTGTTTCCGTCCACGGGCAGCGTGGGGCCGGCTGTCCCGAGCCCCTTGTTTCCGGTCGTGGGCGACGTGTGTGCTACCCAGACCGTGTCCGGGTCCCGTTTCTGGTGGCTTGTGGAAGGCGATGCCACGACACGGTTGTCCGGCCACCAGTGGAATGGTTGCCAACTGTGCATGAAGCGGGAGGCTGTCGTCCGCCGGCTCGGGGGCTGAACGTCACGGAGAACGGAGGTTCGTTCCCGTGCGGGGCGGCAGCCGGACGTACTGAGCCCCAGGACTCCGGTCCCGGCCGAAGTGTTGGCTAGCCGCAACGGGGTCAGGATCGCACCTCGGGTGGCTCTGGTATGGCGATCGCAGGACACGGGTGTCCGTCCACGGGCATCGTGGGGCCGGCTGTCCCGAGCCCCTTGTTTCCGGTCCTGGGCGACGTGTGTGCTACCCGGACCGTGTCCGGGTCCCGTTTCTGGTGGCTTGTGGAAGGCGATGCCACGACTCGGTTGTCCTTCCACGAGTGGCATGGGTGCCAGCTGTGCCTGGAAGCGGGAGGCTTTCGTCCCCCGGCTCAGGGACTGACCGTCCCGGAGAACAGAGGTTCGTTCCCGTGCGGGGCGGCGGCTGTCCGTCCCGAACCCCTAAGCTCTGTTGCACGACGACCTGTGTGGCAGCCGCACCGCGGTTCGGGTCCCACCTCGGGTGGCTCTGGTATGGCGATCGCAGGACACGGGTGTCCGTCCACGGGCAGCGTGGGGCCGGCTGTCCCGAGCCCCTTGTTTCCGGTCCTGGGCGACGTGTGTGCTACCCAGACCGTGTCCGGGTCCCGTTTCTGGTGGCTTGTGGAAGGCGATGCCACGACACGGTTGTCCGGCCACCAGTGGCATGGTTGCCGACTGTGTCTGGAAGCAGGAGGCTTTCGTCCCCCGGCTCAGGGACTGACCGTCCCGGAGGACAGAGGTTCGTGCCCGTGCGGGGCGGCGGCTGTCCGTCCCGAACCCCTAAGCTCTGTTGCACGGCGACCTGTGTGGTAGCAGCACTGCGGTCCGGGTCCCACCTCGAGCGGCACGGCAAATGCGATGACACGACACGGGTGACCGGCCACAAGCTGCTTGGGTGCCAGCCGTGCCGGGAAGTGGGAGGCTGTCGTTTGCCGGCTCGGGGACTGGCCGTCGCGGAGAACGGAGGTTCGTTCCCATGCGGGGCGGCAGCCGGACGTACTGAGCCCCAGGACGCCGGTCCCGGCCGAAGTGTTTGCTAGCCGCAACGGGGTCAGAATCGCACCTCGGGTGGCTCTGGTATGGCGATCGCAGGACACGGGTGTCCGTCCACGGGCAGCGTGGGGCCGGCTGTCCCGAGCCCCTTGTTTCCGGTCCTGGGCGACGTGTGTGCTAGCCGGACCGTGTCTGGGTCCCACCTCGAGCGGCTCGGGTAAGGCGATGCCAGGACACGGGTGTCCAGCCACAAGCGGCATGGGTGCCAAGCGTGCCGGAGGAGGGAGGCTGTCGTCCGCCTGCTCGGGGGCTGACCGTCCCGGAGAACGGAGGTCAGTTCCCGTGCAGGGCGGCGGCCAGACGTACCGAGCCCTAGGACACGGGTCCCGGCCGAAGTGTTTGCTATCCGCAACGGGGTCAGGATCGCACCCCGGGCGGCTCTGGTATGGCGATGGCAGGACACGGGTGTCTGTCCACGGGCAGCATGGGCCGTCTGTCCCTAGCCCCTTGTTTCCGGTCGTGGGCGACGTGTGTGCTAGCGGCACCGCGGTCCGTGTCCCACCTCGGGCGGCACGGGGAAAGCGATCGCAGGACACGGGTGTCCGTCCACGAGCAGCGTGGGGCCGGCTGTCCCGAGCCCCTTGTTTCTGGTCCTACGACGTGTGTGCTACCCAGACCGTGTCCGGGTCCCGTCTCTGGTGGCTTGTGGAAGGCGATGCCACGACACGGTTGTCCGGCCACCAGTGGCATGGGTGCCGGCTGTGTCTGGAAGCAGGAGGCTTTCGTCCCCCGGCTCAGGGACTGACCGTCCCGGAGGACAGAGGTTCGTGCCCGTTCGGGGCGGCGGCTGTCCGTCCCGAACCCCTAAGCTCTGTTGCACGGCGACCTGTGTGGCAGCCGCACCGCGGTTCGGGTCCCACCTCGAGCGGCTCGTGGAAGGAGATGCCACGACATGTTTGTCCGGCCACGAGTGGAATGGTTGCCAACTGTGCATGAAGCGGGAGGCTGTCGTCCGCCGGCTCGGGGGCTGAACGTCACGGAGAACGGAGGTTCGTTCCCGTGCGGGGCGGCAGCCGGACGTACTGAGCCCCAGGACTCCGGTCCCGGCCGAAGTGTTGGCTAGCCGCAACGGGGTCAGGATCGCACCTCGGGTGGCTCTGGTATGGCGATCGCAGGACACGGGTGTCCGTCCACGGGCATCGTGGGGCCGGCTGTCCCGAGCCCCTTGTTTCCGGTCCTGGGCGACGTGTGTGCTACCCGGACCGTGTCCGGGTCCCGTTTCTGGTGGCTTGTGGAAGGCGATGCCACGACTCGGTTGTCCTTCCACGAGTGGCATGGGTGCCAGCTGTGCCTGGAAGCGGGAGGCTTTCGTCCCCCGGCTCAGGGACTGACCGTCCCGGAGAACAGAGGTTCGTTCCCGTGCGGGGCGGCGGCTGTCCGTCCCGAACCCCTAAGCTCTGTTGCACGACGACCTGTGTGGCAGCCGCACCGCGGTTCGGGTCCCACCTCGGGTGGCTCTGGTATGGCGATCGCAGGACACGGGTGTCCGTCCACGGGCAGCGTGGGGCCGGCTGTCCCGAGCCCCTTGTTTCCGGTCGTGGGCGACGTGTGTGCTACCCGGACCGTGTCCGGGTCCCACCTCGAGCGGCTCGTGGAAGGAGATGCCACGACATGTTTGTCCGGCCACGAGTGGAATGGTTGCCAACTGTGCATGAAGCGGGAGGCTGTCGTCCGCCGGCTCGGGGGCTGAACGTCACGGAGAACGGAGGTTCGTTCCCGTGCGGGGCGGCAGCCGGACGTACTGAGCCCCAGGACTCCGGTCCCGGCCGAAGTGTTGGCTAGCCGCAACGGGGTCAGGATCGCACCTCGGGTGGCTCTGGTATGGCGATCGCAGGACACGGGTGTCCGTCCACGGGCATCGTGGGGCCGGCTGTCCCGAGCCCCTTGTTTCCGGTCCTGGGCGACGTGTGTGCTACCCGGACCGTGTCCGGGTCCCGTTTCTGGTGGCTTGTGGAAGGCGATGCCACGACTCGGTTGTCCTTCCACGAGTGGCATGGGTGCCAGCTGTGCCTGGAAGCGGGAGGCTTTCGTCCCCCGGCTCAGGGACTGACCGTCCCGGAGAACAGAGGTTCGTTCCCGTGCGGGGCGGCGGCTGTCCGTCCCGAACCCCTAAGCTCTGTTGCACGACGACCTGTGTGGCAGCCGCACCGCGGTTCGGGTCCCACCTCGGGTGGCTCTGGTATGGCGATCGCAGGACACGGGTGTCCGTCCACGGGCAGCGTCGGGCCGGCTGTCCCGAGCCCCTTGTTTCCGGTCGTGGGCGACGTGTGTGCTAGCCGGACCTTGTTTGGTCCCACCTCGAGTGGCACGGGGAAAGCGATCGCAGGACACGTGTTTCCGTCCACGGGCAGCGTGGGGCCGGCTGTCCCGAGCCCCTTGTTTCTGGTCGTGGGCGACGTGTGTGCTACCCAGACCGTGTCCGGGTCCCGTTTCTGGTGGCTTGTGGAAGGCGATGCCACGACACGGTTGTCCGGCCACCAGTGGAATGGTTGCCAACTGTGCATGAAGCGGGAGGCTGTCGTCCGCCGGCTCGGGGGCTGAACGTCACGGAGAACGGAGGTTCGTTCCCGTGCGGGGCGGCAGCCGGACGTACTGAGCCCCAGGACTCCGGTCCCGGCCGAAGTGTTGGCTAGCCGCAACGGGGTCAGGATCGCACCTCGGGTGGCTCTGGTATGGCGATCGCAGGACACGGGTGTCCGTCCACGGGCATCGTGGGGCCGGCTGTCCCGAGCCCCTTGTTTCCGGTCGTGGGCGACGTGTGTGCTACCCAGACCGTGTCCGGGTCCCGTTTCTGGTGGCTTGTTGAAGGCGATGCCACGACACGGTTGTCCGGCCACCAGTGGCATGGGTGCCGGCTGTGTCTGGAAGCAGGAGGCTTTCGTCCCCCGGCTCAGGGACTGACCGTCCCGGAGGACAGAGGTTCGTGCCCGTGCGGGGCGGCGGCTGTCCGTCCCGAACCCCTAAGCTCTGTTGCACGGCGACCTGTGTGGTAGCAGCACTGCGGTCCGGGTCCCACCTCGAGCGGCACGGCAAATGCGATGACACGACACGGGTGACCGGCCAGAAGCTGCTTGGGTGCCAGCCGTGCCGGGAAGTGGGAGGCTGTCGTTTGCCGGCTCGGGGACTGGCCGTCGCGGAGAACGGAGGTTCGTTCCCGTGCGGGGCGGCAGCCGGACGTACTGAGCCCCAGGACGCCGGTCCCGGCCGAAGTGTTGGCTAGCCGCAACGGGGTCAGAATCGCACCTCGGGTGGCTCTGGTATGGCGATCGCAGGACACGGGTGTCCGTCCACGGGCAGCGTGGGGCCGGCTGTCCCGAGCCCCTTGTTTCCGGTCCTGGGCGACGTGTGTGCTAGCCGGACCGTGTCTGGGTCCCACCTCGAGCGGCTCGGGTAAGGCGATGCCAGGACACGGGTGTCCAGCCACAAGCGGCATGGGTGCCAAGCGTGCCGGAGGAGGGAGGCTGTCGTCCGCCTGCTCGGGGGCTGACCGTCCCGGAGAACGGACGTCAGTTCCCGTGCAGGGCGGCGGCCAGACGTACCGAGCCCTAGGACTCGGGTCCCGGCCGAAGTGTTTGCTATCCGCAACGGGGTCAGGATCGCACCCCGGGCGGCTCTGGTATGGCGATGGCAGGACACGGGTGTCTGTCCACGGGCAGCATGGGCCGTCTGACCCTAGCCCCTTGTTTCCGGTCCTGGGCGACGTGTGTGCTAGCGGCACCGCGGTCCGTGTCCCACCTCGGACGGCACGGGGAAAGCGATCGCAGGACACGTGTTTCCGTCCACGAGCAGCGTGGGGCCGGGTGTCCCGAGCCCCTTGTTTCTGGTCCTGGGCTACGTGTGTGCTAGCCGAACCGTGTCCGTGTCCCGTTTCTGGTGGCTTGTGGAAGGCGATGCCACAACACGGTTGTCCGGCCACGAGTTGAATGGGTGCCAACCGTGCCGGAAGAGGGAGTCTGTCGTCAGCTGGCTCGGGGGCTGACCGTCCCAGAGAACGGAGGTTCGTTCCCGTGTGGGGCGGCGGCTGTCCGTCCCGAACCCCTAAGCTCTGTTGCATGGCCACCTGTGTGGCAGCCGCACCGCGGTTCGGGTCCCACCTCGGGTGGCTCTGTTATGGCGATCGCAGGACACGGGTGTCCGTCCACGGGCAGCGTGGGGCCGGCTGTCCCGAGCCCCTTGTTTCCGGTAGTGGGCGACGTGTGTGCTAGCCGGACCTTCTTTGGTCCCACCTCGAGCGGCACGGGGAAAGCGATCGCAGGACACGTGTTTCCGTCCACGGGCAGCGTGGGGCCGGGTGTCCCGAGCCCCTTGTTTCCGGTCCTGGGCGACGTGTGTGCTACCCAGACCTTGTCCGGGTCCCGTTTCTGGTGGCTTGTGGGCGGCGATGCCACGACACGGTAGTCCGGCCACGAGTGGAATGGGTGCCAAGCGTGCCGGAAGAGGGAGGCTGTCGTCCGCCTGCTCGGGGGCTGACCGTCCCGGAGAACGGAGGTTCGTTCCCGTGCGGGGCGGCGCCCGTCCGTCCCGAACCCCTAAGCTCTGTTACACGGCGACCTGTGTGGCTGCCGCACCACGGTCCGGGTCCCACCTCGAGCGGCACGGGGAAAGCGATCGCAGGACACGTGTTTCCGTCCACGGGCAGCGTGGGGCCGGCTGTCCCGAGCCCCTTGTTTCCGGTCCTGGGCGACGTGTGTGCTAGCCGGACCGTGTCTGGGTCCCACCTCGAGCGGCTCCGGTAAGGCGATGCCAGGACACGGGTGTCCAGCCACAAGCGGCATGGGTGCCAACCGTGCCGGAGGAGGGAGGCTGTCGTCCGCCTGCTCGGGGGCTGACCGTCCCGGAGAACGGAGGTTCGTTCCCGTGCGGGGCGGCGCCAGTTCCGTCCCGAACCCCTAAGCTCTGTTGCACAGCGACCTGTGTGGTAGCAGCACCCCGGCTCGGGTCCCACCTCGAGCGGCACAGCGAATGCGATGCCACAACACGGGTGACCGGCCACAAGCTGCTTGGGTGCCAGCCGTGCCGGGAAGTGGGAGGCTGTCGTTTGCCGGCTCGGGGACTGGCCGTCGCGGAGAACGGAGGTTCGTTCCCGTGCGGGGCGGACGTACCGAGACACAGGATTCCGGTCCCGGCCGAAGTGTTTGCTAGCCGCAAGAGGGGCAGGATCGCACCCCGAGCGGCTCTGGTATGGCGATCGCAGGACACGGGTGTCCGTCCACGGGCATCGTGGGGCCGGCTGTCCCGAGCCCCTTGTTCCCGGTCCTGGGCGACGTGTGTGCTACCCGGACCGTGTCCGGGTCCCGTTTCTGGTGGCTTGTGGAAGGCGATGCCACGACTCGGTTGTCCTTCCACGAGTGGCATGGGTGCCAGCTGTGCCTGGAAGCGGGAGGCTTTCGTCCCCCGGCTCAGGGACTGACCGTCCCGGAGAACAGAGGTTCGTTCCCGTGCGGGGCGGCAGCCGGACGTACTGAGCCCCAGGACTCCGGTCCCGGCCGAAGTGTTGGCTAGCCGCAACGGGGTCAGGATCGCACCTCGGGTGGCTCTGGTATGGCGATCGCAGGACACGGGTGTCCGTCCACGGGCAGCGTGGGGCCGGCTGTCCCGAGCCCCTTGTTTCCGGTCCTGGGCGACGTGTGTGCTACCCAGACCGTGTCCGGGTCCCGTTTCTGGTGGCTTGTGGAAGGCGATGCCACGACACGGTTGTCCGGCCACCAGTGGCATGGGTGCCGGCTGTGTCTGGAAGCAGGAGGCTTTCGTCCCCCGGCTCAGGGACTGACCGTCCCGGAGGACAGAGGTTCGTGCCCGTGCGGGGCGGCGGCTGTCCGTCCCGAACCCCTAAGCTCTGTTGCACGACGACCTGTGTGGCAGCCGCACCGCGGTTCGGGTCCCACCTCGGGTGGCTCTGGTATGGCGATCGCAGGACACGGGTGTCCGTCCACGGGCAGCGTGGGGCCGGCTGTCCCGAGCCCCTTGTTTCCGGTCGTGGGCGACGTGTGTGCTAGCCGGACCGTGTCCGGGTCCCACCTCGAGCGGCTCGTGGAAGGAGATGCCACGACATGTTTGTCCGGCCACGAGTGGAATGGTTGCCAACTGTGCATGAAGCGGGAGGCTGTCGTCCGCCGGCTCGGGGGCTGAACGTCACGGAGAACGGAGGTTCGTTCCCGTGCGGGGCGGCAGCCGGACGTACTGAGCCCCAGGACTCCGGTCCCGGCCGAAGTGTTGGCTAGCCGCAACGGGGTCAGGATCGCACCTCGGGTGGCTCTGGTATGGCGATCGCAGGACACGGGTGTCCGTCCACGGGCATCGTGGGGCCGGCTGTCCCGAGCCCCTTGTTTCCGGTCCTGGGCGACGTGTGTGCTACCCGGACCGTGTCCGGGTCCCGTTTCTGGTGGCTTGTGGAAGGCGATGCCACGACTCGGTTGTCCTTCCACGAGTGGCATGGGTGCCAGCTGTGCCTGGAAGCGGGAGGCTTTCGTCCCCCGGCTCAGGGACTGACCGTCCCGGAGAACAGAGGTTCGTGCCCGTGCGGGGCGGCGGCTGTCCGTCCCGAACCCCTAAGCTCTGTTGCACGACGACCTGTGTGGCAGCCGCACCGCGGTTCGGGTCCCACCTCGGGTGGCTCTGGTATGGCGATCGCAGGACACGGGTGTCCGTCCACGGGCAGCGTGGGGCCGGCTGTCCCGAGCCCCTTGTTTCCGGTCGTGGGCGACGTGTGTGCTACCCGGACCGTGTCCGGGTCCCACCTCGAGCGGCTCGTGGAAGGAGATGCCACGACATGTTTGTCCGGCCACGAGTGGAATGGTTGCCAACTGTGCATGAAGCGGGAGGCTGTCGTCCGCCGGCTCGGGGGCTGAACGTCACGGAGAACGGAGGTTCGTTCCCGTGCGGGGCGGCGGCTGTCCGTCCCGAACCCCTAAGCTCTGTTGCATGGCGACCTGTGTGGCTGCCGCACCACGGTTCGGGTCCCACCTCGAGCGGCACGGGGAAAGCGATCGCAGGACACGTGTTTCCGTCCACGGGCAGCGTGGGGCCGGCTGTCCCGAGCCCCTTGTTTCTGGTCGTGGGCGACGTGTGTGCTACCCAGACCGTGTCCGGGTCCCGTTTCTGGTGGCTTGTGGAAGGCGATGCCACGACACGGTTGTCCGGCCACCAGTGGCATGGGTGCCGGCTGTGTCTGGAAGCAGGAGGCTTTCGTCCCCCGGCTCAGGGACTGACCGTCCCGGAGGACAGAGGTTCGTGCCCGTGCGGGGCGGCGGCTGTCCGTCCCGAACCCCTAAGCTCTGTTGCACGGCGACCTGTGTGGTAGCAGCACTGCGGTCCGGGTCCCACCTCGAGCGGCACGGCAAATGCGATGACACGACACGGGTGACCGGCCACAAGCTGCTTGGGTGCCAGCCGTGCCGGGAAGTGGGAGGCTGTCGTTTGCCGGCTCGGGGACTGGCCGTCGCGGAGAACGGAGGTTCGTTCCCGTGCGGGGCGGCAGCCGGACGTACTGAGCCCCAGGACGCCGGTCCCGGCCGAAGTGTTTGCTAGCCGCAACGGGGTCAGAATCGCACCTCGGGTGGCTCTGGTATGGCGATCGCAGGACACGGGTGTCCGTCCACGGGCAGCGTGGGGCCGGCTGTCCCGAGCCCCTTGTTTCCGGTCCTGGGCGACGTGTGTGCTAGCCGGACCGTGTCTGGGTCCCACCTCGAGCGGCTCGGGTAAGGCGATGCCAGGACACGGGTGTCCAGCCACAAGCGGCATGGGTGCCAAGCGTGCCGGAGGAGGGAGGCTGTCGTCCGCCTGCTCGGGGGCTGACCGTCCCGGAGAACGGACGTCAGTTCCCGTGCAGGGCGGCGGCCAGACGTACCGAGCCCTAGGACTCGGGTCCCGGCCGAAGTGTTTGCTATCCGCAACGGGGTCAGGATCGCACCTCGGGCGGCTCTGGTATGGCGATGGCAGGACACGGGTGTCTGTCCACGGGCAGCGTGGGGCCGGCTGTCCCGAGCCCCTTGTTTCCGGTCGTGGGCGACGTGTGTGCTAGCCGGACCGTGTCCGGGTCCCACCTCGAGCGGCTCGTGGAAGGAGATGCCACGACATGTTTGTCCGGCCACGAGTGGAATGGTTGCCAACTGTGCATGAAGCGGGAGGCTGTCGTTTGCCGGCTCGGGGGCTGAACGTCACGGAGAACGGAGGTTCGTTCCCGTGCGGGGCGGCAGCCGGACGTACTGAGCCCCAGGACTCCGGTCCCGGCCGAAGTGTTGGCTAGCCGCAACGGGGTCAGGATCGCACCTCGGGTGGCTCTGGTATGGCGATCGCAGGACACGGGTGTCCGTCCACGGGCATCGTGGGGCCGGCTGTCCCGAGCCCCTTCTTTCCGGTCCTGGGCGACGTGTGTGCTACCCGGACCGTGTCCGGGTCCCGTTTCTGGTGGCTTGTGGAAGGCGATGCCACGACTCGGTTGTCCTTCCACGAGTGGCATGGGTGCCAGCTGTGCCTGGAAGCGGGAGGCTTTCGTCCGCCGGCTCAGGGACTGACCGTCCCGGAGAACAGAGGTTCGTTCCCGTGCGGGGCGGCGGCTGTCCGTCACGAACCCCTAAGCTCTGTTGCACGACGACCTGTGTGGCAGCCGCACCGCGGTTCGGGTCCCACCTCGGGTGGCTCTGGTATGGCGATCGCAGGACACGGGTGTCCGTCCACGGGCAGCGTGGGGCCGGCTGTCCCGAGCCCCTTGTTTCCGGTCCTGGGCGACGTGTGTGCTACCCGGACCGTGTCCGGGTCCCGTTTCTGGTGGCTTGTGGAAGGCGATGCCACGACTCGGTTGTCCTTCCACGAGTGGCATGGGTGCCAGCTGTGCCTGGAAGCGGGAGGCTTTCGTCCCCCGGCTCAGGGACTGACCGTCCCGGAGAACAGAGGTTCGTTCCCGTGCGGGGCGGCGGCTGTCCGTCCCGAACCCCTAAGCTCTGTTGCACGACGACCTGTGTGGCAGCCGCACCGCGGTTCGGGTCCCACCTCGGGTGGCTCTGGTATGGCGATCGCAGGACACGGGTGTCCGTCCACGGGCAGCGTGGGGCCGGCTGTCCCGAGCCCCTTGTTTCCGGTCGTGGGCGACGTGTGTGCTACCCGGACCGTGTCCGGGTCCCACCTCGAGCGGCTCGTGGAAGGAGATGCCACGACATGTTTGTCCGGCCACGAGTGGAATGGTTGCCAACTGTGCATGAAGCGGGAGGCTGTCGACCGCCGGCTCGGGGGCTGAACGTCACGGAGAACGGAGGTTCGTTCCCGTGCGGGGCGGCGGCTGTCCGTCCCGAACCCCTAAGCTCTGTTGCATGGCGACCTGTGTGGCTGCCGCACCACGGTTCGGGTCCCACCTCGAGCGGCACGGGGAATGCGATCGCAGGACACGTGTTTCCATCCACGGGCAGCGTGGGGCCGGGTGTCCCGAGCCCCTTGTTTCCGGTCGTGGGCGACGTGTGTGCTAGCCGGACCTTGTTTGGTCCCACCTCGAGCGGCACGGGGAAAGCGATCGCAGGACACGTGTTTCCGTCCACGGGCAGCGTGGGGCCGGCTGTCCCGAGCCCCTTGTTTCCGGTCCTGGGCGACGTGTGTGCTACCCGGACCGTGTCCGGGTCCCGTTTCTGGTGGCTTGTGGAAGGTGATGCCACGACTCGGTTGTCCTTCCACGAGTGGCATGGGTGCCAGCTGTGCCTGGAAGCGGGAGGCTTTCGTCCGCCGGCTCGGGGGCTGAACGTCACGGAGAACGGAGGTTCGTTCCCGTGCGGGGCGGCGGCTGTCCGTCCCGAACCCCTAAGCTCTGTTGCATGGCGACCTGTGTGGCTGCCGCACCACGGTTCGGGTCCCACCTCGAGCGGCACGGGGAAAGCGATCGCAGGACACGTGTTTCCATCCACGTGCAGCGTGGGGCCGGGTGTCCCGAGCCCCTTGTTCCCGGTCGTGGGCGACGTGTGTGCTACCCGGACCGTGTCCGGGTCCCGTTTCTGGTGGGTTGTGGAAGGCGATGCCACGACATGTTTGTCCGGCCACCAGTGGCATGGGTGCCGGCTGTGTCTGGAAGCAGGAGGCTTTCGTCCCCCGGCTCAGGGACTGACCGTCCCGGAGGACAGAGGTTCGTGCCCGTGCGGGGCGGCGGCTGTCCGTCCCGAACCCCTAAGCTCTGTTACACGGCGACCTGTGTGGTAGCAGCACCGCGGTCCGGGTCCCACCTCGAGCGGCACGGCGAATGCGATGCCACGACACGGGTGACCGGCACAAGCTGCTTGTGTGCCAGCAATGCCGCGAAGTGGGAGGCTGTCGTTTGCCGGCTCGGGGACTGGCCGTCCCGGAGAACGGAGGTTCGTTCCCGTGCGGGGCGGCGGCCGGACGTACCGAGCCACAGGACTCCGGTCCCGGCCGAAGTGTTGGCTAGCCACAAGGGGGTCAGGATCGCACCCCGGGCGGCTCTGGTATGGCGATCGCAGGACACGGGTGTCCGTCCACGGGCAGCGTGGGGCCGTGTGTCCCGAGCCCCTTGTTTCCGGTCCTGGGCGACGTGTGTGCTACCCAGACCCTGTCCGTGTCCCGTTTCAAGCCGCTCGGGTAAGGCGATGCCACGACACGGTTGTCCGGCCACGCGTGGAATGGGTGCCAGCTGTGCCGGAGGAGGGAGGCTGTCGTCCGCCTGCTCGGGGGCTGACCGTCCCGGAGAACGGACGTCAGTTCCCGTGCAGGGCGGCGGCCAGACGTACCGAGCCCTAGGACTCGGGTCCCGGCCGAAGTGTTTGCTATCCGCAACGGGGTCAGGATCGCACCCCGGGCGGCTCTGGTATGGCGATGGCAGGACACGGGTGTCCGTCCACGAGCAGCGTGGGGCCGGGTGTCCCGAGCCCCTTGTTTCCGGTCCTGGGCGACGTGTGTGCTACCCGGACCGTGTCCGGGTCCCGTTTCTGGTGGCTTGTGGAAGGCGATGCCACGACATGTTTGTCCGGCCACCAGTGGAATGGTTGCCAACTGTGCATGAAGCGGGAGGCTGTCGTCCGCCGGCTCGGGGGCTGAACGTCACGGAGAACGGAGGTTCGTTCCCGTGCGGGGCGGCGGCTGTCCGTCCCGAACCCCTAAGCTCTGTTGCACGACGACCTGTGTGGCAGCCGCACCGCGGTTCGGGTCCCACCTCGGGTGGCTCTGGTATGGCGATCGCAGGACACGGGTGTCCGTCCACGGGCAGCGTGGGGCCGGCTGTCCCGAGCCCCTTGTTTCCGGTCGTGGGCGACGTGTGTGCTACCCGGACCGTGTCCGGGTCCCACCTCGAGCGGCTCGTGGAAGGAGATGCCACGACATGTTTGTCCGGCCACGAGTGGAATGGTTGCCAACTGTGCATGAAGCGGGAGGCTGTCGACCGCCGGCTCGGGGGCTGAACGTCCCGGAGAACGGAGGTTCGTTCCCGTGCGGGGCGGCGGCTGTCCGTCCCGAACCCCTAAGCTCTGTTGCATGGCGACCTGTGTGGCTGCCGCACCACGGTTCGGGTCCCACCTCGAGCGGCACGGGGAAAGCGATCGCAGGACACGTGTTTCCATCCACGTGCAGCGTGGGGCCGGGTGTCCCGAGCCCCTTGTTCCCGGTCGTGGGCGACGTGTGTGCTACCCGGACCGTGTCCGGGTCCCGTTTCTGGTGGGTTGTGGAAGGCGATGCCACGACATGTTTGTCCGGCCACCAGTGGCATGGGTGCCGGCTGTGTCTGGAAGCAGGAGGCTTTCGTCCCCCGGCTCAGGGACTGACCGTCCCGGAGGACAGAGGTTCGTGCCCGTGCGGGGCGGCGGCTGTCCGTCCCGAACCCCTAAGCTCTGTTACACGGCGACCTGTGTGGTAGCAGCACCGCGGTCCGGGTCCCACCTCGAGCGGCACGGCGAATGCGATGCCACGACACGGGTGACCGGCACAAGCTGCTTGTGTGCCAGCAATGCCGCGAAGTGGGAGGCTGTCGTTTGCCGGCTCGGGGACTGGCCGTCCCGGAGAACGGAGGTTCGTTCCCGTGCGGGGCGGCGGCCGGACGTACCGAGCCACAGGACTCCGGTCCCGGCCGAAGTGTTGGCTAGCCACAAGGGGGTCAGGATCGCACCCCGGGCGGCTCTGGTATGGCGATCGCAGGACACGGGTGTCCGTCCACGGGCAGCGTGGGGCCGTGTGTCCCGAGCCCCTTGTTTCCGGTCCTGGGCGACGTGTGTGCTACCCAGACCCTGTCCGTGTCCCGTTTCAAGCCGCTCGGGTAAGGCGATGCCACGACACGGTTGTCCGGCCACGCGTGGAATGGGTGCCAGCTGTGCCGGAAGAGGGAGGCTGTCGTCCGCCGGCTCGGGGACTGACCGTCCCGGAGAACGGAGGTTCGTTCCCGTGCGGGGCGGCGCCCGTCCGTCCCGAACCCCTAAGCTCTGTTACACGGCGACGTGTGGCTTCCGCACCACGGTTCGGGTCCCACCTCGAGCGGCACGGGGAATGCGATCGCAGGACACGGGTGTCCAGCCACGGGCAGCGTGGGGCCGGCTGTCCCGAGCCCCTTGTTTCCGGTCCTGGGCGACGTGTGTGCTAGCCGGACCTTGTTTGGTCCCACCTCGAGCGGCACGGGGAAAGCGATCGCAGGACACGGGTGTCCGTCCACGGGCAGCGTGGGGCCGGCTGTCCCGAGCCCCTTGTTTCCGGTCCTGGGCGACGTGTGTGCTAGCCGGACCGTGTCTGGGTCCCACCTCGAGCATCTCGGGTAAGGCGATGCCAGGACACGGGTGTCCAGCCACAAGCGGCATGGGTGCCAAGCGTGCCGGAGGAGGGAGGCTGTCGTCCGCCTGCTCGGGGGCTGACCGTCCCGGAGAACGGACGTCAGTTCCCGTGCAGGGCGGCGGCCAGACGTACCGAGCCCTAGGACTCGGGTCCCGGCCGAAGTGTTTGCTATCCGCAACGGGGTCAGGATCGCACCCCGGGAGGCTCTGGTATGGCGATGGCAGGACACGGGTGTCTGTCCACGGGCAGCATGGGCCGTCTGACCCTAGCCCCTTGTTTCCGGTCCTGGGCGACGTGTGTGCTAGCGGCACCGCGGTCCGTGTCCCACCTCGGACGGCACGGGGAAAGCGATCGCAGGACACGTGTTTCCGTCCACGAGCAGCGTGGGGCCGGGTGTCCCGAGCCCCTTGTTTCTGGTCCTGGGCTACGTGTGTGCTAGCCGAACCGTGTCCGTGTCCCGTTGCTGGTGGCTTGTGGAAGGCGATGCCACAACACGGTTGTCCGGCCACGAGTTGAATGGGTGCCAACCGTGCCGGAAGAGGGAGTCTGTCGTCAGCTGGCTCGGGGGCTGACCGTCCCAGAGAACGGAGGTTCGTTCCCGTGCGGGGCGGCGGCTGTCCGTCCCGAACCCCTAAGCTCTGTTGCACGGCCACCTGTGTGGCAGCCGCACCGCGGTTCGGGTCCCACCTCGGGTGGCTCTGGTATGGCGATCGCAGGACACGGGTGTCCGTCCACGGGCAGCGTGGGGCCGGCTGTCCCGAGCCCCTTGTTTCCGGTCGTGGGCGACGTGTGTGCTAGCCGGACCTTCTTTGGTCCCACCTCGAGCGGCACGGGGGAAAGCGATCGCAGGACACGTGTTTCCGTCCACGGGCAGCGTGGGGCCGGGTGTCCCGAGCCCCTTGTTTCCGGTCCTGGGCGACGTGTGTGCTACCCAGACCGTGTCCGGGTCCCGTTTCTGGTGGCTTGTGGGCGGCGATGCCACGACACGGTAGTCCGGCCACGAGTGGAATGGGTGCCAAGCGTGCCGGAAGAGGGAGGCTGTCGTCCGCCTGCTCGGGGGCTGACCGTCCCGGAGAACGGAGGTTCGTTCCCGTGCGGGGCGGCACCCGTCCGTCCCGAACCCCTAAGCTCTGTTACACGGCGACCTGTGTGGCTGCCGCACCACGGTCCGGGTCCCACCTCTAGCGGCACGGGGAAAGCGATCGCAGGACACGTGTTTCCGTCCACGGGCAGCGTGGGGCCGGCTGTCCCGAGCCCCTTGTTTCCGGTCCTGGGCGACGTGTGTGCTAGCCGGACCGTGTCTGGGTCCCACCTCGAGCGGCTCCGGTAAGGCGATGCCAGGACACGGGTGTCCAGCCACAAGCGGCATGGGTGCCAACCGTGCCGGAGGAGGGAGGCTGTCGTCCGCCTGCTCGGCGGCTGACCGTCCCGGAGAACGGAGGTTCGTGCCCGTGCGGGGCGGCGCCAGTTCCGTCCCGAACCCCTAAGCTCTGTTGCACAGCGACCTGTGTGGTAGCAGCACTGCGGTCCGGGTCCCACCTCGAGCGGCACGGCGAATGCGATGCCACAACACGGGTGACCGGCCACAAGCTGCTTGGGTGCCAGCCGTGCCGGGAAGTGGGAGGCTGTCGTTTGCCGGCTCGGGGACTGGCCGTCGCGGAGAACGGAGGTTCGTTCCCGTGCGGGGCGGCAGCCGGACGTACTGAGCCCCAGGACGCCGGTCCCGGCCGAAGTGTTTGCTAGCCGCAACGGGGTCAGAATCGCACCTCGGGTGGCTCTGGTATGGCGATCGCAGGACACGGGTGTCCGTCCACGGGCAGCGTGGGGCCGGCTGTCCCGAGCCCCTTGTTTCCGGTCCTGGGCGACGTGTGTGCTACCCGGACCGTGTCCGGGTCCCGTTTCTGGTGGCTTGTGGAAGGCGATGCCACGACTCGGTTGTCCTTCCACGAGTGGCATGGGTGCCAGCTGTGCCTGGAAGCGGGAGGCTTTCGTCCCCCGGCTCAGGGACTGACCGTCCCGGAGAACAGAGGTTCGTTCCCGTGCGGGGCGGCGGCTGTCCGTCACGAACCCCTAAGCTCTGTTGCATGGCGACCTGTGTGGCTGCCGCACCACGGTTCGGGTCCCACCTCGAGCGGCACGGGGAATGCGATCGCAGGACACGTGTTTCCATCCACGGGCAGCGTGGGGCCGGCTGTCCCGAGCCCCTTGTTTCCGGTCGTGGGCGACGTGTGTGCTAGCCGGACCTTGTTTGGTCCCACCTCGAGCGGCACGGGGAAAGCGATCGCAGGACACGTGTTTCCGTCCACGGGCAGCGTGGGGCCGGCTGTCCCGAGCCCCTTGTTTCTGGTCGTGGGCGACGTGTGTGCTACCCAGACCGTGTCCGGGTCCCGTTTCTGGTGGCTTGTGGAAGGCGATGCCACGACACGGTTGTCCGGCCACCAGTGGCATGGGTGCCGGCTGTGTCTGGAAGCAGGAGGCTTTCGTCCCCCGGCTCAGGGACTGACCGTCCCGGAGGACAGAGGTTCGTGCCCGTGCGGGGCGGCGGCTGTCCGTCCCGAACCCCTAAGCTCTGTTGCACGGCGACCTGTGTGGTAGCAGCACTGCGGTCCGGGTCCCACCTCGAGCGGCACGGCAAATGCGATGACACGACACGGGTGACCGGCCACAAGCTGCTTGGGTGCCAGCCGTGCCGGGAAGTTGGAGGCTGTCGTTTGCCGGCTCGGGGACTGGCCGTCGCGGAGAACGGAGGTTCGTTCCCGTGCGGGGCGGCAGCCGGACGTACTGAGCCCCAGGACGCCGGTCCCGGCCGAAGTGTTTGCTAGCCGCAACGGGGTCAGAATCGCACCTCGGGTGGCTCTGGTATGGCGATCGCAGGACACGGGTGTCCGTCCACGGGCAGCGTGGGGCCGGCTGTCCCGAGCCCCTTGTTTCCGGTCCTGGGCGACGTGTGTGCTAGCCGGACCGTGTCTGGGTCCCACCTCGAGCGGCTCGGGTAAGGCGATGCCAGGACACGGGTGTCCAGCCACAAGCGGCATGGGTGCCAAGCGTGCCGGAGGAGGGAGGCTGTCGTCCGCCTACTCGGGGGCTGACCGTCCCGGAGAACGGACGTCAGTTCCCGTGCAGGGCGGCGGCCAGACGTACCGAGCCCTAGGACTCGGGTCCCGGCCGAAGTGTTTGCTATCCGCAACGGGGTCAGGATCGCACCCCGGGAGGCTCTGGTATGGCGATGGCAGGACACGGGTGTCTGTCCACGGGCAGCGTGGGGCCGGCTGTCCCGAGCCCCTTGTTTCCGGTCGTGGGCGACGTGTGTGCTAGCCGGACCGTGTCCGGGTCCCACCTCGAGCGGCTCGTGGAAGGAGATGCCACGACATGTTTGTCCGGCCACGAGTGGAATGGTTGCCAACTGTGCATGAAGCGGGAGGCTGTCGTCCGCCGGCTCGGGGGCTGAACGTCACGGAGAACGGAGGTTCGTTCCCGTGCGGGGCGGCAGCCGGACGTACTGAGCCCCAGGACTCCGGTCCCGGCCGAAGTGTTGGCTAGCCGCAACGGGGTCAGGATCGCACCTCGGGTGGCTCTGGTATGGCGATCGCAGGACACGGGTGTCCGTCCACGGGCATCGTGGGGCCGGCTGTCCCGAGCCCCTTGTTTCCGGTCCTGGGCGACGTGTGTGCTACCCGGACCGTGTCCGGGTCCCGTTTCTGGTGGCTTGTGGAAGGCGATGCCACGACTCGGTTGTCCTTCCACGAGTGGCATGGGTGCCAGCTGTGCCTGGAAGCGGGAGGCTTTCGTCCCCCGGCTCAGGGACTGACCGTCCCGGAGAACAGAGGTTCGTTCCCGTGCGGGGCGGCGGCTGTCCGTCCCGAACCCCTAAGCTCTGTTGCACGACGACCTGTGTGGCAGCCGCACCGCGGTTCGGGTCCCACCTCGGGTGGCTCTGGTATGGCGATCGCAGGACACGGGTGTCCGTCCACGGGCAGCGTGGGGCCGGCTGTCCCGAGCCCCTTGTTTCCGGTCCTGGGCGACGTGTGTGCTACCCGGACCGTGTCCGGGTCCCGTTTCTGGTGGCTTGTGGAAGGCGATGCCACGACTCGGTTGTCCTTCCACGAGTGGCATGGGTGCCAGCTGTGCCTGGAAGCGGGAGGCTTTCGTCCCCCGGCTCAGGGACTGACCGTCCCGGAGAACAGAGGTTCGTTCCCGTGCGGGGCGGCGGCTGTCCGTCCCGAACCCCTAAGCTCTGTTGCACGACGACCTGTGTGGCAGCCGCACCGCGGTTCGGGTCCCACCTCGGGTGGCTCTGGTATGGCGATCGCAGGACACGGGTGTCCGTCCACGGGCAGCGTGGGGCCGGCTGTCCCGAGCCCCTTGTTTCCGGTCGTGGGCGACGTGTGTGCTACCCGGACCGTGTCCGGGTCCCACCTCGAGCGGCTCGTGGAAGGAGATGCCACGACATGTTTGTCCGGCCACGAGTGGAATGGTTGCCAACTGTGCATGAAGCGGGAGGCTGTCGACCGCCGGCTCGGGGGCTGAACGTCACGGAGAACGGAGGTTCGTTCCCGTTCGGGGCGGCGGCTGTCCGTCCCGAACCCCTAAGCTCTGTTGCATGGCGACCTGTGTGGCTGCCGCACCACGGTTCGGGTCCCACCTCGAGCGGCACGGGGAATGCGATCGCAGGACACGTGTTTCCATCCACGGGCAGCGTGGGGCCGGGTGTCCCGAGCCCCTTGTTTCCGGTCGTGGGCGACGTGTGTGCTAGCCGGACCTTGTTTGGTCCCACCTCGAGCGGCACGGGGAAAGCGATCGCAGGACACGTGTTTCCGTCCACGGGCAGCGTGGGGCCGGCTGTCCCGAGCCCCTTGTTTCCGGTCCTGGGCGACGTGTGTGCTACCCGGACCGTGTCCGGGTCCCGTTTCTGGTGGCTTGTGGAAGGTGATGCCACGACTCGGTTGTCCTTCCACGAGTGGCATGGGTGCCAGCTGTGCCTGGAAGCGGGAGGCTTTCGTCCCCCGGCTCAGGGACTGACCGTCCCGGAGAACAGAGGTTCGTTCCCGTGCGGGGCGGCGGCTGTCCGTCCCGAACCCCTAAGCTCTGTTGCACGACGACCTGTGTGGCAGCCGCACCGCGGTTCGGGTCCCACCTCGGGTGGCTCTGGTATGGCGATCGCAGGACACGGGTGTCCGTCCACGGGCAGCGTGGGGCCGGCTGTCCCGAGCCCCTTGTTTCCGGTCGTGGGCGACGTGTGTGCTAGCCGGACCTTGTTTGGTCCCACCTCGAGCGGCACGGGGAAAGCGATCGCAGGACACGTGTTTCCGTCCACGGGCAGCGTGGGGCCGGCTGTCCCGAGCCCCTTGTTTCCGGTCCTGGGCGACGTGTGTGCTAGCCGGACCGTGTCTGGGTCCCACCTCGAGCGGCTCGGGTAAGGCGATGCCAGGACACGGGTGTCCAGCCACAAGCGGCATGGGTGCCAAGCGTGCCGGAGGAGGGAGGCTGTCGTCCGCCTGCTCGGGGGCTGACCGTCCCGGAGAACGGACGTCAGTTCCCGTGCAGGGCGGCGGCCAGACGTACCGAGCCCTAGGACTCGGGTCCCGGCCGAAGTGTTTGCTATCCGCAACGGGGTCAGGATCGCACCCCGGGCGGCTCTGGTATGGCGATGGCAGGACACGGGTGTCTGTCCACGGGCAGCGTGGGGCCGTCTGTCCCTAGCCCCTTGTTTCCGGTCCTGGGCGACGTGTGTGCTAGCGGCACCGCGGTCCGTGTCCCACCTCGGGCGGCACGGGGAAAGCGATCGCAGGACACGGGTGTCCGTCCACGAGCAGCGTGGGGCCGGGTGTCCCGAGCCCCTTGTTTCTGGTCCTACGACGTGTGTGCTACCCAGACCGTGTCCGGGTCCCGTCTCTGGTGGCTTGTGGAAGGCGATGCCACGACACGGTTGTCCGGCCACCAGTGGCATGGGTGCCGGCTGTGTTTGGAAGCAGGAGGCTTTCGTCCCCCGGCTCAGGGACTGACCGTCCCGGAGGACAGAGGTTCGTGCCCGTTCGGGGCGGCGGCTGTCCGTCCCGAACCCCTAAGCTCTGTTGCACGGCGACCTGTGTGGCAGCCGCACCGCGGTTCGGGTCCCACCTCGGGTGGCTCTGGTATGGCGATCGCAGGACACGGGTGTCCGTCCACGGGCAGCGTGGGGCCGGCTGTCCCGAGCCCCTTGTTTCCGGTCGTGGGCGACGTGTGTGCTACCCGGACCGTGTCCGGGTCCCACCTCGAGCGGCTCGTGGAAGGAGATGCCACGACATGTTTGTCCGGCCACGAGTGGAATGGTTGCCAACTGTGCATGAAGCGGGAGGCTGTCGTCCGCCGGCTCGGGGGCTGAACGTCACGGAGAACGGAGGTTCGTTCCCGTGCGGGGCGGCAGCCGGACGTACTGAGCCCCAGGACTCCGGTCCCGGCCGAAGTGTTGGCTAGCCGCAACGGGGTCAGGATCGCACCTCGGGTGGCTCTGGTATGGCGATCGCAGGACACGGGTGTCCGTCCACGGGCATCGTGGGGCCGGCTGTCCCGAGCCCCTTGTTTCCGGTCCTGGGCGACGTGTGTGCTACCCGGACCGTGTCCGGGTCCCGTTTCTGGTGGCTTGTGGAAGGCGATGCCACGACTCGGTTGTCCTTCCACGAGTGGCATGGGTGCCAGCTGTGCCTGGAAGCGGGAGGCTTTCGTCCCCCGGCTCAGGGACTGACCGTCCCGGAGAACAGAGGTTCGTTCCCGTGCGGGGCGGCGGCTGTCCGTCCCGAACCCCTAAGCTCTGTTGCACGACGACCTGTGTGGCAGCCGCACCGCGGTTCGGGTCCCACCTCGGGTGGCTCTGGTATGGCGATCGCAGGACACGGGTGTCCGTCCACGGGCAGCGTGGGGCCGGCTGTCCCGAGCCCCTTGTTTCCGGTCGTGGGCGACGTGTGTGCTACCCGGACCGTGTCCGGGTCCCACCTCGAGCGGCTCGTGGAAGGAGATGCCACGACATGTTTGTCCGGCCACGAGTGGAATGGTTGCCAACTGTGCATGAAGCGGGAGGCTGTCGTCCGCCGGCTCGGGGGCTGAACGTCACGGAGAACGGAGGTTCGTTCCCGTGCGGGGCGGCAGCCGGACGTACTGAGCCCCAGGACTCCGGTCCCGGCCGAAGTGTTGGCTAGCCGCAACGGGGTCAGGATCGCACCTCGGGTGGCTCTGGTATGGCGATCGCAGGACACGGGTGTCCGTCCACGGGCATCGTGGGGCCGGCTGTCCCGAGCCCCTTGTTTCCGGTCCTGGGCGACGTGTGTGCTACCCGGACCGTGTCCGGGTCCCGTTTCTGGTGGCTTGTGGAAGGCGATGCCACGACTCGGTTGTCCTTCCACGAGTGGCATGGGTGCCAGCTGTGCCTGGAAGCGGGAGGCTTTCGTCCCCCGGCTCAGGGACTGACCGTCCCGGAGAACAGAGGTTCGTTCCCGTGCGGGGCGGCGGCTGTCCGTCCCGAACCCCTAAGCTCTGTTGCACGACGACCTGTGTGGCAGCCGCACCGCGGTTCGGGTCCCACCTCGGGTGGCTCTGGTATGGCGATCGCAGGACACGGGTGTCCGTCCACGGGCAGCGTCGGGCCGGCTGTCCCGAGCCCCTTGTTTCCGGTCGTGGGCGACGTGTGTGCTACCCAGACCGTGTCCGGGTCCCGTTTCTGGTGGCTTGTGGAAGGCGATGCCACGACACGGTTGTCCGGCCACCAGTGGCATGGGTGCCGGCTGTGTCTGGAAGCAGGAGGCTTTCGTCCCCCGGCTCAGGGACTGACCGTCCCGGAGGACAGAGGTTCGTGCCCGTGCGGGGCGGCGGCTGTCCGTCCCGAACCCCTAAGCTCTGTTGCACGGCGACCTGTGTGGTAGCAGCACTGCGGTCCGGGTCCCACCTCGAGCGGCACGGCAAATGCGATGACACGACACGGGTGACCGGCCAGAAGCTGCTTGGGTGCCAGCCGTGCCGGGAAGTGGGAGGCTGTCGTTTGCCGGCTCGGGGACTGGCCGTCGCGGAGAACGGAGGTTCGTTCCCGTGCGGGGCGGCAGCCGGACGTACTGAGCCCCAGGACGCCGGTCCCGGCCGAAGTGTTGGCTAGCCGCAACGGGGTCAGAATCGCACCTCGGGTGGCTCTGGTATGGCGATCGCAGGACACGGGTGTCCGTCCACGGGCAGCGTGGGGCCGGCTGTCCCGAGCCCCTTGTTTCCGGTCCTGGGCGACGTGTGTGCTAGCCGGACCGTGTCTGGGTCCCACCTCGAGCGGCTCGGGTAAGGCGATGCCAGGACACGGGTGTCCAGCCACAAGCGGCATGGGTGCCAAGCGTGCCGGAGGAGGGAGGCTGTCGTCCGCCTGCTCGGGGGCTGACCGTCCCGGAGAACGGACGTCAGTTCCCGTGCAGGGCGGCGGCCAGACGTACCGAGCCCTAGGACTCGGGTCCCGGCCGAAGTGTTTGCTATCCGCAACGGGGTCAGGATCGCACCTCGGGCGGCTCTGGTATGGCGATGGCAGGACACGGGTGTCTGTCCACGGGCAGCGTGGGGCCGGCTGTCCCGAGCCCCTTGTTTCCGGTCGTGGGCGACGTGTGTGCTAGCCGGACCGTGTCCGGGTCCCACCTCGAGCGGCTCGTGGAAGGAGATGCCACGACATGTTTGTCCGGCCACCAGTGGAATGGTTGCCAACTGTGCATGAAGCGGGAGGCTGTCGTTTGCCGGCTCGGGGGCTGAACGTCACGGAGAACGGAGGTTCGTTCCCGTGCGGGGCGGCAGCCGGACGTACTGAGCCCCAGGACTCCGGTCCCGGCCGAAGTGTTGGCTAGCCGCAACGGGGTCAGGATCGCACCTCGGGTGGCTCTGGTATGGCGATCGCAGGACACGGGTGTCCGTCCACGGGCATCGTGGGGCCGGCTGTCCCGAGCCCCTTGTTTCCGGTCCTGGGCGACGTGTGTGCTACCCGGACCGTGTCCGGGTCCCGTTTCTGGTGGCTTGTGGAAGGCGATGCCACGACTCGGTTGTCCTTCCACGAGTGGCATGGGTGCCAGCTGTGCCTGGAAGCGGGAGGCTTTCGTCCCCCGGCTCAGGGACTGACCGTCCCGGAGAACAGAGGTTCGTTCCCGTGCGGGGCGGCGGCTGTCCGTCACGAACCCCTAAGCTCTGTTGCACGACGACCTGTGTGGCAGCCACACCGCGGTTCGGGTCCCACCTCGGGTGGCTCTGGTATGGCGATCGCAGGACACGGGTGTCCGTCCGCGGGCAGCGTGGGGCCGGCTGTCCCGAGCCCCTTGTTTCCGGTCGTGGGCGACGTGTGTGCTAGCCGGACCTTGTTTGGTCCCACCTCGAGCGGCACGGGGAAAGCGATCGCAGGACACGTGTTTCCGTCCACGGGCAGCGTGGGGCCGGCTGTCCCGAGCCCCTTGTTTCCGGTCCTGGGCGACGTGTGTGCTAGCCGGACCGTGTCTGGGTCCCACCTCGAGCGGCTCGGGTAAGGCGATGCCAGGACACGGGTGTCCAGCCACAAGCGGCATGGGTGCCAAGCGTGCCGGAGGAGGGAGGCTGTCGTCCGCCTGCTCGGGGGCTGACCGTCCCGGAGAACGGACGTCAGTTCCCGTGCAGGGCGGCGGCCAGACGTACCGAGCCCTAGGACTCGGGTCCCGGCCGAAGTGTTTGCTATCCGCAACGGGGTCAGGATCGCACCCCGGGCGGCTCTGGTATGGCGATGGCAGGACACGGGTGTCTGTCCACGGGCAGCGTGGGGCCGTCTGTCCCTAGCCCCTTGTTTCCGGTCCTGGGCGACGTGTGTGCTAGCGGCACCGCGGTCCGTGTCCCACCTCGGGCGGCACGGGGAAAGCGATCGCAGGACATGGGTGTCCGTCCACGAGCAGCGTGGGGCCGGGTGTCCCGAGCCCCTTGTTTCTGGTCCTACGACGTGTGTGCTACCCAGACCGTGTCCGGGTCCCGTCTCTGGTGGCTTGTGGAAGGCGATGCCACGACACGGTTGTCCGGCCACCAGTGGCATGGGTGCCGGCTGTGTCTGGAAGCAGGAGGCTTTCGTCCCCCGGCTCAGGGACTGACCGTCCCGGAGGACAGAGGTTCGTGCCCGTTCGGGGCGGCGGCTGTCCGTCCCGAACCCCTAAGCTCTGTTGCACGACGACCTGTGTGGCAGCCGCACCGCGGTTCGGGTCCCACCTCGGGTGGCTCTGGTATGGCGATCGCAGGACACGGGTGTCCGTCCACGGGCAGCGTGGGGCCGGCTGTCCCGAGCCCCTTGTTTCCGGTCGTGGGCGACGTGTGTGCTAGCCGGACCGTGTCCGGGTCCCACCTCGAGCGGCTCGTGGAAGGAGATGCCACGACATGTTTGTCCGGCCACGAGTGGAATGGTTGCCAACTGTGCATGAAGCGGGAGGCTGTCGTCCGCCGGCTCGGGGGCTGAACGTCACGGAGAACGGAGGTTCGTTCCCGTGCGGGGCGGCAGCCGGACGTACTGAGCCCCAGGACTCCGGTCCCGGCCGAAGTGTTGGCTAGCCGCAACGGGGTCAGGATCGCACCTCGGGTGGCTCTGGTATGGCGATCGCAGGACACGGGTGTCCGTCCACGGGCATCGTGGGGCCGGCTGTCCCGAGCCCCTTGTTTCCGGTCCTGGGCGACGTGTGTGCTACCCGGACCGTGTCCGGGTCCCGTTTCTGGTGGCTTGTGGAAGGCGATGCCACGACTCGGTTGTCCTTCCACGAGTGGCATGGGTGCCAGCTGTGCCTGGAAGCGGGAGGCTTTCGTCCCCCGGCTCAGGGACTGACCGTCCCGGAGAACAGAGGTTCGTTCCCGTGCGGGGCGGCGGCTGTCCGTCCCGAACCCCTAAGCTCTGTTGCACGACGACCTGTGTGGCAGCCGCACCGCGGTTCGGGTCCCACCTCGGGTGGCTCTGGTATGGCGATCGCAGGACACGGGTGTCCGTCCACGGGCAGCGTGGGGCCGGCTGTCCCGAGCCCCTTGTTTCCGGTCGTGGGCGACGTGTGTGCTAGCCGGACCGTGTCCGGGTCCCACCTCGAGCGGCTCGTGGAAGGAGATGCCACGACATGTTTGTCCGGCCACGAGTGGAATGGTTGCCAACTGTGCATGAAGCGGGAGGCTGTCGTCCGCCGGCTCGGGGGCTGAACGTCACGGAGAACGGAGGTTCGTTCCCGTGCGGGGCGGCAGCCGGACGTACTGAGCCCCAGGACTCCGGTCCCTGCCGAAGTGTTGGCTAGCCGCAACGGGGTCAGGATCGCACCTCGGGTGGCTCTGGTATGGCGATCGCAGGACACGGGTGTCCGTCCACGGGCATCGTGGGGCCGGCTGTCCCGAGCCCCTTGTTTCCGGTCCTGGGCGACGTGTGTGCTACCCGGACCGTGTCCGGGTCCCGTTTCTGGTGGCTTGTGGAAGGCGATGCCACGACTCGGTTGTCCTTCCACGAGTGGCATGGGTGCCAGCTGTGCCTGGAAGCGGGAGGCTTTCGTCCCCCGGCTCAGGGACTGACCGTCCCGGAGAACAGAGGTTCGTTCCCGTGCGGGGCGGCGGCTGTCCGTCCCGAACCCCTAAGCTCTGTTGCACGACGACCTGTGTGGCAGCCGCACCGCGGTTCGGGTCCCACCTCGGGTGGCTCTGGTATGGCGATCGCAGGACACGGGTGTCCGTCCACGGGCAGCGTCGGGCCGGCTGTCCCGAGCCCCTTGTTTCCGGTCGTGGGCGACGTGTGTGCTAGCCGGACCGTGTCCGGGTCCCACCTCGAGCGGCTCGTGGAAGGAGATGCCACGACATGTTTGTCCGGCCACGAGTGGAATGGTTGCCAACTGTGCATGAAGCGGGAGGCTGTCGACCGCCGGCTCGGGGGCTGAACGTCACGGAGAACGGAGGTTCGTTCCCGTGCGGGGCGGCGGCTGTCCGTCCCGAACCCCTAAGCTCTGTTGCATGGCGACCTGTGTGGCTGCCGCACCACGGTTCGGGTCCCACCTCGAGCGGCACGGGGAATGCGATCGCAGGACACGTGTTTCCATCCACGGGCAGCGTGGGGCCGGCTGTCCCGAGCCCCTTGTTTCCGGTCGTGGGCGACGTGTGTGCTAGCCGGACCTTGTTTGGTCCCACCTCGAGTGGCACGGGGAAAGCGATCGCAGGACACGTGTTTCCGTCCACGGGCAGCGTGGGGCCGGCTGTCCCGAGCCCCTTGTTTCCGGTCGTGGGCGACGTGTGTGCTACCCAGACCGTGTCCGGGTCCCGTTTCTGGTGGCTTGTGGAAGGCGATGCCACGACACGGTTGTCCGGCCACCAGTGGAATGGTTGCCAACTGTGCATGAAGCGGGAGGCTGTCGTCCGCCGGCTCGGGGGCTGAACGTCACGGAGAACGGAGGTTCGTTCCCGTGCGGGGCGGCAGCCGGACGTACTGAGCCCCAGGACTCCGGTCCCGGCCGAAGTGTTGGCTAGCCGCAACGGGGTCAGGATCGCACCTCGGGTGGCTCTGGTATGGCGATCGCAGGACACGGGTGTCCGTCCACGGGCATCGTGGGGCCGGCTGTCCCGAGCCCCTTGTTTCCGGTCCTGGGCGACGTGTGTGCTACCCGGACCGTGTCCGGGTCCCGTTTCTGGTGGCTTGTGGAAGGCGATGCCACGACATGTTTGTCCTGCCACGAGTGGCATGGGTGCCAGCTGTGCCTGGAAGCGGGAGGCTTTCGTCCCCCGGCTCAGGGACTGACCGTCCCGGAGAACAGAGGTTCGTTCCCGTGCGGGGCGGCGGCTGTCCGTCCCGAACCCCTAAGCTCTGTTGCACGACGACCTGTGTGGCAGCCGCACCGCGGTTCGGGTCCCACCTCGGGTGGCTCTGGTATGGCGATCGCAGGACACGGGTGTCCGTCCACGGGCAGCGTGGGGCCGGCTGTCCCGAGCCCCTTGTTTCCGGTCCTGGGCGACGTGTGTGCTACCCAGACCGTGTCCGGGTCCCGTTTCTGGTGGCTTGTGGAAGGCGATGCCACGACACGGTTGTCCGGCCACCAGTGGCATGGTTGCCGACTGTGTCTGGAAGCAGGAGGCTTTCGTCCCCCGGCTCAGGGACTGACCGTCCCGGAGGACAGAGGTTCGTGCCCGTGCGGGGCGGCGGCTGTCCGTCCCGAACCCCTAAGCTCTGTTGCACGGCGACCTGTGTGGTAGCAGCACTGCGGTCCGGGTCCCACCTCGAGCGGCACGGCAAATGCGATGACACGACACGGGTGACCGGCCACAAGCTGCTTGGGTGCCAGCCGTGCCGGGAAGTGGGAGGCTGTCGTTTGCCGGCTCGGGGACTGGCCGTCGCGGAGAACGGAGGTTCGTTCCCATGCGGGGCGGCAGCCGGACGTACTGAGCCCCAGGACGCCGGTCCCGGCCGAAGTGTTTGCTAGCCGCAACGGGGTCAGAATCGCACCTCGGGTGGCTCTGGTATGGCGATCGCAGGACACGGGTGTCCGTCCACGGGCAGCGTGGGGCCGGCTGTCCCGAGCCCCTTGTTTCCGGTCCTGGGCGACGTGTGTGCTAGCCGGACCGTGTCTGGGTCCCACCTCGAGCGGCTCGGGTAAGGCGATGCCAGGACACGGGTGTCCAGCCACAAGCGGCATGGGTGCCAAGCGTGCCGGAGGAGGGAGGCTGTCGTCCGCCTGCTCGGGGGCTGACCGTCCCGGAGAACGGAGGTCAGTTCCCGTGCAGGGCGGCGGCCAGACGTACCGAGCCCTAGGACACGGGTCCCGGCCGAAGTGTTTGCTATCCGCAACGGGGTCAGGATCGCACCCCGGGCGGCTCTGGTATGGCGATGGCAGGACACGGGTGTCTGTCCACGGGCAGCATGGGCCGTCTGTCCCTAGCCCCTTGTTTCCGGTCGTGGGCGACGTGTGTGCTAGCGGCACCGCGGTCCGTGTCCCACCTCGGGCGGCACGGGGAAAGCGATCGCAGGACACGGGTGTCCGTCCACGAGCAGCGTGGGGCCGGGTGTCCCGAGCCCCTTGTTTCTGGTCCTACGACGTGTGTGCTACCCAGACCGTGTCCGGGTCCCGTCTCTGGTGGCTTGTGGAAGGCGATGCCACGACACGGTTGTCCGGCCACCAGTGGCATGGGTGCCGGCTGTGTCTGGAAGCAGGAGGCTTTCGTCCCCCGGCTCAGGGACTGACCGTCCCGGAGGACAGAGGTTCGTGCCCGTTCGGGGCGGCGGCTGTCCGTCCCGAACCCCTAAGCTCTGTTGCACGGCGACCTGTGTGGCAGCCGCACCGCGGTTCGGGTCCCACCTCGAGCGGCTCGTGGAAGGAGATGCCACGACATGTTTGTCCGGCCACGAGTGGAATGGTTGCCAACTGTGCATGAAGCGGGAGGCTGTCGTCCGCCGGCTCGGGGGCTGAACGTCACGGAGAACGGAGGTTCGTTCCCGTGCGGGGCGGCAGCCGGACGTACTGAGCCCCAGGACTCCGGTCCCGGCCGAAGTGTTGGCTAGCCGCAACGGGGTCAGGATCGCACCTCGGGTGGCTCTGGTATGGCGATCGCAGGACACGGGTGTCCGTCCACGGGCATCGTGGGGCCGGCTGTCCCGAGCCCCTTGTTTCCGGTCCTGGGCGACGTGTGTGCTACCCGGACCGTGTCCGGGTCCCGTTTCTGGTGGCTTGTGGAAGGCGATGCCACGACTCGGTTGTCCTTCCACGAGTGGCATGGGTGCCAGCTGTGCCTGGAAGCGGGAGGCTTTCGTCCCCCGGCTCAGGGACTGACCGTCCCGGAGAACAGAGGTTCGTTCCCGTGCGGGGCGGCGGCTGTCCGTCCCGAACCCCTAAGCTCTGTTGCACGACGACCTGTGTGGCAGCCGCACCGCGGTTCGGGTCCCACCTCGGGTGGCTCTGGTATGGCGATCGCAGGACACGGGTGTCCGTCCACGGGCAGCGTGGGGCCGGCTGTCCCGAGCCCCTTGTTTCCGGTCGTGGGCGACGTGTGTGCTACCCGGACCGTGTCCGGGTCCCACCTCGAGCGGCTCGTGGAAGGAGATGCCACGACATGTTTGTCCGGCCACGAGTGGAATGGTTGCCAACTGTGCATGAAGCGGGAGGCTGTCGTCCGCCGGCTCGGGGGCTGAACGTCACGGAGAACGGAGGTTCGTTCCCGTGCGGGGCGGCAGCCGGACGTACTGAGCCCCAGGACTCCGGTCCCGGCCGAAGTGTTGGCTAGCCGCAACGGGGTCAGGATCGCACCTCGGGTGGCTCTGGTATGGCGATCGCAGGACACGGGTGTCCGTCCACGGGCATCGTGGGGCCGGCTGTCCCGAGCCCCTTGTTTCCGGTCCTGGGCGACGTGTGTGCTACCCGGACCGTGTCCGGGTCCCGTTTCTGGTGGCTTGTGGAAGGCGATGCCACGACTCGGTTGTCCTTCCACGAGTGGCATGGGTGCCAGCTGTGCCTGGAAGCGGGAGGCTTTCGTCCCCCGGCTCAGGGACTGACCGTCCCGGAGAACAGAGGTTCGTTCCCGTGCGGGGCGGCGGCTGTCCGTCCCGAACCCCTAAGCTCTGTTGCACGACGACCTGTGTGGCAGCCGCACCGCGGTTCGGGTCCCACCTCGGGTGGCTCTGGTATGGCGATCGCAGGACACGGGTGTCCGTCCACGGGCAGCGTCGGGCCGGCTGTCCCGAGCCCCTTGTTTCCGGTCGTGGGCGACGTGTGTGCTAGCCGGACCTTGTTTGGTCCCACCTCGAGTGGCACGGGGAAAGCGATCGCAGGACACGTGTTTCCGTCCACGGGCAGCGTGGGGCCGGCTGTCCCGAGCCCCTTGTTTCTGGTCGTGGGCGACGTGTGTGCTACCCAGACCGTGTCCGGGTCCCGTTTCTGGTGGCTTGTGGAAGGCGATGCCACGACACGGTTGTCCGGCCACCAGTGGAATGGTTGCCAACTGTGCATGAAGCGGGAGGCTGTCGTCCGCCGGCTCGGGGGCTGAACGTCACGGAGAACGGAGGTTCGTTCCCGTGCGGGGCGGCAGCCGGACGTACTGAGCCCCAGGACTCCGGTCCCGGCCGAAGTGTTGGCTAGCCGCAACGGGGTCAGGATCGCACCTCGGGTGGCTCTGGTATGGCGATCGCAGGACACGGGTGTCCGTCCACGGGCATCGTGGGGCCGGCTGTCCCGAGCCCCTTGTTTCCGGTCGTGGGCGACGTGTGTGCTACCCAGACCGTGTCCGGGTCCCGTTTCTGGTGGCTTGTTGAAGGCGATGCCACGACACGGTTGTCCGGCCACCAGTGGCATGGGTGCCGGCTGTGTCTGGAAGCAGGAGGCTTTCGTCCCCCGGCTCAGGGACTGACCGTCCCGGAGGACAGAGGTTCGTGCCCGTGCGGGGCGGCGGCTGTCCGTCCCGAACCCCTAAGCTCTGTTGCACGGCGACCTGTGTGGTAGCAGCACTGCGGTCCGGGTCCCACCTCGAGCGGCACGGCAAATGCGATGACACGACACGGGTGACCGGCCAGAAGCTGCTTGGGTGCCAGCCGTGCCGGGAAGTGGGAGGCTGTCGTTTGCCGGCTCGGGGACTGGCCGTCGCGGAGAACGGAGGTTCGTTCCCGTGCGGGGCGGCAGCCGGACGTACTGAGCCCCAGGACGCCGGTCCCGGCCGAAGTGTTGGCTAGCCGCAACGGGGTCAGAATCGCACCTCGGGTGGCTCTGGTATGGCGATCGCAGGACACGGGTGTCCGTCCACGGGCAGCGTGGGGCCGGCTGTCCCGAGCCCCTTGTTTCCGGTCCTGGGCGACGTGTGTGCTAGCCGGACCGTGTCTGGGTCCCACCTCGAGCGGCTCGGGTAAGGCGATGCCAGGACACGGGTGTCCAGCCACAAGCGGCATGGGTGCCAAGCGTGCCGGAGGAGGGAGGCTGTCGTCCGCCTGCTCGGGGGCTGACCGTCCCGGAGAACGGACGTCAGTTCCCGTGCAGGGCGGCGGCCAGACGTACCGAGCCCTAGGACTCGGGTCCCGGCCGAAGTGTTTGCTATCCGCAACGGGGTCAGGATCGCACCTCGGGCGGCTCTGGTATGGCGATGGCAGGACACGGGTGTCTGTCCACGGGCAGCGTGGGGCCGGCTGTCCCGAGCCCCTTGTTTCCGGTCGTGGGCGACGTGTGTGCTAGCCGGACCGTGTCCGGGTCCCACCTCGAGCGGCTCGTGGAAGGAGATGCCACGACATGTTTGTCCGGCCACCAGTGGAATGGTTGCCAACTGTGCATGAAGCGGGAGGCTGTCGTTTGCCGGCTCGGGGGCTGAACGTCACGGAGAACGGAGGTTCGTTCCCGTGCGGGGCGGCAGCCGGACGTACTGAGCCCCAGGACTCCGGTCCCGGCCGAAGTGTTGGCTAGCCGCAACGGGGTCAGGATCGCACCTCGGGTGGCTCTGGTATGGCGATCGCAGGACACGGGTGTCCGTCCACGGGCATCGTGGGGCCGGCTGTCCCGAGCCCCTTGTTTCCGGTCCTGGGCGACGTGTGTGCTACCCGGACCGTGTCCGGGTCCCGTTTCTGGTGGCTTGTGGAAGGCGATGCCACGACTCGGTTGTCCTTCCACGAGTGGCATGGGTGCCAGCTGTGCCTGGAAGCGGGAGGCTTTCGTCCCCCGGCTCAGGGACTGACCGTCCCGGAGAACAGAGGTTCGTTCCCGTGCGGGGCGGCGGCTGTCCGTCACGAACCCCTAAGCTCTGTTGCACGACGACCTGTGTGGCAGCCACACCGCGGTTCGGGTCCCACCTCGGGTGGCTCTGGTATGGCGATCGCAGGACACGGGTGTCCGTCCGCGGGCAGCGTGGGGCCGGCTGTCCCGAGCCCCTTGTTTCCGGTCGTGGGCGACGTGTGTGCTAGCCGGACCTTGTTTGGTCCCACCTCGAGCGGCACGGGGAAAGCGATCGCAGGACACGTGTTTCCGTCCACGGGCAGCGTGGGGCCGGCTGTCCCGAGCCCCTTGTTTCCGGTCCTGGGCGACGTGTGTGCTAGCCGGACCGTGTCTGGGTCCCACCTCGAGCGGCTCGGGTAAGGCGATGCCAGGACACGGGTGTCCAGCCACAAGCGGCATGGGTGCCAAGCGTGCCGGAGGAGGGAGGCTGTCGTCCGCCTGCTCGGGGGCTGACCGTCCCGGAGAACGGACGTCAGTTCCCGTGCAGGGCGGCGGCCAGACGTACCGAGCCCTAGGACTCGGGTCCCGGCCGAAGTGTTTGCTATCCGCAACGGGGTCAGGATCGCACCCCGGGCGGCTCTGGTATGGCGATGGCAGGACACGGGTGTCTGTCCACGGGCAGCGTGGGGCCGTCTGTCCCTAGCCCCTTGTTTCCGGTCCTGGGCGACGTGTGTGCTAGCGGCACCGCGGTCCGTGTCCCACCTCGGGCGGCACGGGGAAAGCGATCGCAGGACACGGGTGTCCGTCCACGAGCAGCGTGGGGCCGGGTGTCCCGAGCCCCTTGTTTCTGGTCCTACGACGTGTGTGCTACCCAGACCGTGTCCGGGTCCCGTCTCTGGTGGCTTGTGGAAGGCGATGCCACGACACGGTTGTCCGGCCACCAGTGGCATGGGTGCCGGCTGTGTCTGGAAGCAGGAGGCTTTCGTCCCCCGGCTCAGGGACTGACCGTCCCGGAGGACAGAGGTTCGTGCCCGTGCGGGGCGGCGGCTGTCCGTCCCGAACCCCTAAGCTCTGTTGCACGACGACCTGTGTGGCAGCCGCACCGCGGTTCGGGTCCCACCTCGAGCGGCACGGCAAATGCGATGACACGACACGGGTGACCGGCCAGAAGCTGCTTGGGTGCCAGCCGTGCCGGGAAGTGGGAGGCTGTCGTTTGCCGGCTCGGGGACTGGCCGTCGCGGAGAACGGAGGTTCGTTCCCGTGCGGGGCGGCAGCCGGACGTACTGAGCCCCAGGACGCCGGTCCCGGCCGAAGTGTTGGCTAGCCGCAACGGGGTCAGAATCGCACCTCGGGTGGCTCTGGTATGGCGATCGCAGGACACGGGTGTCCGTCCACGGGCAGCGTGGGGCCGGCTGTCCCGAGCCCCTTGTTTCCGGTCGTGGGCGACGTGTGTGCTAGCCGGACCGTGTCCGGGTCCCACCTCGAGCGGCTCGTGGAAGGAGATGCCACGACATGTTTGTCCGGCCACGAGTGGAATGGTTGCCAACTGTGCATGAAGCGGGAGGCTGTCGTCCGCCGGCTCGGGGGCTGAACGTCACGGAGAACGGAGGTTCGTTCCCGTGCGGGGCGGCAGCCGGACGTACTGAGCCCCAGGACTCCGGTCCCGGCCGAAGTGTTGGCTAGCCGCAACGGGGTCAGGATCGCACCTCGGGTGGCTCTGGTATGGCGATCGCAGGACACGGGTGTCCGTCCACGGGCATCGTGGGGCCGGCTGTCCCGAGCCCCTTGTTTCCGGTCCTGGGCGACGTGTGTGCTACCCGGACCGTGTCCGGGTCCCGTTTCTGGTGGCTTGTGGAAGGCGATGCCACGACTCGGTTGTCCTTCCACGAGTGGCATGGGTGCCAGCTGTGCCTGGAAGCGGGAGGCTTTCGTCCCCCGGCTCAGGGACTGACCGTCCCGGAGAACAGAGGTTCGTTCCCGTGCGGGGCGGCGGCTGTCCGTCCCGAACCCCTAAGCTCTGTTGCACGACGACCTGTGTGGCAGCCGCACCGCGGTTCGGGTCCCACCTCGGGTGGCTCTGGTATGGCGATCGCAGGACACGGGTGTCCGTCCACGGGCAGCGTGGGGCCGGCTGTCCCGAGCCCCTTGTTTCCGGTCGTGGGCGACGTGTGTGCTAGCCGGACCGTGTCCGGGTCCCACCTCGAGCGGCTCGTGGAAGGAGATGCCACGACATGTTTGTCCGGCCACGAGTGGAATGGTTGCCAACTGTGCATGAAGCGGGAGGCTGTCGTCCGCCGGCTCGGGGGCTGAACGTCACGGAGAACGGAGGTTCGTTCCCGTGCGGGGCGGCAGCCGGACGTACTGAGCCCCAGGACTCCGGTCCCTGCCGAAGTGTTGGCTAGCCGCAACGGGGTCAGGATCGCACCTCGGGTGGCTCTGGTATGGCGATCGCAGGACACGGGTGTCCGTCCACGGGCATCGTGGGGCCGGCTGTCCCGAGCCCCTTGTTTCCGGTCCTGGGCGACGTGTGTGCTACCCGGACCGTGTCCGGGTCCCGTTTCTGGTGGCTTGTGGAAGGCGATGCCACGACTCGGTTGTCCTTCCACGAGTGGCATGGGTGCCAGCTGTGCCTGGAAGCGGGAGGCTTTCGTCCCCCGGCTCAGGGACTGACCGTCCCGGAGAACAGAGGTTCGTTCCCGTGCGGGGCGGCGGCTGTCCGTCCCGAACCCCTAAGCTCTGTTGCACGACGACCTGTGTGGCAGCCGCACCGCGGTTCGGGTCCCACCTCGGGTGGCTCTGGTATGGCGATCGCAGGACACGGGTGTCCGTCCACGGGCAGCGTGGGGCCGGCTGTCCCGAGCCCCTTGTTTCCGGTCGTGGGCGACGTGTGTGCTAGCCGGACCGTGTCCGGGTCCCACCTCGAGCGGCTCGTGGAAGGAGATGCCACGACATGTTTGTCCGGCCACGAGTGGAATGGTTGCCAACTGTGCATGAAGCGGGAGGCTGTCGTCCGCCGGCTCGGGGGCTGAACGTCACGGAGAACGGAGGTTCGTTCCCGTGCGGGGCGGCAGCCGGACGTACTGAGCCCCAGGACTCCGGTCCCTGCCGAAGTGTTGGCTAGCCGCAACGGGGTCAGGATCGCACCTCGGGTGGCTCTGGTATGGCGATCGCAGGACACGGGTGTCCGTCCACGGGCATCGTGGGGCCGGCTGTCCCGAGCCCCTTGTTTCCGGTCCTGGGCGACGTGTGTGCTACCCGGACCGTGTCCGGGTCCCGTTTCTGGTGGCTTGTGGAAGGCGATGCCACGACTCGGTTGTCCTTCCACGAGTGGCATGGGTGCCAGCTGTGCCTGGAAGCGGGAGGCTTTCGTCCCCCGGCTCAGGGACTGACCGTCCCGGAGAACAGAGGTTCGTTCCCGTGCGGGGCGGCGGCTGTCCGTCCCGAACCCCTAAGCTCTGTTGCACGACGACCTGTGTGGCAGCCGCACCGCGGTTCGGGTCCCACCTCGGGTGGCTCTGGTATGGCGATCGCAGGACACGGGTGTCCGTCCACGGGCAGCGTGGGGCCGGCTGTCCCGAGCCCCTTGTTTCCGGTCGTGGGCGACGTGTGTGCTAGCCGGACCGTGTCCGGGTCCCACCTCGAGCGGCTCGTGGAAGGAGATGCCACGACATGTTTGTCCGGCCACGAGTGGAATGGTTGCCAACTGTGCATGAAGCGGGAGGCTGTCGACCGCCGGCTCGGGGGCTGAACGTCACGGAGAACGGAGGTTCGTTCCCGTGCGGGGCGGCGGCTGTCCGTCCCGAACCCCTAAGCTCTGTTGCATGGCGACCTGTGTGGCTGCCGCACCACGGTTCGGGTCCCACCTCGAGCGGCACGGGGAATGCGATCGCAGGACACGTGTTTCCATCCACGGGCAGCGTGGGGCCGGCTGTCCCGAGCCCCTTGTTTCCGGTCGTGGGCGACGTGTGTGCTAGCCGGACCTTGTTTGGTCCCACCTCGAGTGGCACGGGGAAAGCGATCGCAGGACACGTGTTTCCGTCCACGGGCAGCGTGGGGCCGGCTGTCCCGAGCCCCTTGTTTCCGGTCGTGGGCGACGTGTGTGCTACCCAGACCGTGTCCGGGTCCCGTTTCTGGTGGCTTGTGGAAGGCGATGCCACGACACGGTTGTCCGGCCACCAGTGGAATGGTTGCCAACTGTGCATGAAGCGGGAGGCTGTCGTCCGCCGGCTCGGGGGCTGAACGTCACGGAGAACGGAGGTTCGTTCCCGTGCGGGGCGGCAGCCGGACGTACTGAGCCCCAGGACTCCGGTCCCGGCCGAAGTGTTGGCTAGCCGCAACGGGGTCAGGATCGCACCTCGGGTGGCTCTGGTATGGCGATCGCAGGACACGGGTGTCCGTCCACGGGCATCGTGGGGCCGGCTGTCCCGAGCCCCTTGTTTCCGGTCCTGGGCGACGTGTGTGCTACCCGGACCGTGTCCGGGTCCCGTTTCTGGTGGCTTGTGGAAGGCGATGCCACGACTCGGTTGTCCTTCCACGAGTGGCATGGGTGCCAGCTGTGCCTGGAAGCGGGAGGCTTTCGTCCCCCGGCTCAGGGACTGACCGTCCCGGAGAACAGAGGTTCGTTCCCGTGCGGGGCGGCGGCTGTCCGTCCCGAACCCCTAAGCTCTGTTGCACGACGACCTGTGTGGCAGCCGCACCGCGGTTCGGGTCCCACCTCGGGTGGCTCTGGTATGGCGATCGCAGGACACGGGTGTCCGTCCACGGGCAGCGTGGGGCCGGCTGTCCCGAGCCCCTTGTTTCCGGTCCTGGGCGACGTGTGTGCTACCCAGACCGTGTCCGGGTCCCGTTTCTGGTGGCTTGTGGAAGGCGATGCCACGACACGGTTGTCCGGCCACCAGTGGCATGGTTGCCGACTGTGTCTGGAAGCAGGAGGCTTTCGTCCCCCGGCTCAGGGACTGACCGTCCCGGAGGACAGAGGTTCGTGCCCGTGCGGGGCGGCGGCTGTCCGTCCCGAACCCCTAAGCTCTGTTGCACGGCGACCTGTGTGGTAGCAGCACTGCGGTCCGGGTCCCACCTCGAGCGGCACGGCAAATGCGATGACACGACACGGGTGACCGGCCACAAGCTGCTTGGGTGCCAGCCGTGCCGGGAAGTGGGAGGCTGTCGTTTGCCGGCTCGGGGACTGGCCGTCGCGGAGAACGGAGGTTCGTTCCCATGCGGGGCGGCAGCCGGACGTACTGAGCCCCAGGACGCCGGTCCCGGCCGAAGTGTTTGCTAGCCGCAACGGGGTCAGAATTGCACCTCGGGTGGCTCTGGTATGGCGATCGCAGGACACGGGTGTCCGTCCACGGGCAGCGTGGGGCCGGCTGTCCCGAGCCCCTTGTTTCCGGTCCTGGGCGACGTGTGTGCTAGCCGGACCGTGTCTGGGTCCCACCTCGAGCGGCTCGGGTAAGGCGATGCCAGGACACGGGTGTCCAGCCACAAGCGGCATGGGTGCCAAGCGTGCCGGAGGAGGGAGGCTGTCGTCCGCCTGCTCGGGGGCTGACCGTCCCGGAGAACGGAGGTCAGTTCCCGTGCAGGGCGGCGGCCAGACGTACCGAGCCCTAGGACACGGGTCCCGGCCGAAGTGTTTGCTATCCGCAACGGGGTCAGGATCGCACCCCGGGCGGCTCTGGTATGGCGATGGCAGGACACGGGTGTCTGTCCACGGGCAGCATGGGCCGTCTGTCCCTAGCCCCTTGTTTCCGGTCGTGGGCGACGTGTGTGCTAGCGGCACCGCGGTCCGTGTCCCACCTCGGGCGGCACGGGGAAAGCGATCGCAGGACACGGGTGTCCGTCCACGAGCAGCGTGGGGCCGGGTGTCCCGAGCCCCTTGTTTCTGGTCCTACGACGTGTGTGCTACCCAGACCGTGTCCGGGTCCCGTCTCTGGTGGCTTGTGGAAGGCGATGCCACGACACGGTTGTCCGGCCACCAGTGGCATGGGTGCCGGCTGTGTCTGGAAGCAGGAGGCTTTCGTCCCCCGGCTCAGGGACTGACCGTCCCGGAGGACAGAGGTTCGTGCCCGTTCGGGGCGGCGGCTGTCCGTCCCGAACCCCTAAGCTCTGTTGCACGGCGACCTGTGTGGCAGCCGCACCGCGGTTCGGGTCCCACCTCGAGCGGCTCGTGGAAGGAGATGCCACGACATGTTTGTCCGGCCACCAGTGGAATGGTTGCCAACTGTGCATGAAGCGGGAGGCTGTCGTCCGCCGGCTCGGGGGCTGAACGTCACGGAGAACGGAGGTTCGTTCCCGTGCGGGGCGGCAGCCGGACGTACTGAGCCCCAGGACTCCGGTCCCGGCCGAAGTGTTGGCTAGCCGCAACGGGGTCAGGATCGCACCTCGGGTGGCTCTGGTATGGCGATCGCAGGACACGGGTGTCCGTCCACGGGCATCGTGGGGCCGGCTGTCCCGAGCCCCTTGTTTCCGGTCCTGGGCGACGTGTGTGCTACCCGGACCGTGTCCGGGTCCCGTTTCTGGTGGCTTGTGGAAGGCGATGCCACGACTCGGTTGTCCTTCCACGAGTGGCATGGGTGCCAGCTGTGCCTGGAAGCGGGAGGCTTTCGTCCCCCGGCTCAGGGACTGACCGTCCCGGAGAACAGAGGTTCGTTCCCGTGCGGGGCGGCGGCTGTCCGTCCCGAACCCCTAAGCTCTGTTGCACGACGACCTGTGTGGCAGCCGCACCGCGGTTCGGGTCCCACCTCGGGTGGCTCTGGTATGGCGATCGCAGGACACGGGTGTCCGTCCACGGGCAGCGTGGGGCCGGCTGTCCCGAGCCCCTTGTTTCCGGTCGTGGGCGACGTGTGTGCTACCCGGACCGTGTCCGGGTCCCACCTCGAGCGGCTCGTGGAAGGAGATGCCACGACATGTTTGTCCGGCCACGAGTGGAATGGTTGCCAACTGTGCATGAAGCGGGAGGCTGTCGTCCGCCGGCTCGGGGGCTGAACGTCACGGAGAACGGAGGTTCGTTCCCGTGCGGGGCGGCAGCCGGACGTACTGAGCCCCAGGACTCCGGTCCCGGCCGAAGTGTTGGCTAGCCGCAACGGGGTCAGGATCGCACCTCGGGTGGCTCTGGTATGGCGATCGCAGGACACGGGTGTCCGTCCACGGGCATCGTGGGGCCGGCTGTCCCGAGCCCCTTGTTTCCGGTCCTGGGCGACGTGTGTGCTACCCGGACCGTGTCCGGGTCCCGTTTCTGGTGGCTTGTGGAAGGCGATGCCACGACTCGGTTGTCCTTCCACGAGTGGCATGGGTGCCAGCTGTGCCTGGAAGCGGGAGGCTTTCGTCCCCCGGCTCAGGGACTGACCGTCCCGGAGAACAGAGGTTCGTTCCCGTGCGGGGCGGCGGCTGTCCGTCCCGAACCCCTAAGCTCTGTTGCACGACGACCTGTGTGGCAGCCGCACCGCGGTTCGGGTCCCACCTCGGGTGGCTCTGGTATGGCGATCGCAGGACACGGGTGTCCGTCCACGGGCAGCGTCGGGCCGGCTGTCCCGAGCCCCTTGTTTCCGGTCGTGGGCGACGTGTGTGCTAGCCGGACCTTGTTTGGTCCCACCTCGAGTGGCACGGGGAAAGCGATCGCAGGACACGTGTTTCCGTCCACGGGCAGCGTGGGGCCGGCTGTCCCGAGCCCCTTGTTTCTGGTCGTGGGCGACGTGTGTGCTACCCAGACCGTGTCCGGGTCCCGTTTCTGGTGGCTTGTGGAAGGCGATGCCACGACACGGTTGTCCGGCCACCAGTGGAATGGTTGCCAACTGTGCATGAAGCGGGAGGCTGTCGTCCGCCGGCTCGGGGGCTGAACGTCACGGAGAACGGAGGTTCGTTCCCGTGCGGGGCGGCAGCCGGACGTACTGAGCCCCAGGACTCCGGTCCCGGCCGAAGTGTTGGCTAGCCGCAACGGGGTCAGGATCGCACCTCGGGTGGCTCTGGTATGGCGATCGCAGGACACGGGTGTCCGTCCACGGGCATCGTGGGGCCGGCTGTCCCGAGCCCCTTGTTTCCGGTCGTGGGCGACGTGTGTGCTACCCAGACCGTGTCCGGGTCCCGTTTCTGGTGGCTTGTTGAAGGCGATGCCACGACACGGTTGTCCGGCCACCAGTGGCATGGGTGCCGGCTGTGTCTGGAAGCAGGAGGCTTTCGTCCCCCGGCTCAGGGACTGACCGTCCCGGAGGACAGAGGTTCGTGCCCGTGCGGGGCGGCGGCTGTCCGTCCCGAACCCCTAAGCTCTGTTGCACGGCGACCTGTGTGGTAGCAGCACTGCGGTCCGGGTCCCACCTCGAGCGGCACGGCAAATGCGATGACACGACACGGGTGACCGGCCAGAAGCTGCTTGGGTGCCAGCCGTGCCGGGAAGTGGGAGGCTGTCGTTTGCCGGCTCGGGGACTGGCCGTCGCGGAGAACGGAGGTTCGTTCCCGTGCGGGGCGGCAGCCGGACGTACTGAGCCCCAGGACGCCGGTCCCGGCCGAAGTGTTGGCTAGCCGCAACGGGGTCAGAATCGCACCTCGGGTGGCTCTGGTATGGCGATCGCAGGACACGGGTGTCCGTCCACGGGCAGCGTGGGGCCGGCTGTCCCGAGCCCCTTGTTTCCGGTCCTGGGCGACGTGTGTGCTAGCCGGACCGTGTCTGGGTCCCACCTCGAGCGGCTCGGGTAAGGCGATGCCAGGACACGGGTGTCCAGCCACAAGCGGCATGGGTGCCAAGCGTGCCGGAGGAGGGAGGCTGTCGTCCGCCTGCTCGGGGGCTGACCGTCCCGGAGAACGGACGTCAGTTCCCGTGCAGGGCGGCGGCCAGACGTACCGAGCCCTAGGACTCGGGTCCCGGCCGAAGTGTTTGCTATCCGCAACGGGGTCAGGATCGCACCTCGGGCGGCTCTGGTATGGCGATGGCAGGACACGGGTGTCTGTCCACGGGCAGCGTGGGGCCGGCTGTCCCGAGCCCCTTGTTTCCGGTCGTGGGCGACGTGTGTGCTAGCCGGACCGTGTCCGGGTCCCACCTCGAGCGGCTCGTGGAAGGAGATGCCACGACATGTTTGTCCGGCCACCAGTGGAATGGTTGCCAACTGTGCATGAAGCGGGAGGCTGTCGTTTGCCGGCTCGGGGGCTGAACGTCACGGAGAACGGAGGTTCGTTCCCGTGCGGGGCGGCAGCCGGACGTACTGAGCCCCAGGACTCCGGTCCCGGCCGAAGTGTTGGCTAGCCGCAACGGGGTCAGGATCGCACCTCGGGTGGCTCTGGTATGGCGATCGCAGGACACGGGTGTCCGTCCACGGGCATCGTGGGGCCGGCTGTCCCGAGCCCCTTGTTTCCGGTCCTGGGCGACGTGTGTGCTACCCGGACCGTGTCCGGGTCCCGTTTCTGGTGGCTTGTGGAAGGCGATGCCACGACTCGGTTGTCCTTCCACGAGTGGCATGGGTGCCAGCTGTGCCTGGAAGCGGGAGGCTTTCGTCCCCCGGCTCAGGGACTGACCGTCCCGGAGAACAGAGGTTCGTTCCCGTGCGGGGCGGCGGCTGTCCGTCACGAACCCCTAAGCTCTGTTGCACGACGACCTGTGTGGCAGCCACACCGCGGTTCGGGTCCCACCTCGGGTGGCTCTGGTATGGCGATCGCAGGACACGGGTGTCCGTCCGCGGGCAGCGTGGGGCCGGCTGTCCCGAGCCCCTTGTTTCCGGTCGTGGGCGACGTGTGTGCTAGCCGGACCTTGTTTGGTCCCACCTCGAGCGGCACGGGGAAAGCGATCGCAGGACACGTGTTTCCGTCCACGGGCAGCGTGGGGCCGGCTGTCCCGAGCCCCTTGTTTCCGGTCCTGGGCGACGTGTGTGCTAGCCGGACCGTGTCTGGGTCCCACCTCGAGCGGCTCGGGTAAGGCGATGCCAGGACACGGGTGTCCAGCCACAAGCGGCATGGGTGCCAAGCGTGCCGGAGGAGGGAGGCTGTCGTCCGCCTGCTCGGGGGCTGACCGTCCCGGAGAACGGACGTCAGTTCCCGTGCAGGGCGGCGGCCAGACGTACCGAGCCCTAGGACTCGGGTCCCGGCCGAAGTGTTTGCTATCCGCAACGGGGTCAGGATCGCACCCCGGGCGGCTCTGGTATGGCGATGGCAGGACACGGGTGTCTGTCCACGGGCAGCGTGGGGCCGTCTGTCCCTAGCCCCTTGTTTCCGGTCCTGGGCGACGTGTGTGCTAGCGGCACCGCGGTCCGTGTCCCACCTCGGGCGGCACGGGGAAAGCGATCGCAGGACACGGGTGTCCGTCCACGAGCAGCGTGGGGCCGGGTGTCCCGAGCCCCTTGTTTCTGGTCCTACGACGTGTGTGCTACCCAGACCGTGTCCGGGTCCCGTCTCTGGTGGCTTGTGGAAGGCGATGCCACGACACGGTTGTCCGGCCACCAGTGGCATGGGTGCCGGCTGTGTCTGGAAGCAGGAGGCTTTCGTCCCCCGGCTCAGGGACTGACCGTCCCGGAGGACAGAGGTTCGTGCCCGTGCGGGGCGGCGGCTGTCCGTCCCGAACCCCTAAGCTCTGTTGCACGACGACCTGTGTGGCAGCCGCACCGCGGTTCGGGTCCCACCTCGAGCGGCACGGCAAATGCGATGACACGACACGGGTGACCGGCCAGAAGCTGCTTGGGTGCCAGCCGTGCCGGGAAGTGGGAGGCTGTCGTTTGCCGGCTCGGGGACTGGCCGTCGCGGAGAACGGAGGTTCGTTCCCGTGCGGGGCGGCAGCCGGACGTACTGAGCCCCAGGACGCCGGTCCCGGCCGAAGTGTTGGCTAGCCGCAACGGGGTCAGAATCGCACCTCGGGTGGCTCTGGTATGGCGATCGCAGGACACGGGTGTCCGTCCACGGGCAGCGTGGGGCCGGCTGTCCCGAGCCCCTTGTTTCCGGTCCTGGGCGACGTGTGTGCTAGCCGGACCGTGTCTGGGTCCCACCTCGAGCGGCTCGGGTAAGGCGATGCCAGGACACGGGTGTCCAGCCACAAGCGGCATGGGTGCCAAGCGTGCCGGAGGAGGGAGGCTGTCGTCCGCCTGCTCGGGGGCTGACCGTCCCGGAGAACGGACGTCAGTTCCCGTGCAGGGCGGCGGCCAGACGTACCGAGCCCTAGGACTCGGGTCCCGGCCGAAGTGTTTGCTATCCGCAACGGGGTCAGGATCGCACCTCGGGCGGCTCTGGTATGGCGATGGCAGGACACGGGTGTCTGTCCACGGGCAGCGTGGGGCCGGCTGTCCCGAGCCCCTTGTTTCCGGTCGTGGGCGACGTGTGTGCTAGCCGGACCGTGTCCGGGTCCCACCTCGAGCGGCTCGTGGAAGGAGATGCCACGACATGTTTGTCCGGCCACCAGTGGAATGGTTGCCAACTGTGCATGAAGCGGGAGGCTGTCGTCCGCCGGCTCGGGGGCTGAACGTCACGGAGAACGGAGGTTCGTTCCCGTGCGGGGCGGCAGCCGGACGTACTGAGCCCCAGGACTCCGGTCCCGGCCGAAGTGTTGGCTAGCCGCAACGGGGTCAGGATCGCACCTCGGGTGGCTCTGGTATGGCGATCGCAGGACACGGGTGTCCGTCCACGGGCATCGTGGGGCCGGCTGTCCCGAGCCCCTTGTTTCCGGTCCTGGGCGACGTGTGTGCTACCCGGACCGTGTCCGGGTCCCGTTTCTGGTGGCTTGTGGAAGGCGATGCCACGACTCGGTTGTCCTTCCACGAGTGGCATGGGTGCCAGCTGTGCCTGGAAGCGGGAGGCTTTCGTCCCCCGGCTCAGGGACTGACCGTCCCGGAGAACAGAGGTTCGTTCCCGTGCGGGGCGGCGGCTGTCCGTCCCGAACCCCTAAGCTCTGTTGCACGACGACCTGTGTGGCAGCCGCACCGCGGTTCGGGTCCCACCTCGGGTGGCTCTGGTATGGCGATCGCAGGACACGGGTGTCCGTCCACGGGCAGCGTGGGGCCGGCTGTCCCGAGCCCCTTGTTTCCGGTCGTGGGCGACGTGTGTGCTAGCCGGACCGTGTCCGGGTCCCACCTCGAGCGGCTCGTGGAAGGAGATGCCACGACATGTTTGTCCGGCCACGAGTGGAATGGTTGCCAACTGTGCATGAAGCGGGAGGCTGTCGTCCGCCGGCTCGGGGGCTGAACGTCACGGAGAACGGAGGTTCGTTCCCGTGCGGGGCGGCAGCCGGACGTACTGAGCCCCAGGACTCCGGTCCCTGCCGAAGTGTTGGCTAGCCGCAACGGGGTCAGGATCGCACCTCGGGTGGCTCTGGTATGGCGATCGCAGGACACGGGTGTCCGTCCACGGGCATCGTGGGGCCGGCTGTCCCGAGCCCCTTGTTTCCGGTCCTGGGCGACGTGTGTGCTACCCGGACCGTGTCCGGGTCCCGTTTCTGGTGGCTTGTGGAAGGCGATGCCACGACTCGGTTGTCCTTCCACGAGTGGCATGGGTGCCAGCTGTGCCTGGAAGCGGGAGGCTTTCGTCCCCCGGCTCAGGGACTGACCGTCCCGGAGAACAGAGGTTCGTTCCCGTGCGGGGCGGCGGCTGTCCGTCCCGAACCCCTAAGCTCTGTTGCACGACGACCTGTGTGGCAGCCGCACCGCGGTTCGGGTCCCACCTCGGGTGGCTCTGGTATGGCGATGGCAGGACACGGGTGTCCGTCCACGGGCAGCGTGGGGCCGGCTGTCCCGAGCCCCTTGTTTCCGGTCGTGGGCGACGTGTGTGCTAGCCGGACCGTGTCCGGGTCCCACCTCGAGCGGCTCGTGGAAGGAGATGCCAAGACATGTTTGTCCGGCCACGAGTGGAATGGTTGCCAACTGTGCATGAAGCGGGAGGCTGTCGTCCGCCGGCTCGGGGGCTGAACGTCACGGAGAACGGAGGTTCGTTCCCGTGCGGGGCGGCAGCCGGACGTACTGAGCCCCAGGACTCCGGTCCCTGCCGAAGTGTTGGCTAGCCGCAACGGGGTCAGGATCGCACCTCGGGTGGCTCTGGTATGGCGATCGCAGGACACGGGTGTCCGTCCACGGGCATCGTGGGGCCGGCTGTCCCGAGCCCCTTGTTTCCGGTCCTGGGCGACGTGTGTGCTACCCGGACCGTGTCCGGGTCCCGTTTCTGGTGGCTTGTGGAAGGCGATGCCACGACTCGGTTGTCCTTCCACGAGTGGCATGGGTGCCAGCTGTGCCTGGAAGCGGGAGGCTTTCGTCCCCCGGCTCAGGGACTGACCGTCCCGGAGAACAGAGGTTCGTTCCCGTGCGGGGCGGCGGCTGTCCGTCCCGAACCCCTAAGCTCTGTTGCACGACGACCTGTGTGGCAGCCGCACCGTGGTTCGGGTCCCACCTCGGGTGGCTCTGGTATGGCGATCGCAGGACACGGGTGTCCGTCCACGGGCAGCGTCGGGCCGGCTGTCCCGAGCCCCTTGTTTCCGGTCGTGGGCGACGTGTGTGCTAGCCGGACCGTGTCCGGGTCCCACCTCGAGCGGCTCGTGGAAGGAGATGCCACGACATGTTTGTCCGGCCACGAGTGGAATGGTTGCCAACTGTGCATGAAGCGGGAGGCTGTCGACCGCCGGCTCGGGGGCTGAACGTCACGGAGAACGGAGGTTCGTTCCCGTGCGGGGCGGCGGCTGTCCGTCCCGAACCCCTAAGCTCTGTTGCATGGCGACCTGTGTGGCTGCCGCACCACGGTTCGGGTCCCACCTCGAGCGGCACGGGGAATGCGATCGCAGGACACGTGTTTCCATCCACGGGCAGCGTGGGGCCGGCTGTCCCGAGCCCCTTGTTTCCGGTCGTGGGCGACGTGTGTGCTAGCCGGACCTTGTTTGGTCCCACCTCGAGTGGCACGGGGAAAGCGATCGCAGGACACGTGTTTCCGTCCACGGGCAGCGTGGGGCCGGCTGTCCCGAGCCCCTTGTTTCTGGTCGTGGGCGACGTGTGTGCTACCCAGACCGTGTCCGGGTCCCGTTTCTGGTGGCTTGTGGAAGGCGATGCCACGACACGGTTGTCCGGCCACCAGTGGAATGGTTGCCAACTGTGCATGAAGCGGGAGGCTGTCGTCCGCCGGCTCGGGGGCTGAACGTCACGGAGAACGGAGGTTCGTTCCCGTGCGGGGCGGCAGCCGGACGTACTGAGCCCCAGGACTCCGGTCCCGGCCGAAGTGTTGGCTAGCCGCAACGGGGTCAGGATCGCACCTCGGGTGGCTCTGGTATGGCGATCGCAGGACACGGGTGTCCGTCCACGGGCAGCGTGGGGCCGGCTGTCCCGAGCCCCTTGTTTCCGGTCCTGGGCGACGTGTGTGCTACCCGGACCGTGTCCGGGTCCCGTTTCTGGTGGCTTGTGGAAGGCGATGCCACGACTCGGTTGTCCTTCCACGAGTGGCATGGGTGCCAGCTGTGCCTGGAAGCGGGAGGCTTTCGTCCCCCGGCTCAGGGACTGACCGTCCCGGAGAACAGAGGTTCGTTCCCGTGCGGGGCGGCGGCTGTCCGTCCCGAACCCCTAAGCTCTGTTGCACGACGACCTGTGTGGCAGCCGCACCGCGGTTCGGGTCCCACCTCGGGTGGCTCTGGTATGGCGATCGCAGGACACGGGTGTCCGTCCACGGGCAGCGTGGGGCCGGCTGTCCCGAGCCCCTTGTTTCCGGTCCTGGGCGACGTGTGTGCTACCCAGACCGTGTCCGGGTCCCGTTTCTGGTGGCTTGTGGAAGGCGATGCCACGACACGGTTGTCCGGCCACCAGTGGCATGGTTGCCGACTGTGTCTGGAAGCAGGAGGCTTTCGTCCCCCGGCTCAGGGACTGACCGTCCCGGAGGACAGAGGTTCGTGCCCGTGCGGGGCGGCGGCTGTCCGTCCCGAACCCCTAAGCTCTGTTGCACGGCGACCTGTGTGGTAGCAGCACTGCGGTCCGGGTCCCACCTCGAGCGGCACGGCAAATGCGATGACACGACACGGGTGACCGGCCACAAGCTGCTTGGGTGCCAGCCGTGCCGGGAAGTGGGAGGCTGTCGTTTGCCGGCTCGGGGACTGGCCGTCGCGGAGAACGGAGGTTCGTTCCCGTGCGGGGCGGCAGCCGGACGTACTGAGCCCCAGGACGCCGGTCCCGGCCGAAGTGTTTGCTAGCCGCAACGGGGTCAGAATCGCACCTCGGGTGGCTCTGGTATGGCGATCGCAGGACACGGGTGTCCGTCCACGGGCAGCGTGGGGCCGGCTGTCCCGAGCCCCTTGTTTCCGGTCGTGGGCGACGTGTGTGCTAGCCGGACCGTGTCTGGCTCCCACCTCGAGCGGCTCGGGTAAGGCGATGCCAGGACACGGGTGTCCAGCCACAAGCGGCATGGGTGCCAAGCGTGCCGGAGGAGGGAGGCTGTCGTCCGCCTGCTCGGGGGCTGACCGTCCCGGAGAACGGAGGTCAGTTCCCGTGCAGGGCGGCGGCCAGACGTACCGAGCCCTAGGACTCGGGTCCCGGCCGAAGTGTTTGCTATCCGCAACGGGGTCAGGATCGCACCCCGGGCGGCTCTGGTATGGCGATGGCAGGACACGGGTGTCCGTCCACGAGCAGCGTGGGGCCGGGTGTCCCGAGCCCCTTGTTTCTGGTCCTACGACGTGTGTGCTACCCGGACCGTGTCCGGGTCCCGTTTCTGGTGGCTTGTGGAAGGCGATGCCACGACATGTTTGTCCGGCCACCAGTGGAATGGTTGCCAACTGTGCATGAAGCGGGAGGCTGTCGTCCGCCGACTCGGGGGCTGAACGTCACGGAGAACGGAGGTTCGTTCCCGTGCGGGGCGGCAGCCGGACGTACTGAGCCCCAGGACTCCGGTCCCGGCCGAAGTGTTGGCTAGCCGCAACGGGGTCAGGATCGCACCTCGGGTGGCTCTGGTATGGCGATCGCAGGACACGGGTGTCCGTCCACGGGCAGCGTGGGGCCGGCTGTCCCGAGCCCCTTGTTTCCGGTCCTGGGCGACGTGTGTGCTACCCGGACCGTGTCCGGGTCCCGTTTCTGGTGGCTTGTGGAAGGCGATGCCACGACTCGGTTGTCCTTCCACGAGTGGCATGGGTGCCAGCTGTGCCTGGAAGCGGGAGGTTTTCGTCCCCCGGCTCAGGGACTGACCGTCCCGGAGAACAGAGGTTCGTTCCCGTGCGGGGCGGCGGCTGTCCGTCACGAACCCCTAAGCTCTGTTGCCCGACGACCTGTGTGGCAGCCGCACCGCGGTTCGGGTCCCACCTCGGGTGGCTCTGGTATGGCGATCGCAGGACACGGGTGTCCGTCCACGGGCAGCGTGGGGCCGGCTGTCCCGAGCCCCTTGTTTCCGGTCGTGGGCGACGTGTGTGCTACCCGGACCGTGTCCGGGTCCCGTTTCTGGTGGCTTGTGGAAGGCGATGCCACGACATGTTTGTCCGGCCACCAGTGGAATGGTTGCCAACTGTGCATGAAGCGGGAGGCTGTCGTCCGCCGGCTCGGGGGCTGAACGTCACGGAGAACGGAGGTTCGTTCCCGTGCGGGGCGGCAGCCGGACGTACTGAGCCCCAGGACTCCGGTCCCGGCCGAAGTGTTGGCTAGCCGCAACGGGGTCAGGATCGCACCTCGGGTGGCTCTGGTATGGCGATCGCAGGACACGGGTGTCCGTCCACGGGCATCGTGGGGCCGGCTGTCCCGAGCCCCTTGTTTCCGGTCCTGGGCGACGTGTGTGCTACCCGGACCGTGTCCGGGTCCCGTTTCTGGTGGCTTGTGGAAGGCGATGCCACGACTCGGTTGTCCTTCCACGAGTGGCATGGGTGCCAGCTGTGCCTGGAAGCGGGAGGCTTTCGTCCCCCGGCTCAGGGACTGACCGTCCCGGAGAACAGAGGTTCGTTCCCGTGCGGGGCGGCGGCTGTCCGTCCCGAACCCCTAAACTCTGTTGCACGACGACCTGTGTGGCAGCCGCACCGCGGTTCGGGTCCCACCTCGGGTGGCTCTGGTATGGCGATCGCAGGACACGTGTTTCCGTCCACGGGCAGCGTCGGGCCGGCTGTCCCGAGCCCCTTGTTTCCGGTCGTGGGCGACGTGTGTGCTAGCCGGACCGTGTCCGGGTCCCACCTCGAGCGGCTCGTGGAAGGAGATGCCACGACATGTTTGTCCGGCCACGAGTGGAATGGTTGCCAACTGTGCATGAAGCGGGAGGCTGTCGACCGCCGGCTCGGGGGCTGAACGTCACGGAGAACGGAGGTTCGTTCCCGTGCGGGGCGGCGGCTGTCCGTCCCGAACCCCTAAGCTCTGTTGCATGGCGACCTGTGTGGCTGCCGCACCACGGTTCGGGTCCCACCTCGAGCGGCACGGGGAATGCGATCGCAGGACACGTGTTTCCATCCACGGGCAGCGTGGGGCCGGCTGTCCCGAGCCCCTTGTTTCCGGTCGTGGGCGACGTGTGTGCTAGCCGGACCTTGTTTGGTCCCACCTCGAGCGGCACGGGGAAAGCGATCGCAGGACACGTGTTTCCGTCCACGGGCAGCGTGGGGCCGGGTGTCCCGAGCCCCTTGTTTCTGGTCGTGGGCGACGTGTGTGCTACCCAGACCGTGTCCGGGTCCCGTTTCTGGTGGCTTGTGGAAGGCGATGCCACGACACGGTTGTCCGGCCACCAGTGGCATGGGTGCCGGCTGTGTCTGGAAGCAGGAGGCTTTCGTCCCCCGGCTCAGGGACTGACCGTCCCGGAGGACAGAGGTTCGTGCCCGTGCGGGGCGGCGGCTGTCCGTCCCGAACCCCTAAGCTCTGTTGCACGGCGACCTGTGTGGTAGCAGCACTGCGGGCCGGGTCCCACCTCGAGCGGCACGGCAAATGCGATGACACGACACGGGTGACCGGCCACAAGCTGCTTGGGTGCCAGCCGTGCCGGGAAGTGGGAGGCTGTCGTTTGCCGGCTCGGGGACTGGCCGTCCCGGAGAACGGAGGTTCGTTCCCGTGCGGGGCGGCAGCCGGACGTACTGAGCCCCAGGACGCCGGTCCCGGCCGAAGTGTTTGCTAGCCGCAACGGGGTCAGAATCGCACCTCGGGTGGCTCTGGTATGGCGATCGCAGGACACGGGTGTCCGTCCACGGGCAGCGTGGGGCCGGCTGTCCCGAGCCCCTTGTTTCCGGTCCTGGGCGACGTGTGTGCTAGCCGGACCGTGTCTGGGTCCCACCTCGAGCGGCTCGGGTAAGGCGATGCCAGGACACGGGTGTCCAGCCACAAGCGGCATGGGTGCCAAGCGTGCCGGAGGAGGGAGGCTGTCGTCCGCCTGCTCGGGGGCTGACCGTCCCGGAGAACGGACGTCAGTTCCCGTGCAGGGCGGCGGCCAGACGTACCGAGCCCTAGGACTCGGGTCCCGGCCGAAGTGTTTGCTATCCGCAACGGGGTCAGGATCGCACCCCGGGTGGCTCTGGTATGGCGATGGCAGGACACGGGTGTCCGTCCACGAGCAGCGTGGGGCCGGGTGTCCCGAGCCCCTTGTTTCCGGTCCTGGGCGACGTGTGTGCTACCCGGACCGTGTCCGGGTCCCGTTTCTGGTGGCTTGTGGAAGGCGATGCCACGACACGGTTGTCCGGCCACGCGTGGAATGGGTGCCAGCTGTGCCGGAAGAGGGAGGCTGTCGTCCGCCGGCTCGGGGGCTGAACGTCACGGAGAACGGAGGTTCGTTCCCGTGCGGGGCGGCAGCCGGACGTACTGAGCCCCAGGACTCCGGTCCCGGCCGAAGTGTTGGCTAGCCGCAACGGGGTCAGGATCGCACCTCGGGTGGCTCTGGTATGGCGATCGCAGGACACGGGTGTCCGTCCACGGGCATCGTGGGGCCGGCTGTCCCGAGCCCCTTGTTTCCGGTCCTGGGCGACGTGTGTGCTACCCGGACCGTGTCCGGGTCCCGTTTCTCGAGCGGCTTGTGGAAGGCGATGCCACGACTCGGTTGTCCTTCCACGAGTGGCATGGGTGCCAGCTGTGCCTGGAAGCGGGAGGCTTTCGTCCCCCGGCTCAGGGACTGACCGTCCCGGAGAACAGAGGTTCGTTCCCGTGCGGGGCGGCGGCTGTCCGTCACGAACCCCTAAGCTCTGTTGCACGACGACCTGTGTGGCAGCCGCACCGCGGTTCGGGTCCCACCTCGGGTGGCTCTGGTATGGCGATCGCAGGACACGGGTGTCCGTCCACGGGCAGCGTGGGGCCGGCTGTCCCGAGCCCCTTGTTTCCGGTCGTGGGCGACGTGTGTGCTAGCCGGACCGTGTCCGGGTCCCACCTCGAGCGGCTCGTGGAAGGAGATGCCACGACATGTTTGTCCGGCCACGAGTGGAATGGTTGCCAACTGTGCATGAAGCGGGAGGCTGTCGACCGCCGGCTCGGGGGCTGAACGTCACGGAGAACGGAGGTTCGTTCCCGTGCGGGGCGGCGGCTGTCCGTCCCGAACCCCTAAGCTCTGTTGCATGGCGACCTGTGTGGCTGCCGCACCACGGTTCGGGTCCCACCTCGAGCGGCACGGGGAATGCGATCGCAGGACACGTGTTTCCATCCACGGGCAGCGTGGGGCCGGCTGTCCCGAGCCCCTTGTTTCCGGTCCTGGGCGACGTGTGTGCTAGCCGGACCTTGTTTGGTCCCACCTCGAGCGGCACGGGGAAAGCGATCGCAGGACACGTGTTTCCGTCCACGGGCAGCGTGGGGCCGGGTGTCCCGAGCCCCTTGTTTCTGGTCGTGGGCGACGTGTGTGCTACCCAGACCGTGTCCGGGTCCCGTTTCTGGTGGCTTGTGGAAGGCGATGCCACGACACGGTTGTCCGGCCACCAGTGGCATGGGTGCCGGCTGTGTCTGGAAGCAGGAGGCTTTCGTCCCCCGGCTCAGGGACTGACCGTCCCGGAGGACAGAGGTTCGTGCCCGTGCGGGGCGGCGGCTGTCCGTCCCGAACCCCTAAGCTCTGTTGCACGGCGACCTGTGTGGTAGCAGCACTGCGGGCCGGGTCCCACCTCGAGCGGCACGGCAAATGCGATGACACGACACGGGTGACCGGCCACAAGCTGCTTGGGTGCCAGCCGTGCCGGGAAGTGGGAGGCTGTCGTTTGCCGGCTCGGGGACTGGCCGTCCCGGAGAACGGAGGTTCGTTCCCGTGCGGGGCGGCAGCCGGACGTACTGAGCCCCAGGACGCCGGTCCCGGCCGAAGTGTTTGCTAGCCGCAACGGGGTCAGAATCGCACCTCGGGTGGCTCTGGTATGGCGATCGCAGGACACGGGTGTCCGTCCACGGGCAGCGTGGGGCCGGCTGTCCCGAGCCCCTTGTTTCCGGTCCTGGGCGACGTGTGTGCTAGCCGGACCGTGTCTGGGTCCCACCTCGAGCGGCTCGGGTAAGGCGATGCCAGGACACGGGTGTCCAGCCACAAGCGGCATGGGTGCCAAGCGTGCCGGAGGAGGGAGGCTGTCGTCCGCCTGCTCGGGGGCTGACCGTCCCGGAGAACGGACGTCAGTTCCCGTGCAGGGCGGCGGCCAGACGTACCGAGCCCTAGGACTCGGGTCCCGGCCGAAGTGTTTGCTATCCGCAACGGGGTCAGGATCGCACCCCGGGTGGCTCTGGTATGGCGATGGCAGGACACGGGTGTCCGTCCACGAGCAGCGTGGGGCCGGGTGTCCCGAGCCCCTTGTTTCCGGTCCTGGGCGACGTGTGTGCTACCCGGACCGTGTCCGGGTCCCGTTTCTGGTGGCTTGTGGAAGGCGATGCCACGACACGGTTGTCCGGCCACGCGTGGAATGGGTGCCAGCTGTGCCGGAAGAGGGAGGCTGTCGTCCGCCGGCTCGGGGGCTGAACGTCACGGAGAACGGAGGTTCGTTCCCGTGCGGGGCGGCAGCCGGACGTACTGAGCCCCAGGACTCCGGTCCCGGCCGAAGTGTTGGCTAGCCGCAACGGGGTCAGGATCGCACCTCGGGTGGCTCTGGTATGGCGATCGCAGGACACGGGTGTCCGTCCACGGGCATCGTGGGGCCGGCTGTCCCGAGCCCCTTGTTTCCGGTCCTGGGCGACGTGTGTGCTACCCGGACCGTGTCCGGGTCCCGTTTCTCGAGCGGCTTGTGGAAGGCGATGCCACGACTCGGTTGTCCTTCCACGAGTGGCATGGGTGCCAGCTGTGCCTGGAAGCGGGAGGCTTTCGTCCCCCGGCTCAGGGACTGACCGTCCCGGAGAACAGAGGTTCGTTCCCGTGCGGGGCGGCGGCTGTCCGTCACGAACCCCTAAGCTCTGTTGCACGACGACCTGTGTGGCAGCCGCACCGCGGTTCGGGTCCCACCTCGGGTGGCTCTGGTATGGCGATCGCAGGACACGGGTGTCCGTCCACGGGCAGCGTGGGGCCGGCTGTCCCGAGCCCCTTGTTTCCGGTCGTGGGCGACGTGTGTGCTAGCCGGACCGTGTCCGGGTCCCACCTCGAGCGGCTCGTGGAAGGAGATGCCACGACATGTTTGTCCGGCCACGAGTGGAATGGTTGCCAACTGTGCATGAAGCGGGAGGCTGTCGACCGCCGGCTCGGGGGCTGAACGTCACGGAGAACGGAGGTTCGTTCCCGTGCGGGGCGGCGGCTGTCCGTCCCGAACCCCTAAGCTCTGTTGCATGGCGACCTGTGTGGCTGCCGCACCACGGTTCGGGTCCCACCTCGAGCGGCACGGGGAATGCGATCGCAGGACACGTGTTTCCATCCACGGGCAGCGTGGGGCCGGCTGTCCCGAGCCCCTTGTTTCCGGTCCTGGGCGACGTGTGTGCTACCCAGACCGTGTCCGGGTCCCGTTTCTGGTGGCTTGTGGAAGGCGATGCCACGACACGGTTGTCCGGCCACCAGTGGCATGGGTGCCGGCTGTGTCTGGAAGCAGGAGGCTTTCGTCCCCCGGCTCAGGGACTGACCGTCCCGGAGGACAGAGGTTCGTGCCCGTGCGGGGCGGCGGCTGTCCGTCCCGAACCCCTAAGCTCTGTTGCACGGCGACCTGTGTGGTAGCAGCACTGCGGTCCGGGTCCCACCTCGAGCGGCACGGCAAATGCGATGACACGACACGGGTGACCGGCCACAAGCTGCTTGGGTGCCAGCCGTGCCGGGAAGTGGGAGGCTGTCGTTTGCCGGCTCGGGGACTGGCCGTCGCTGAGAACGGAGGTTCGTTCCCGTGCGGGGCGGCAGCCGGACGTACTGAGCCCCAGGACGCCGGTCCCGGCCGAAGTGTTTGCTAGCCGCAACGGGGTCAGAATCGCACCTCGGGTGGCTCTGGTATGGCGATCGCAGGACACGGGTGTCCGTCCACGGGCAGCGTGGGGCCGGCTGTCCCGAGCCCCTTGTTTCCGGTCCTGGGCGACGTGTGTGCTAGCCGGACCGTGTCTGGGTCCCACCTCGAGCGGCTCGGGTAAGGCGATGCCAGGACACGGGTGTCCAGCCACAAGCGGCATGGGTGCCAAGCGTGCCGGAGGAGGGAGGCTGTCGTCCGCCTGCTCGGGGGCTGACCGTCCCGGAGAACGGACGTCAGTTCCCGTGCAGGGCGGCGGCCAGACGTACCGAGCCCTAGGACTCGGGTCCCGGCCGAAGTGTTTGCTATCCGCAACGGGGTCAGGATCGCACCCCGGGCGGCTCTGGTATGGCGATGGCAGGACACGGGTGTCCGTCCACGAGCAGCGTGGGGCCGGGTGTCCCGAGCCCCTTGTTTCTGGTCCTACGACGTGTGTGCTACCCGGACCGTGTCCGGGTCCCGTTTCTGGTGGCTTGTGGAAGGCGATGCCACGACATGTTTGTCCGGCCACCAGTGGAATGGTTGCCAACTGTGCATGAAGCGGGAGGCTGTCGTCCGCCGGCTCGGGGGCTGAACGTCACGGAGAACGGAGGTTCGTTCCCGTGCGGGGCGGCAGCCGGACGTACTGAGCCCCAGGACTCCGGTCCCGGCCGAAGTGTTGGCTAGCCGCAACGGGGTCAGGATCGCACCTCGGGTGGCTCTGGTATGGCGATCGCAGGACACGGGTGTCCGTCCACGGGCAGCGTGGGGCCGGCTGTCCCGAGCCCCTTGTTTCCGGTCCTGGGCGACGTGTGTGCTACCCGGACCGTGTCCGGGTCCCGTTTCTGGTGGCTTGTGGAAGGCGATGCCACGACTCGGTTGTCCTTCCACGAGTGGCATGGGTGCCAGCTGTGCCTGGAAGCGGGAGGTTTTCGTCCCCCGGCTCAGGGACTGACCGTCCCGGAGAACAGAGGTTCGTTCCCGTGCGTGGCGGCGGCTGTCCGTCACGAACCCCTAAGCTCTGTTGCCCGACGACCTGTGTGGCAGCCGCACCGCGGTTCGGGTCCCACCTCGGGTGGCTCTGGTATGGCGATCGCAGGACACGGGTGTCCGTCCACGGGCAGCGTGGGGCCGGCTGTCCCGAGCCCCTTGTTTCCGGTCGTGGGCGACGTGTGTGCTAGCCGGACCGTGTCCGGGTCCCACTTCGAGCGGCTCGTGGAAGGAGATGCCACGACATGTTTGTCCTGCCACGAGTGGAATGGTTGCCAACTGTGCATGAAGCGGGAGGCTGTCGTCCGCCGGCTCGGGGGCTGAACGTCACGGAGAACGGAGGTTCGTTCCCGTGCGGGGCGGCAGCCGGACGTACTGAGCCCCAGGACTCCGGTCCCGGCCGAAGTGTTGGCTAGCCGCAACGGGGTCAGGATCGCACCTCGGGTGGCTCTGGTATGGCGATCGCAGGACACGGGTGTCCGTCCACGGGCATCGTGGGGCCGGCTGTCCCGAGCCCCTTGTTTCCGGTCCTGGGCGACGTGTGTGCTACCCGGACCGTGTCCGGGTCCCGTTTCTGGTGGCTTGTGGAAGGCGATGCCACGACTCGGTTGTCCTTCCACGAGTGGCATGGGTGCCAGCTGTGCCTGGAAGCGGGAGGCTTTCGTCCCCCGGCTCAGGGACTGACCGTCCCGGAGAACAGAGGTTCGTTCCCGTGCGGGGCGGCGGCTGTCCGTCCCGAACCCCTAAGCTCTGTTGCACGACGACCTGTGTGGCAGCCGCACCGCGGTTCGGGTCCCACCTCGGGTGGCTCTGGTATGGCGATCGCAGGACACGGGTGTCCGTCCACGGGCAGCGTGGGGCCGGCTGTCCCGAGCCCCTTGTTTCCGGTCGTGGGCGACGTGTGTGCTAGCCGGACCGTGTCCGGGTCCCACCTCGAGCGGCTCGTGGAAGGAGATGCCACGACATGTTTGTCCGGCCACGAGTGGAATGGTTGCCAACTGTGCATGAAGCGGGAGGCTGTCGACCGCCGGCTCGGGGGCTGACCGTCCCGGAGAACGGAGGTTCGTTCCCGTGCGGGGCGGCGGCTGTCCGTCCCGAACCCCTAAGCTCTGTTGCATGGCGACCTGTGTGGCTGCCGCACCACGGTTCGGGTCCCACCTCGAGCGGCACGGGGAATGCGATCGCAGGACACGTGTTTCCATCCACGGGCAGCGTGGGGCCGGCTGTCCCGAGCCCCTTGTTTCCGGTCGTGGGCGACGTGTGTGCTAGCCGGACCGTGTCCGGGTCCCACCTCGAGCGGCTCGTGGAAGGAGATGCCACGACATGTTTGTCCGGCCACGAGTGGAATGGTTGCCAACTGTGCATGAAGCGGGAGGCTGTCGACCGCCGGCTCGGGGGCTGAACGTCACGGAGAACGGAGGTTCGTTCCCGTGCGGGGCGGCGGCTGTCCGTCCCGAACCCCTAAGCTCTGTTGCATGGCGACCTGTGTGGCTGCCGCACCACGGTTCGGGTCCCACCTCGAGCGGCACGGGGAATGCGATCGCAGGACACGTGTTTCCATCCACGGGCAGCGTGGGGCCGGCTGTCCCGAGCCCCTTGTTTCCGGTCCTGGGCGACGTGTGTGCTACCCAGACCGTGTCCGGGTCCCGTTTCTGGTGGCTTGTGGAAGGCGATGCCACGACACGGTTGTCCGGCCACCAGTGGCATGGTTGCCGGCTGTGTCTGGAAGCAGGAGGCTTTCGTCACCCGGCTCAGGGACTGACCGTCCCGGAGGACAGATGTTCGTTCCCGTGCGGGGCGGCGGCTGTCCGTCCCGAACCCCTAAGCTCTGTTGCACGGCGACCTGTGTGGTAGCAGCACTGCGGTCCGGGTCCCACCTCGAGCGGCACGGCAAATGCGATGACACGACACGGGTGACCGGCCACAAGCTGCTTGGGTGCCAGCCGTGCCGGGAAGTGGGAGGCTGTCGTTTGACGGCTCGGGGACTGGCCGTCGCTGAGAACGGAGGTTCGTTCCCGTGCGGGGCGGCAGCCGGACGTACTGAGCCCCAGGACGCCGGTCCCGGCCGAAGTGTTTGCTAGCCGCAACGGGGTCAGAATCGCACCTCGGGTGGCTCTGGTATGGCGATCGCAGGACACGGGTGTCCGTCCACGGGCAGCGTGGGGCCGGCTGTCCCGAGCCCCTTGTTTCCGGTCCTGGGCGACGTGTGTGCTAGCCGGACCGTGTCTGGGTCCCACCTCGAGCGGCTCGGGTAAGGCGATGCCAGGACACGGGTGTCCAGCCACAAGCGGCATGGGTGCCAAGCGTGCCGGAGGAGGGAGGCTGTCGTCCGCCTGCTCGGGGGCTGACCGTCCCGGAGAACGGAGGTCAGTTCCCGTGCAGGGCGGCGGCCAGACGTACCGAGCCCTAGGACTCGGGTCCCGGCCGAAGTGTTTGCTATCCGCAACGGGGTCAGGATCGCACCCCGGGCGGCTCTGGTATGGCGATGGCAGGACACGGGTGTCCGTCCACGAGCAGCGTGGGGCCGGGTGTCCCGAGCCCCTTGTTTCTGGTCCTACGACGTGTGTGCTACCCGGACCGTGTCCGGGTCCCGTTTCTGGTGGCTTGTGGAAGGCGATGCCACGACATGTTTGTCCGGCCACCAGTGGAATGGTTGCCAACTGTGCATGAAGCGGGAGGCTGTCGTCCGCCGGCTCGGGGGCTGAACGTCACGGAGAACGGAGGTTCGTTCCCGTGCGGGGCGGCAGCCGGACGTACTGAGCCCCAGGACTCCGGTCCCGGCCGAAGTGTTGGCTAGCCGCAACGGGGTCAGGATCGCACCTCGGGTGGCTCTGGTATGGCGATCGCAGGACACGGGTGTCCGTCCACGGGCATCGTGGGGCCGGCTGTCCCGAGCCCCTTGTTTCCGGTCCTGGGCGACGTGTGTGCTACCCGGACCGTGTCCGGGTCCCGTTTCTGGTGGCTTGTGGAAGGCGATGCCACGACTCGGTTGTCCTTCCACGAGTGGCATGGGTGCCAGCTGTGCCTGGAAGCGGGAGGCTTTCGTCCCCCGGCTCAGGGACTGACCGTCCCGGAGAACAGAGGTTCGTTCCCGTGCGGGGCGGCGGCTGTCCGTCCCGAACCCCTAAACTCTGTTGCACGACGACCTGTGTGGCAGCCGCACCGCGGTTCGGGTCCCACCTCGGGTGGCTCTGGTATGGCGATCGCAGGACACGTGTTTCCGTCCACGGGCAGCGTCGGGCCGGCTGTCCCGAGCCCCTTGTTTCCGGTCGTGGGCGACGTGTGTGCTAGCCGGACCGTGTCCGGGTCCCACCTCGAGCGGCTCGTGGAAGGAGATGCCACGACATGTTTGTCCGGCCACGAGTGGAATGGTTGCCAACTGTGCATGAAGCGGGAGGTTGTCGACCGCCGGCTCGGGGGCTGAACGTCACGGAGAACGGAGGTTCGTTCCCGTGCGGGGCGGCGGCTGTCCGTCCCGAACCCCTAAGCTCTGTTGCATGGCGACCTGTGTGGCTGCCGCACCACGGTTCGGGTCCCACCTCGAGCGGCACGGGGAATGCGATCGCAGGACACGTGTTTCCATCCACGGGCAGCGTGGGGCCGGCTGTCCCGAGCCCCTTGTTTCCGGTCGTGGGCGACGTGTGTGCTAGCCGGACCTTGTTTGGTCCCACCTCGAGCGGCACGGGGAAAGCGATCGCAGGACACGTGTTTCCGTCCACGGGCAGCGTGGGGCCGGGTGTCCCGAGCCCCTTGTTTCTGGTCGTGGGCGACGTGTGTGCTACCCAGACCGTGTCCGGGTCCCGTTTCTGGTGGCTTGTGGAAGGCGATGCCACGACACGGTTGTCCGGCCACCAGTGGCATGGGTGCCGGCTGTGTCTGGAAGCAGGAGGCTTTCGTCCCCCGGCTCAGGGACTGACCGTCCCGGAGGACAGAGGTTCGTGCCCGTGCGGGGCGGCGGCTGTCCGTCCCGAACCCCTAAGCTCTGTTGCACGGCGACCTGTGTGGTAGCAGCACTGCGGGCCGGGTCCCACCTCGAGCGGCACGGCAAATGCGATGACACGACACGGGTGACCGGCCACAAGCTGCTTGGGTGCCAGCCGTGCCGGGAAGTGGGAGGCTGTCGTTTGCCGGCTCGGGGACTGGCCGTCCCGGAGAACGGAGGTTCGTTCCCGTGCGGGGCGGCAGCCGGACGTACTGAGCCCCAGGACGCCGGTCCCGGCCGAAGTGTTTGCTAGCCGCAACGGGGTCAGAATCGCACCTCGGGTGGCTCTGGTATGGCGATCGCAGGACACGGGTGTCCGTCCACGGGCAGCGTGGGGCCGGCTGTCCCGAGCCCCTTGTTTCCGGTCCTGGGCGACGTGTGTGCTAGCCGGACCGTGTCTGGGTCCCACCTCGAGCGGCTCGGGTAAGGCGATGCCAGGACACGGGTGTCCAGCCACAAGCGGCATGGGTGCCAAGCGTGCCGGAGGAGGGAGGCTGTCGTCCGCCTGCTCGGGGGCTGACCGTCCCGGAGAACGGACGTCAGTTCCCGTGCAGGGCGGCGGCCAGACGTACCGAGCCCTAGGACTCGGGTCCCGGCCGAAGTGTTTGCTATCCGCAACGGGGTCAGGATCGCACCCCGGGTGGCTCTGGTATGGCGATGGCAGGACACGGGTGTCCGTCCACGAGCAGCGTGGGGCCGGGTGTCCCGAGCCCCTTGTTTCCGGTCCTGGGCGACGTGTGTGCTACCCGGACCGTGTCCGGGTCCCGTTTCTGGTGGCTTGTGGAAGGCGATGCCACGACACGGTTGTCCGGCCACGCGTGGAATGGGTGCCAGCTGTGCCGGAAGAGGGAGGCTGTCGTCCGCCGGCTCGGGGGCTGAACGTCACGGAGAACGGAGGTTCGTTCCCGTGCGGGGCGGCAGCCGGACGTACTGAGCCCCAGGACTCCGGTCCCGGCCGAAGTGTTGGCTAGCCGCAACGGGGTCAGGATCGCACCTCGGGTGGCTCTGGTATGGCGATCGCAGGACACGGGTGTCCGTCCACGGGCATCGTGGGGCCGGCTGTCCCGAGCCCCTTGTTTCTAGTCGTGGGCGACGTGTGTGCTACCCGGACCGTGTCCGGGTCCCGTTTCTCGAGCGGCTTGTGGAAGGCGATGCCACGACTCGGTTGTCCTTCCACGAGTGGCATGGGTGCCAGCTGTGCCTGGAAGCGGGAGGCTTTCGTCCCCCGGCTCAGGGACTGACCGTCCCGGAGAACAGAGGTTCGTTCCCGTGCGGGGCGGCGGCTGTCCGTCACGAACCCCTAAGCTCTGTTGCACGACGACCTGTGTGGCAGCCGCACCGCGGTTCGGGTCCCACCTCGGGTGGCTCTGGTATGGCGATCGCAGGACACGGGTGTCCGTCCACGGGCAGCGTGGGGCCGGCTGTCCCGAGCCCCTTGTTTCCGGTCGTGGGCGACGTGTGTGCTAGCCGGACCGTGTCCGGGTCCCACCTCGAGCGGCTCGTGGAAGGAGATGCCACGACATGTTTGTCCGGCCACGAGTGGAATGGTTGCCAACTGTGCATGAAGCGGGAGGCTGTCGACCGCCGGCTCGGGGGCTGAACGTCACGGAGAACGGAGGTTCGTTCCCGTGCGGGGCGGCGGCTGTCCGTCCCGAACCCCTAAGCTCTGTTGCATGGCGACCTGTGTGGCTGCCGCACCACGGTTCGGGTCCCACCTCGAGCGGCACGGGGAATGCGATCGCAGGACACGTGTTTCCATCCACGGGCAGCGTGGGGCCGGCTGTCCCGAGCCCCTTGTTTCCGGTCCTGGGCGACGTGTGTGCTACCCAGACCGTGTCCGGGTCCCGTTTCTGGTGGCTTGTGGAAGGCGATGCCACGACACGGTTGTCCGGCCACCAGTGGCATGGGTGCCGGCTGTGTCTGGAAGCAGGAGGCTTTCGTCCCCCGGCTCAGGGACTGACCGTCCCGGAGGACAGAGGTTCGTGCCCGTGCGGGGCGGCGGCTGTCCGTCCCGAACCCCTAAGCTCTGTTGCACGGCGACCTGTGTGGTAGCAGCACTGCGGTCCGGGTCCCACCTCGAGCGGCACGGCAAATGCGATGACACGACACGGGTGACCGGCCACAAGCTGCTTGGGTGCCAGCCGTGCCGGGAAGTGGGAGGCTGTCGTTTGCCGGCTCGGGGACTGGCCGTCGCTGAGAACGGAGGTTCGTTCCCGTGCGGGGCGGCAGCCGGACGTACTGAGCCCCAGGACGCCGGTCCCGGCCGAAGTGTTTGCTAGCCGCAACGGGGTCAGAATCGCACCTCGGGTGGCTCTGGTATGGCGATCGCAGGACACGGGTGTCCGTCCACGGGCAGCGTGGGGCCGGCTGTCCCGAGCCCCTTGTTTCCGGTCCTGGGCGACGTGTGTGCTAGCCGGACCGTGTCTGGGTCCCACCTCGAGCGGCTCGGGTAAGGCGATGCCAGGACACGGGTGTCCAGCCACAAGCGGCATGGGTGCCAAGCGTGCCGGAGGAGGGAGGCTGTCGTCCGCCTGCTCGGGGGCTGACCGTCCCGGAGAACGGACGTCAGTTCCCGTGCAGGGCGGCGGCCAGACGTACCGAGCCCTAGGACTCGGGTCCCGGCCGAAGTGTTTGCTATCCGCAACGGGGTCAGGATCGCACCCCGGGCGGCTCTGGTATGGCGATGGCAGGACACGGGTGTCCGTCCACGAGCAGCGTGGGGCCGGGTGTCCCGAGCCCCTTGTTTCTGGTCCTACGACGTGTGTGCTACCCAGACCGTGTCCGGGTCCCGTCTCTGGTGGCTTGTGGAAGGCGATGCCACGACACGGTTGTCCGGCCACCAGTGGCATGGGTGCCGGCTGTGTCTGGAAGCAGGAGGCTTTCGTCCCCCGGCTCAGGGACTGACCGTCCCGGAGGACAGAGGTTCGTGCCCGTTCGGGGCGGCGGCTGTCCGTCCCAAACCCCTAAGCTCTGTTGCACGGCGACCTGTGTGGTAGCAGCACTGCGGTCCGGGTCCCACCTCGAGCGGCACGGCAAATGCGATGACACGACACGGGTGACCGGCCACAAGCTGCTTGGGTGCCAGCCGTGCCGGGAAGTGGGAGGCTGTCGTTTGCCGGCTCGGGGACTGGCGGTCGCGGAGAACGGAGGTTCGTTCCCGTGCGGGGCGGACGTACCGAGCCACAGGACTCCGGTCCCGGCCGAAGTGTTTGCTAGCCGCAACTGGGTCAGGATCGCACCCCGGGCGGCTCTGGTATGGCGATCGCAGGACACGGGTGTCCGTCCACGGGCATCGTGGGGCCGGCTGTCCCGAGCCCCTTGTTCCCGGTCCTGGGCGACGTGTGTGCTACCCGGATCGTGTCCGGGTCCCGTTTCTGGTGGCTTGTGGAAGGCGATGCCACGACTCGGTTGTCCTTCCACGAGTGGCATGCGTGCCAGCTGTGCCTGGAAGCGGGAGGCTTTCGTCCCCCGGCTCAGGGACTGACCGTCCCGGAGAACAGAGGTTCGTTCCCGTGCGGGGCGGCGGCTGTCCGTCACGAACCCCTAAGCTCTGTTGCACGGCGACCTGTGTGGCAGCCGCACCGCGGTTCGGGTCCCACCTCGGGTGGCTCTGGTATGGCGATCGCAGGACACGGGTGTCCGTCCACGGGCAGCGTGGGGCCGGCTGTCCCGAGCCCCTTGTTTCCGGTCGTGGGCGACGTGTGTGCTAGCCGGACCGTGTCCGGGTCCCACCTCGAGCGGCTCGTGGAAGGAGATGCCACGACATGTTTGTCCGGCCACGAGTGGAATGGTTGCCAACTGTGCATGAAGCGGGAGGCTGTCGTCCGCCGGCTCGGGGGCTGAACGTCACGGAGAACGGAGGTTCGTTCCCGTGCGGGGCGGCGGCTGTCCGTCCCGAACCCCTAAGCTCTGTTGCATGGCGACCTGTGTGGCTGCCGCACCACGGTTCGGGTCCCACCTCGAGCGGCACGGGGAAAGCGATCGGAGGACACGTGTTTCCATCCACGTGCAGCGTGGGGCCGGGTGTCCCGAGCCCCTTGTTTCCGGTCCTGGGCGACGTGTGTGCTACCCGGACCATGTCCGGGTCCCGTTTCTGGTGGCTTGTGGAAGGCGATGCCACGACACGGTTGTCCGGCCACGCGTGGAATGGGTGCCAGCTGTGCCGGAAGAGGGAGGCTGTCGTCCGCCGGCTCGGGGACTGACCGTCCCGGAGAACGGAGGTTCGTTCCCGTGCGGGGCGGCGCCCGTCCGTCCCGAATCCCTAAGCTCTGTTACACGGCGACGTGTGGCTTCCGCACCACGGTTCGGGTGCCACCTCGAGCGGCACGGGGAAAGCGATCGCAGGACACGGGTGTCCAGCCACGGGCAGCGTGGGGCCGGCTGTCCCGAGCCCCTTGTTTCCGGTCGTGGGCGACGTGTGTGCTAGCCGGACCTTGTTTGGTCCCACCTCGAGCGGCACGGGGAAAGCGATCGCAGGACACGGGTGTCCGTCCACGGGCAGCGTGGGGCCGGCTGTCCCGAGCCCCTTGTTTCCGGTCCTGGGCGACGTGTGTGCTAGCGGCACCGCGGTCCGTGTCCCACCTCGGACGGCACGGGGAAAGCGATCGCAGGACACGTGTTTCCGTCCACGAGCAGCGTGGGGCCGGGTGTCCCGAGCCCCTTGTTTCTGGTCGTGGGCGACGTGTGTGCTACCCAGACCGTGTCCGTGTCCCGTTTCTGGTGGCTTGTGGAAGGCGATGCCACGACACGGTTGTCCGGCCACGAGTTGAATGGGTGCCAACCGTGCCGGAAGAGGGAGTCTGTCGTCAGCTGGCTCGGGGGCTGACCGTCCCAGAGAACGGAGGTTCGTTCCCGTGTGGGGCGGCGGCTGTCCGTCACGAACCCCTAAGCTCTGTTGCACGGCCACCTGTGTGGCAGCCGCACCGCGGTTCGGGTCCCACCTCGGGTGGCTCTGTTATGGCGATCGCAGGACACGGGTGTCCGTCCACGGGTAGCGTGGGGCCGGCTGTCCCGAGCCCCTTGTTTCCGGTCGTGGGCGACGTGTGTGCTAGCCGGACCTTCTTTGGTCCCACCTCGAGCGGCACGGGGAAAGCGATCGCAGGACACGTGTTTCCGTCAACGGGCAGCGTGGGGCCGGGTGTCCCGAGCCCCTTGTTTCCGGTCCTGGGCGACGTGTGTGCTAGCCGGAACTTCTATGGTCCCACCTCGAGCGGCACGGGGAAAGCGATCGCAGGACACGTGTTTCCGTCCACGGGCAGCGTGGGGCCGGGTGTCCCGAGCCCCTTGTTTCCGGTCCTGGGCGACGTGTGTGCTACCCAGACCGTGTCCGGGTCCCGTTTCTGGTGGCTTGTGGGCGGCGATGCCACGACACGGTAGTCCGGCCACGAGTGGAATGGGTGCCAACCGTGCCGGAAGAGGGAGGCTGTCGTCCGCCTGCTCGGGGGCTGACCGTCCCGGAGAACGGAGGTTCGTTCCCGTGCGGGGCGGCGCCCGTCCGTCCCGAACCCCTAAGCTCTGTTACACGGCGACCTGTGTGGCTGCCGCACCACGGTCCGGGTCCCACCTCGAGCGGCACGGGTAAAGCGATCGCAGGACACGTGTTTCCGTCCACGGGCAGCGTGGGGCCGGCTGTCCCGAGCCCCTTGTTTCCGGTCCTGGGCGACGTGTGTGCTAGCCGGACCGTGTCTGGGTCCCACCTCGAGCGGCTCGGGTAAGGCGATGCCAGGACACGGGTGTCCAGCCACAAGCGGCATGGGTGCCAACCGTGCCGGAGGAGGGAGGCTGTCGTCCGCCTGCTCGGGGGCTGACCGTCCCGGAGAACGGAGGTTCGCTCCCGTGCGGGGCGGCGCCAGTTCCGTCCCGAACCCCTAAGCTCTGTTGCACGGCGACCTGTGTGGTAGCAGCACTCCGGCTCGGGTCCCACCTCGAGCGGCACAGCGAATGCGATGCCACAACACGGGTGACCGGCCACAAGCTGCTTGGGTGCCAGCCGTGCCGGGAAGTGGGAGGCTGCCGTTTGCCGGCTCGGGGACTGGCCGTCGCGGAGAACGGAGGTTCGTTCCCGTGCGGGGCGGCGGCTGTCCGTCCCGAACCCCTAAGCTCTGTTGCATGGCGACCTGTGTGGCAGCCGCACCGCGGTTCGGGTCCCACCTCGGGTGGCTCTGGTATGGCGATCGCAGGACACGGGTGTCCGTCCACGGGCATCGTGGGGCCGGCTGTCCCAAGCCCCTTGTTCCCGGTCCTGGGCGACGTGTGTGCTACCCGGACCGTGTCCGGGTCCCGTTTCTGGTGGCTTGTGGAAGGCGATGCCACGACTCGGTTGTCCTTCCACGAGTGGCATGCGTGCCAGCTGTGCCTGGAAGCGGGAGGCTTTCGTCCCCCGGCTCAGGGACTGACCGTCCCGGAGAACAGAGGTTCGTTCCCGTGCGGGGCGGCGGCTGTCCGTCACGAACCCCTAAGCTCTGTTGCACGGCGACCTGTGTGGCAGCCGCACCGCGGTTCGGGTCCCACCTCGGGTGGCTCTGTTATGGCGATCGCAGGACACGGGTGTCCGTCCACGGGCAGCGTGGGGCCGGCTGTCCCGAGCCCCTTGTTTCCGGTCGTGGGCGACGTGTGTGCTAGCCGGACCGTGTCCGGGTCCCACCTCGAGCGGCTCGTGGAAGGAGATGCCACGACATGTTTGTCCGGCCACGAGTGGAATGGTTGCCAACTGTGCATGAAGCGGGAGGCTGTCGTCCGCCGGCTCGGGGGCTGAACGTCACGGAGAACGGAGGTTCGTGCCCGTGCAGGGCGGCGGCTGTCCGTCCCGAACCCCTAAGCTCTGTTGCATGGCGACCTGTGTGGCTGCCGCACCACGGTTCGGGTCCCACCTCGAGCGGCACGGGGAATGCGATCGCAGGACACGTGTTTCCATCCACGGGCAGCGTGGGGCCGGCTGTCCCGAGCCCCTTGTTTCCGGTCGTGGGCGACGTGTGTGCTAGCCGGACCTTGTTTGGTCCCACCTCGAGCGGCACGGGGAAAGCGATCGCAGGACACGTGTTTCCGTCCACGGGCAGCGTGGGGCCGGCTGTCCCGAGCCCCTTGTTTCTGGTCGTGGGCGACGTGTGTGCTACCCAGACCGTGTCCGGGTCCCGTTTCTGGTGGCTTGTGGAAGGCGATGCCACGACACGGTTGTCCGGCCACCAGTGGCATGGGTGCCGGCTGTGTCTGGAAGCAGGAGGCTTTCGTCCCCCGGCTCAGGGACTGACCGTCCCGGAGGACAGAGGTTCGTGCCCGTGCGGGGCGGCGGCTGTCCGTCCCGAACCCCTAAGCTCTGTTGCACGGCGACCTGTGTGGTAGCAGCACTGCGGTCCGGGTCCCACCTCGAGCGGCACGGCAAATGCGATGACACGACACGGGTGACCGGCCACAAGCTGCTTGGGTGCCAGCAATGCCGCGAAGTGGGAGGCTGTCGTTTGCCGGCTCGGGGACTGGCCGTCGCGGAGAACGGAGGTTCGTTCCCGTGCGGGGCGGCAGCCGGACGTACTGAGCCCCAGGACGCCGGTCCCGGCCGAAGTGTTTGCTAGCCGCAACGGGGTCAGAATCGCACCTCGGGTGGCTCTGGTATGGCGATCGCAGGACACGGGTGTCCGTCCACGGGCAGCGTGGGGCCGGGTGTCCCGAGCCCCTTGTTTCCGGTCCTGGGCGACGTGTGTGCTAGCCGGACCGTGTCTGGGTCCCACCTCGAGCGGCTCGGGTAAGGCGATGCCAGGACACGGGTGTCCAGCCACAAGCGGCATGGGTGCCAACCGTGCCGGAGGAGGGAGGCTGTCGTCCGCCTGCTCGGGGGCTGACCGTCCCGGAGAACAGAGGTCAGTTCCCGTGCAGGGCGGCGGCCAGACGTACCGAGCCCTAGGACTCGGGTCCCGGCCGAAGTGTTTGCTATCCGCAACGGGGTCAGGATCGCACCCCGGGCGGCTCTGGTATGGCGATGGCAGGACACGGGTGTCTGTCCACGGGCAGCATGGGCCGTCTGTCCCTAGCCCCTTGTTTCCGGTCCTGGGCGACGTGTGTGCTAGCGGCACCGCGGTCCGTGTCCCACCTCGGGCGGCACGGGGAAAGCGATCGCAGGACACGTGTTTCCGTCCACGAGCAGCGTGGGGCCGGGTGTCCCGATCCCCTTGTTTCTGGTCCTACGACGTGTGTGCTACCCAGACCGTGTCCGTGTCCCGTTTCTGGTGGCTTGTGGAAGGCGATGCCACGACACGGTTGTCCGGCCACCAGTGGCATGGGTGCCGGCTGTGTCTGGAAGCAGGAGGCTTTCGTCCCCCGGCTCAGGGACTGACCGTCCTGGAGGACAGAGGTTCGTGCCCGTTCGGGGCGGCGGCTGTCCGTCCCGAACCCCTAAGCTCTGTTGCACGGCGACCTGTGTGGCAGCCGCACCGCGGTTCGGGTCCCACCTCGGGTGGCTCTGGTATGGCGATCGCAGGACACGGGTGTCCGTCCACGGGCAGCGTGGGGCCGGCTGTCCCGAGCCCCTTGTTTCCGGTCGTGGGCGACGTGTGTGCTAGCCGGACCGTGTCCGGGTCCCACCTCGAGCGGCTCGTGGAAGGAGATGCCAAGACATGTTTGTCCGGCCACGAGTGGAATGGTTGCCAACTGTGCATGAAGCGGGAGGCTGTCGTCCGCCGGCTCGGGGGCTGAACGTCACGGAGAACGGAGGTTCGTTCCCGTGCGGGGCGGCAGCCGGACGTACTGAGCCCCAGGACTCCGGTCCCGGCCGAAGTGTTGGCTAGCCGCAACGGGGTCAGGATCGCACCTCGGGTGGCTCTGGTATGGCGATCGCAGGACACGGGTGTCCGTCCACGGGCATCGTGGGGCCGGCTGTCCCGAGCCCCTTGTTTCCGGTCCTGGGCGACGTGTGTGCTACCCGGACCGTGTCCGGGTCCCGTTTCTGGTGGCTTGTGGAAGGCGATGCCACGACTCGGTTGTCCTTCCACGAGTGGCATGGGTGCCAGCTGTGCCTGGAAGCGGGAGGCTTTCGTCCCCCGGCTCAGGGACTGACCGTCCCGGAGAACAGAGGTTCGTTCCCGTGCGGGGCGGCGGCTGTCCGTCACGAACCCCTAAGCTCTGTTGCACGACGACCTGTGTGGCAGCCGCACCGCGGTTCGGGTCCCACCTCGGGTGGCTCTGGTATGGCGATCGCAGGACACGGGTGTCCGTCCACGGGCAGCGTGGGGCCGGCTGTCCCGAGCCCCTTGTTTCCGGTCGTGGGTGACGTGTGTGCTAGCCGGACCGTGTCCGGGTCCCACCTCGAGCGTCTCGTGGAAGGAGATGCCACGACATGTTTGTCCGGCCACGAGTGGAATGGTTGCCAACTGTGCATGAAGCGGGAGGCTGTCGACCGCCGGCTCGGGGGCTGAACGTCACGGAGAACGGAGGTTCGTTCCCGTGCGGGGCGGCGGCTGTCCGTCCCGAACCCCTAAGCTCTGTTGCATGGCGACCTGTGTGGCTGCCGCACCACGGTTCGGGTCCCACCTCGAGCGGCACGGGGAATGCGATCGCAGGACACGTGTTTCCATCCACGGGCAGCGTGGGGCCGGCTGTCCCGAGCCCCTTGTTTCCGGTCGTGGGCGACGTGTGTGCTAGCCGGACCTTGTTTGGTCCCACCTCGAGCGGCACGGGGAAAGCGATCGCAGGACACGTGTTTCCGTCCACGGGCAGCGTGGGGCCGGCTGTCCCGAGCCCCTTGTTTCTGGTCGTGGGCGACGTGTGTGCTACCCAGACCGTGTCCGGGTCCCGTTTCTGGTGGCTTGTGGAAGGCGATGCCACGACACGGTTGTCCGGCCACCAGTGGCATGGTTGCCGGCTGTGTCTGGAAGCAGGAGGCTTTCGTCCCCCGGCTCAGGGACTGACCGTCCCGGAGGACAGAGGTTCGTGCCCGTGCGGGGCGGCGGCTGTCCGTCCCGAACCCCTAAGCTCTGTTGCACGGCGACCTGTGTGGTAGCAGCACTGCGGTCCGGGTCCCACCTCGAGCGGCACGGCAAATGCGATGACACGACACGGGTGACCGGCCACAAGCTGCTTGGGTGCCAGCCGTGCCGGGAAGTGGGAGGCTGTCGTTTGCCGGCTCGGGGACTGGCCGTCGCTGAGAACGGAGGTTCGTTCCCGTGCGGGGCGGCAGCCGGACGTACTGAGCCCCAGGACGCCGGTCCCGGCCGAAGTGTTTGCTAGCCGCAACGGGGTCAGAATCGCACCTCGGGTGGCTCTGGTATGGCGATCGCAGGACACGGGTGTCCGTCCACGGGCAGCGTGGGGCCGGCTGTCCCGAGCCCCTTGTTTCCGGTCCTGGGCGACGTGTGTGCTAGCCGGACCGTGTCTGGGTCCCACCTCGAGCGGCTCGGGTAAGGCGATGCCAGGACACGGGTGTCCAGCCACAAGCGGCATGGGTGCCAAGCGTGCCGGAGGAGGGAGGCTGTCGTCCGCCTGCTCGGGGGCTGACCGTCCCGGAGAACAGAGGTCAGTTCCCGTGCAGGGCGGCGGCCAGACGTACCGAGCCCTAGGACTCGGGTCCCGGCCGAAGTGTTTGCTATCCGCAACGGGGTCAGGATCGCACCCCGGGCGGCTCTGGTATGGCGATGGCAGGACACGGGTGTCCGTCCACGAGCAGCGTGGGGCCGGGTGTCCCGAGCCCCTTGTTTCTGGTCCTACGACGTGTGTGCTACCCAGACCGTGTCCGGGTCCCGTCTCTGGTGGCTTGTGGAAGGCGATGCCACGACACGGTTGTCCGGCCACCAGTGGCATGGGTGCCGGCTGTGTCTGGAAGCAGGAGGCTTTCGTCCCCCGGCTCAGGGACTGACCGTCCCGGAGGACAGAGGTTCGTGCCCGTTCGGGGCGGCGGCTGTCCGTCCCGAACCCCTAAGCTCTGTTGCACGGCGACCTGTGTGGTAGCAGCACCGCGGTCCGGGTGCCACCTCGAACAGCATGACAAATGCGATGCCACGACACGGGTGACCGGCCACAAGCTGCTTGGGTGCCAGCAATGCCGCGAAGTGGGAGGCTGTCGTTTGCCGGCTCGGGGACTGGCCGTCGCGGAGAACGGAGGTTCGTTCCCGTGCGGGGCGGCAGCCGGACGTACTGAGCCCCAGGACTCCGGTCCCGGCCGAAGTGTTGGCTAGCCGCAACGGGGTCAGGATCGCACCTCGGGTGGCTCTGGTATGGCGATCGCAGGACACGTGTGTCCGTCCACGAGCAGCGTGGGGCCGGGTGTCCCGAGCCCCTTGTTTCCGGTCCTGGGCGACGTGTGTGCTACCCGGACCGTGTCCGGGTCCCGTTTCTGGTGGCTTGTGGAAGGCGATGCCACGACATGTTTGTCCGGCCACGAGTGGAATGGTTGCCAACTGTGCATGAAGCGGGAGGCTGTCGTCCGCCGGCTCGGGGGCTGAACGTCACGGAGAACGGAGGTTCGCTCCCGTGCGGGGCGGCGCCAGTTCCGTCCCGAACCCCTAAGCTCTGTTGCACGGCGACCTGTGTGGTAGCAGCACTCCGGCTCGGGTCCCACCTCGAGCGGCACAGCGAATGCGATGCCACAACACGGGTGACCGGCCACAAGCTGCTTGGGTGCCAGCCGTGCCGGGAAGTGGGAGGCTGCCGTTTGCCGGCTCGGGGACTGGCCGTCGCGGAGAACGGAGGTTCGTTCCCGTGCGGGGAGGACGTACCGAGCCACAGGACTCCGGTCCCGGCCGAAGTGTTTGCTAGCCGCAACAGGGTCAGGATCGCACCCCGGGCGGCTCTGGTATGGCGATCGCAGGACACGGGTGTCCGTCCACGGGCATCGTGGGGCCGGCTGTCCCAAGCCCCTTGTTCCCGGTCCTGGGCGACGTGTGTGCTACCCGGACCGTGTCCGGGTCCCGTTTCTGGTGGCTTGTGGAAGGCGATGCCACGACTCGGTTGTCCTTCCACGAGTGGCATGGGTGCCAGCTGTGCCTGGAAGCGGGAGGCTTTCGTCCCCCGGCTCAGGGACTGACCGTCCCGGAGAACAGAGGTTCGTTCCCGTGCGGGGCGGCGGCTGTCCGTCACGAACCCCTAAGCTCTGTTGCACGGCGACCTGTGTGGCAGCCGCACCGCGGTTCGGGTCCCACCTCGGGTGGCTCTGTTATGGCGATCGCAGGACACGGGTGTCCGTCCACGGGCAGCGTGGGGCCGGCTGTCCCGAGCCCCTTGTTTCCGGTCGTGGGCGACGTGTGTGCTAGCCGGACCGTGTCCGGGTCCCACCTCGAGCGGCTCGTGGAAGGAGATGCCACGACATGTTTGTCCGGCCACGAGTGGAATGGTTGCCAACTGTGCATGAAGCGGGAGGCTGTCGTCCGCCGGCTCGGGGGCTGAACGTCACGGAGAACGGAGGTTCGTGCCCGTGCAGGGCGGCGGCTGTCCGTCCCGAACCCCTAAGCTCTGTTGCATGGCGACCTGTGTGGCTGCCGCACCACGGTTCGGGTCCCACCTCGAGCGGCACGGGGAATGCGATCGCAGGACACGTGTTTCCATCCACGGGCAGCGTGGGGCCGGCTGTCCCGAGCCCCTTGTTTCCGGTCGTGGGCGACGTGTGTGCTAGCCGGACCTTGTTTGGTCCCACCTCGAGCGGCACGGGGAAAGCGATCGCAGGACACGTGTTTCCGTCCACGGGCAGCGTGGGGCCGGCTGTCCCGAGCCCCTTGTTTCTGGTCGTGGGCGACGTGTGTGCTACCCAGACCGTGTCCGGGTCCCGTTTCTGGTGGCTTGTGGAAGGCGATGCCACGACACGGTTGTCCGGCCACCAGTGGCATGGGTGCCGGCTGTGTCTGGAAGCAGGAGGCTTTCGTCCCCCGGCTCAGGGACTGACCGTCCCGGAGGACAGAGGTTCGTGCCCGTGCGGGGCGGCGGCTGTCCGTCCCGAACCCCTAAGCTCTGTTGCACGGCGACCTGTGTGGTAGCAGCACTGCGGTCCGGGTCCCACCTCGAGCGGCACGGCAAATGCGATGACACGACACGGGTGACCGGCCACAAGCTGCTTGGGTGCCAGCAATGCCGCGAAGTGGGAGGCTGTCGTTTGCCGGCTCGGGGACTGGCCGTCGCGGAGAACGGAGGTTCGTTCCCGTGCGGGGCGGCAGCCGGACGTACTGAGCCCCAGGACGCCGGTCCCGGCCGAAGTGTTTGCTAGCCGCAACGGGGTCAGAATCGCACCTCGGGTGGCTCTGGTATGGCGATCGCAGGACACGGGTGTCCGTCCACGGGCAGCGTGGGGCCGGGTGTCCCGAGCCCCTTGTTTCCGGTCCTGGGCGACGTGTGTGCTAGCCGGACCGTGTCTGGGTCCCACCTCGAGCGGCTCGGGTAAGGCGATGCCAGGACACGGGTGTCCAGCCACAAGCGGCATGGGTGCCAAGCGTGCCGGAGGAGGGAGGCTGTCGTCCGCCTGCTCGGGGGCTGACCGTCCCGGAGAACAGAGGTCAGTTCCCGTGCAGGGCGGCGGCCAGACGTACCGAGCCCTAGGACTCGGGTCCCGGCCGAAGTGTTTGCTATCCGCAACGGGGTCAGGATCGCACCCCGGGCGGCTCTGGTATGGCGATGGCAGGACACGGGTGTCTGTCCACGGGCAGCATGGGCCGTCTGTCCCTAGCCCCTTGTTTCCGGTCCTGGGCGACGTGTGTGCTAGCGGCACCGCGGTCCGTGTCCCACCTCGGGCGGCACGGGGAAAGCGATCGCAGGACACGTGTTTCCGTCCACGAGCAGCGTGGGGCCGGGTGTCCCGATCCCCTTGTTTCTGGTCCTACGACGTGTGTGCTACCCAGACCGTGTCCGTGTCCCGTTTCTGGTGGCTTGTGGAAGGCGATGCCACGACACGGTTGTCCGGCCACCAGTGGCATGGGTGCCGGCTGTGTCTGGAAGCAGGAGGCTTTCGTCCCCCGGCTCAGGGACTGACCGTCCTGGAGGACAGAGGTTCGTGCCCGTTCGGGGCGGCGGCTGTCCGTCCCGAACCCCTAAGCTCTGTTGCACGGCGACCTGTGTGGCAGCCGCACCGCGGTTCGGGTCCCACCTCGGGTGGCTCTGGTATGGCGATCGCAGGACACGGGTGTCCGTCCACGGGCAGCGTGGGGCCGGCTGTCCCGAGCCCCTTGTTTCCGGTCGTGGGCGACGTGTGTGCTAGCCGGACCGTGTCCGGGTCCCACCTCGAGCGGCTCGTGGAAGGAGATGCCAAGACATGTTTGTCCGGCCACGAGTGGAATGGTTGCCAACTGTGCATGAAGCGGGAGGCTGTCGTCCGCCGGCTCGGGGGCTGAACGTCACGGAGAACGGAGGTTCGTTCCCGTGCGGGGCGGCAGCCGGACGTACTGAGCCCCAGGACTCCGGTCCCTGCCGAAGTGTTGGCTAGCCGCAACGGGGTCAGGATCGCACCTCGGGTGGCTCTGGTATGGCGATCGCAGGACACGGGTGTCCGTCCACGGGCATCGTGGGGCCGGCTGTCCCGAGCCCCTTGTTTCCGGTCCTGGGCGACGTGTGTGCTACCCGGACCGTGTCCGGGTCCCGTTTCTGGTGGCTTGTGGAAGGCGATGCCACGACTCGGTTGTCCTTCCACGAGTGGCATGGGTGCCAGCTGTGCCTGGAAGCGGGAGGCTTTCGTCCCCCGGCTCAGGGACTGACCGTCCCGGAGAACAGAGGTTCGTTCCCGTGCGGGGCGGCGGCTGTCCGTCACGAACCCCTAAGCTCTGTTGCACGACGACCTGTGTGGCAGCCGCACCGCGGTTCGGGTCCCACCTCGGGTGGCTCTGGTATGGCGATCGCAGGACACGGGTGTCCGTCCACGGGCAGCGTGGGGCCGGCTGTCCCGAGCCCCTTGTTTCCGGTCGTGGGTGACGTGTGTGCTAGCCGGACCGTGTCCGGGTCCCACCTCGAGCGTCTCGTGGAAGGAGATGCCACGACATGTTTGTCCGGCCACGAGTGGAATGGTTGCCAACTGTGCATGAAGCGGGAGGCTGTCGACCGCCGGCTCGGGGGCTGAACGTCACGGAGAACGGAGGTTCGTTCCCGTGCGGGGCGGCGGCTGTCCGTCCCGAACCCCTAAGCTCTGTTGCATGGCGACCTGTGTGGCTGCCGCACCACGGTTCGGGTCCCACCTCGAGCGGCACGGGGAATGCGATCGCAGGACACGTGTTTCCATCCACGGGCAGCGTGGGGCCGGCTGTCCCGAGCCCCTTGTTTCCGGTCGTGGGCGACGTGTGTGCTAGCCGGACCTTGTTTGGTCCCACCTCGAGCGGCACGGGGAAAGCGATCGCAGGACACGTGTTTCCGTCCACGGGCAGCGTGGGGCCGGCTGTCCCGAGCCCCTTGTTTCTGGTCGTGGGCGACGTGTGTGCTACCCAGACCGTGTCCGGGTCCCGTTTCTGGTGGCTTGTGGAAGGCGATGCCACGACACGGTTGTCCGGCCACCAGTGGCATGGTTGCCGGCTGTGTCTGGAAGCAGGAGGCTTTCGTCCCCCGGCTCAGGGACTGACCGTCCCGGAGGACAGAGGTTCGTGCCCGTGCGGGGCGGCGGCTGTCCGTCCCGAACCCCTAAGCTCTGTTGCACGGCGACCTGTGTGGTAGCAGCACTGCGGTCCGGGTCCCACCTCGAGCGGCACGGCAAATGCGATGACACGACACGGGTGACCGGCCACAAGCTGCTTGGGTGCCAGCCGTGCCGGGAAGTGGGAGGCTGTCGTTTGCCGGCTCGGGGACTGGCCGTCGCTGAGAACGGAGGTTCGTTCCCGTGCGGGGCGGCAGCCGGACGTACTGAGCCCCAGGACGCCGGTCCCGGCCGAAGTGTTTGCTAGCCGCAACGGGGTCAGAATCGCACCTCGGGTGGCTCTGGTATGGCGATCGCAGGACACGGGTGTCCGTCCACGGGCAGCGTGGGGCCGGCTGTCCCGAGCCCCTTGTTTCCGGTCCTGGGCGACGTGTGTGCTAGCCGGACCGTGTCTGGGTCCCACCTCGAGCGGCTCGGGTAAGGCGATGCCAGGACACGGGTGTCCAGCCACAAGCGGCATGGGTGCCAAGCGTGCCGGAGGAGGGAGGCTGTCGTCCGCCTGCTCGGGGGCTGACCGTCCCGGAGAACAGAGGTCAGTTCCCGTGCAGGGCGGCGGCCAGACGTACCGAGCCCTAGGACTCGGGTCCCGGCCGAAGTGTTTGCTATCCGCAACGGGGTCAGGATCGCACCCCGGGCGGCTCTGGTATGGCGATGGCAGGACACGGGTGTCCGTCCACGAGCAGCGTGGGGCCGGGTGTCCCGAGCCCCTTGTTTCTGGTCCTACGACGTGTGTGCTACCCAGACCGTGTCCGGGTCCCGTCTCTGGTGGCTTGTGGAAGGCGATGCCACGACACGGTTGTCCGGCCACCAGTGGCATGGGTGCCGGCTGTGTCTGGAAGCAGGAGGCTTTCGTCCCCCGGCTCAGGGACTGACCGTCCCGGAGGACAGAGGTTCGTGCCCGTTCGGGGCGGCGGCTGTCCGTCCCGAACCCCTAAGCTCTGTTGCACGGCGACCTGTGTGGTAGCAGCACCGCGGTCCGGGTGCCACCTCGAACAGCATGACAAATGCGATGCCACGACACGGGTGACCGGCCACAAGCTGCTTGGGTGCCAGCAATGCCGCGAAGTGGGAGGCTGTCGTTTGCCGGCTCGGGGACTGGCCGTCGCGGAGAACGGAGGTTCGTTCCCGTGCGGGGCGGCAGCCGGACGTACTGAGCCCCAGGACTCCGGTCCCGGCCGAAGTGTTGGCTAGCCGCAACGGGGTCAGGATCGCACCTCGGGTGGCTCTGGTATGGCGATCGCAGGACACGTGTGTCCGTCCACGAGCAGCGTGGGGCCGGGTGTCCCGAGCCCCTTGTTTCCGGTCCTGGGCGACGTGTGTGCTACCCGGACCGTGTCCGGGTCCCGTTTCTGGTGGCTTGTGGAAGGCGATGCCACGACATGTTTGTCCGGCCACGAGTGGAATGGTTGCCAACTGTGCATGAAGCGGGAGGCTGTCGTCCGCCGGCTCGGGGGCTGAACGTCACGGAGAACGGAGGTTCGTTCCCGTGCGGGGCGGCGGCTGTCCGTCCCGAACCCCTAAGCTCTGTTGCATGGCGACCTGTGTGGCTGCCGCACCACGGTTCGGGTCCCACCTCGAGCGGCACGGGGAATGCGATCGCAGGACACGTGTTTCCATCCACGGGCAGCGTGGGGCCGGCTGTCCCGAGCCCCTTGTTTCCGGTCGTGGGCGACGTGTGTGCTAGCCGGACCTTGTTTGGTCCCACCTCGAGCGGCACGGGGAAAGCGATCGCAGGACACGTGTTTCCGTCCACGGGCAGCGTGGGGCCGGCTGTCCCGAGCCCCTTGTTTCTGGTCGTGGGCGACGTGTGTGCTACCCAGACCGTGTCCGGGTCCCGTTTCTGGTGGCTTGTGGAAGGCGATGCCACGACACGGTTGTCCGGCCACCAGTGGCATGGTTGCCGGCTGTGTCTGGAAGCAGGAGGCTTTCGTCCCCCGGCTCAGGGACTGACCGTCCCGGAGGACAGAGGTTCGTGCCCGTGCGGGGCGGCGGCTGTCCGTCCCGAACCCCTAAGCTCTGTTGCACGGCGACCTGTGTGGTAGCAGCACTGCGGTCCGGGTCCCACCTCGAGCGGCACGGCAAATGCGATGACACGACACGGGTGACCGGCCACAAGCTGCTTGGGTGCCAGCCGTGCCGGGAAGTGGGAGGCTGTCGTTTGCCGGCTCGGGGACTGGCCGTCGCGGAGAACGGAGGTTCGTTCCCGTGCGGGGCGGCAGCCGGACGTACTGAGCCCCAGGACGCCGGTCCCGGCCGAAGTGTTTGCTAGCCGCAACGGGGTCAGAATCGCACCTCGGGTGGCTCTGGTATGGCGATCGCAGGACACGGGTGTCCGTCCACGGGCAGCGTGGGGCCGGCTGTCCCGAGCCCCTTGTTTCCGGTCCTGGGCGACGTGTGTGCTAGCCGGACCGTGTCTGGGTCCCACCTCGAGCGGCTCGGGTAAGGCGATGCCAGGACACGGGTGTCCAGCCACAAGCGGCATGGGTGCCAAGCGTGCCGGAGGAGGGAGGCTGTCGTCCGCCTGCTCGGGGGCTGACCGTCCCGGAGAACAGAGGTCAGTTCCCGTGCAGGGCGGCGGCCAGACGTACCGAGCCCTAGGACTCGGGTCCCGGCCGAAGTGTTTGCTATCCGCAACGGGGTCAGGATCGCACCCCGGGCGGCTCTGGTATGGCGATGGCAGGACACGGGTGTCTGTCCACGGGCAGCATGGGCCGTCTGTCCCTAGCCCCTTGTTTCCGGTCCTGGGCGACGTGTGTGCTAGCGGCACCGCGGTCCGTGTCCCACCTCGGGCGGCACGGGGAAAGCGATCGCAGGACACGGGTGTCCGTCCACGAGCAGCGTGGGGCCGGGTGTCCCGATCCCCTTGTTTCTGGTCCTACGACGTGTGTGCTACCCAGACCGTGTCCGGGTCCCGTCTCTGGTGGCTTGTGGAAGGCGATGCCACGACACGGTTGTCTGGCCACCAGTGGCATGGGTGCCGGCTGTGTCTGGAAGCAGAAGGCTTTCGTCCCCCGGCTCAGGGACTGACCGTCCCGGAGGACAGAGGTTCATGCCCGTTCGGGGCGGCGGCTGTCCGTCCCGAACCCCTAAGCTCTGTTGCACGGCGACCTGTGTGGCAGCCGCACCGCGGTTCGGGTCCCACCTCGGGTGGCTCTGGTATGGCGATCGCAGGACACGGGTGTCCGTCCACGGGCAGCGTGGGGCCGGCTGTCCCGAGCCCCTTGTTTCCGGTCGTGGGCGACGTGTGTGCTAGCCGGACCGTGTCCGGGTCCCACCTCGAGCGGCTCGTGGAAGGAGATGCCACGACATGTTTGTCCGGCCACGAGTGGAATGGTTGCCAACTGTGCATGAAGCGGGAGGCTGTCGTCCGCCGGCTCGGGGGCTGAACGTCACGGAGAACGGAGGTTCGTTCCCGTGCGGGGCGGCAGCCGGACGTACTGAGCCCCAGGACTCCGGTCCCGGCCGAAGTGTTGGCTAGCCGCAACGGGGTCAGGATCGCACCTCGGGTGGCTCTGGTATGGCGATCGCAGGACACGGGTGTCCGTCCACGGGCATCGTGGGGCCGGCTGTCCCGAGCCCCTTGTTTCCGGTCCTGGGCGACGTGTGTGCTACCCGGACCGTGTCCGGGTCCCGTTTCTGGTGGCTTGTGGAAGGCGATGCCACGACACGGTTGTCCTTCCACGAGTGGCATGGGTGCCAGCTGTGCCTGGAAGCGGGAGGCTTTCGTCCCCCGGCTCAGGGACTGACCGTCCCGGAGAACAGAGGTTCGTTCCCGTGCGGGGCGGCGGCTGTCCGTCACGAACCCCTAAGCTCTGTTGCACGATGACCTGTGTGGCAGCCGCACCGCGGTTCGGGTCCCACCTCGGGTGGCTCTGGTATGGCGATCGCAGGACACGTGTTTCCGTCCACGGGCAGCGTGGGGCCGGCTGTCCCGAGCCCCTTGTTTCCGGTCGTGGGCGACGTGTGTGCTAGCCGGACCGTGTCCGGGTCCCACCTCGAGCGTCTCGTGGAAGGAGATGCCACGACATGTTTGTCCGGCCACGAGTGGAATGGTTGCCAACTGTGCATGAAGCGGGAGGCTGTCGACCGCCGGCTCGGGGGCTGAACGTCACGGAGAACGGAGGTTCGTTCCCGTGCGGGGCGGCGGCTGTCCGTCCCGAACCCCTAAGCTCTGTTGCATGGCGACCTGTGTGGCTGCCGCACCACGGTTCGGGTCCCACCTCGAGCGGCACGGGGAATGCGATCGCAGGACACGTGTTTCCATCCACGGGCAGCGTGGGGCCGGCTGTCCCGAGCCCCTTGTTTCCGGTCGTGGGCGACGTGTGTGCTAGCCGGACCTTGTTTGGTCCCACCTCGAGCGGCACGGGGAAAGCGATCGCAGGACACGTGTTTCCGTCCACGGGCAGCGTGGGGCCGGCTGTCCCGAGCCCCTTGTTTCTGGTCGTGGGCGACGTGTGTGCTACCCAGACCGTGTCCGGGTCCCGTTTCTGGTGGCTTGTGGAAGGCGATGCCACGACACGGTTGTCCGGCCACCAGTGGCATGGTTGCCGGCTGTGTCTGGAAGCAGGAGGCTTTCGTCCCCCGGCTCAGGGACTGACCGTCCCGGAGGACAGAGGTTCGTGCCCGTGCGGGGCGGCGGCTGTCCGTCCCGAACCCCTAAGCTCTGTTGCACGGCGACCTGTGTGGTAGCAGCACTGCGGTCCGGGTCCCACCTCGAGCGGCACGGCAAATGCGATGACACGACACGGGTGACCGGCCACAAGCTGCTTGGGTGCCAGCCGTGCCGGGAAGTGGGAGGCTGTCGTTTGCCGGCTCGGGGACTGGCCGTCGCTGAGAACGGAGGTTCGTTCCCGTGCGGGGCGGCAGCCGGACGTACTGAGACCCAGGACGCCGGTCCCGGCCGAAGTGTTTGCTAGCCGCAACGGGGTCAGAATCGCACCTCGGGTGGCTCTGGTATGGCGATCGCAGGACACGGGTGTCCGTCCACGGGCAGCGTGGGGCCGGCTGTCCCGAGCCCCTTGTTTCCGGTCCTGGGCGACGTGTGTGCTAGCCGGACCGTGTCTGGGTCCCACCTCGAGCGGCTCGGGTAAGGCGATGCCAGGACACGGGTGTCCAGCCACAAGCGGCATGGGTGCCAAGCGTGCCGGAGGAGGGAGGCTGTCGTCCGCCTGCTCGGGGGCTGACCGTCCCGGAGAACGGAGGTCAGTTCCCGTGCAGGGCGGCGGCCAGACGTACCGAGCCCTAGGACTCGGGTCCCGGCCGAAGTGTTTGCTATCCGCAACGGGGTCAGGATCGCACCCCGGGCGGCTCTGGTATGGCGATGGCAGGACACGGGTGTCCGTCCACGAGCAGCGTGGGGCCGGGTGTCCCGAGCCCCTTGTTTCTGGTCCTACGACGTGTGTGCTACCCAGACCGTGTCCGGGTCCCGTCTCTGGTGGCTTGTGGAAGGCGATGCCACGACACGGTTGTCCGGCCACCAGTGGCATGGGTGCCGGCTGTGTCTGGAAGCAGGAGGCTTTCGTCCCCCGGCTCAGGGACTGACCGTCCCGGAGGACAGAGGTTCGTGCCCGTTCGGGGCGGCGGCTGTCCGTCCCGAACCCCTAAGCTCTGTTGCACGGCGACCTGTGTGGTAGCAGCACCGCGGTCCGGGTGCCACCTCGAACAGCACGACAAATGCGATGCCACGACACGGGTGACCGGCCACAAGCTGCTTGGGTGCCAGCAATGCCGCGAAGTGGGAGGCTGTCGTTTGCCGGCTCGGGGACTGGCCGTCGCGGAGAACGGAGGTTCGTTCCCGTGCGGGGCGGCAGCCGGACGTACTGAGCCCCAGGTCTCCGGTCCCGGCCGAAGTGTTGGCTAGCCGCAACGGGGTCAGGATCGCACCTCGGGTGGCTCTGGTATGGCGATCGCAGGACACGGGTGTCCGTCCACGAGCAGCGTGGGGCCGGGTGTCCCGAGCCCCTTGTTTCCGGTCCTGGGCGACGTGTGTGCTACCCGGACCGTGTCCGGGTCCCGTTTCTGGTGGCTTGTGGAAGGCGATGCCACGACATGTTTGTCCGGCCACCAGTGGAATGGTTGCCAACTGTGCATGAAGCGGGAGGCTGTCGTCCGCCGGCTCGGGGGCTGAACGTCACGGAGAACGGAGGTTCGTTCCCGTGCGGGGCGGCGGCTGTCCGTCCCGAACCCCTAAGCTCTGTTGCATGGCGACCTGTGTGGCTGCCGCACCACGGTTCGGGTCCCACCTCGAGCGGCACGGGGAAAGCGATCGCAGGACACGTGTTTCCATCCACGTGCAGCGTGGGGCCGGGTGTCCCGAGCCCCTTGTTTCCGGTCCTGGGCGACGTGTGTGCTACCCGGACCGTGTCCGGGTCCCGTTTCTGGTGGCTTGTGGAAGGCGATGCCACGACATGTTTGTCCGGCCACCAGTGGCATGGGTGCCGGCTGTGTCTGTAAGCAGGAGTCTTTCGTCCCCCGGCTCAGGGACTGACCGTCCCGGAGGACAGAGGTTCGTGCCCGTTCGGGGCGGCGGCTGTCCGTCCCGAACCCCTAAGCTCTGTTACACGGCGACCTGTGTGGTAGCAGCACCGCGGTCCGGGTCCCACCTCGAGCGGCACGGCGAATGCGATGCCACGACACGGGTGACCGGCACAAGCTGCTTGGGTGCCAGCAATGCCGCGAAGTGGGAGGCTGTCGTTTGCCGGCTCGGGGACTGGCCGTCCCGGAGAACGGAGGTTCGTTCCCGTGCGGGGCGGCAGCCGGACGTACCGAGCCACAGGACTCCGGTCCCGGCCGAAGTGTTGGCTAGCCACAAGGGGGTCAGGATCGCACCCCGGGCGGCTCTGGTATGGCGATCGCAGGACACGGGTGTTCGTCCACGGGCAGCGTGGGGCCGTGTGTCCCGAGCCCCTTGTTTCCGGTCCTGGGCGACGTGTGTGCTACCCAGACCCTGTCCGTGTCCCGTTTCAAGCCGCTCGGGTAAGGCGATGCCACGACACGGTTGTCCGGCCACCAGTGGCATGGGTGCCAGCTGTGCCGGAAGAGGGAGGCTGTCGTCCGCCGGCTCGGGGACTGACCGTCCCGGAGAACGGAGGTTCGTTCCCGTGCGGGGCGGCGCCCGTCCGTCCCGAACCCCTAAGCTCTGTTACACGGCGACGTGTGGCTTCCGCACCACGGTTCGGGTCCCACCTCGAGCGGCACGGGGAAAGCGATCGCAGGACACGGGTGTCCAGCCACGGGCAGCTTGGGGCCGGCTGTCCCGAGCCCCTTGTTTCCGGTCCTGGGCGACGTGTGTGCTAGCCGGACCTTGTTTGGTCCCACCTCGAGCGGCACGGGGAAAGCGATCGGAGGACACGGGTGTCCGTCCACGGGCAGCGTGGGGCCGGCTGTCCCGAGCCCCTTGTTTCCGGTCCTGGGCGACGTGTGTGCTAGCCGGACCGTGTCTGGGTCCCACCTCGAGCGGCTCGGGTAAGGCGATGCCAGGACACGGGTGTCCAGCCACAAGCGGCATGGGTGCCAAGCGTGCCGGAGGAGGGAGGCTGTCGTCCGCCTGCTCGGGGGCTGACCGTCCCGGAGAACGTACGTCAGTTCCCGTGCAGGGCGGCGGCCAGACGTACCGAGCCCTAGGACTCGGGTCCCGGCCGAAGTGTTTGCTATCCGCAACGGGGTCAGGATCGCACCTCGGGCGGCTCTGGTATGGCGATGGCAGGACACGGGTGTCTGTCCACGGGCAGCATGGGCCGTCTGACCCTAGCCCCTTGTTTCCGGTCCTGGGCGACGTGTGTGCTAGCGGCACCGCGGTCCGTGTCCCACCTCGGGCGGCACGGGGAAAGCGATCGCAGGACACGTGTTTCCGTCCACGAGCAGCGTGGGGCCGGGTGTCCCGAGCCCCTTGTTTCTGGTCCTGGGCTACGTGTGTGCTAGCCGAACCGTGTCCGGGTCCCGTTTCTGGTGGCTTGTGGAAGGCGATGCCATGACACGGTTGTCCGGCCACGAGTTGAATGGGTGCCAACCGTGCCGGAAGAGGGAGTCTGTCGTCAGCTGGCTCGGGGGCTGACCGTCCCAGAGAACGGAGGTTCGTTCCCGTGTGGGGCGGCGGCTGTCCGTCCCGAACCCCTAAGCTCTGTTGCACGGCCACCTGTGTGGCAGCCGCACCGCGGTTCGGGTCCCACCTCGGGTGGCTCTGTTATGGCGATCGCAGGACACGGGTGTCCGTCCACGGGCAGCGTGGGGCCGGCTGTCCCGAGCCCCTTGTTTCCGGTCGTGGGCGACGTGTGTGCTAGCCGGACCTTCTTTGGTCCCACCTCGAGCGGCACGGGGAAAGCGATCGCAGGACACGTGTTTCCGTCCACGGGCAGCGTGGGGCCGGGTGTCCCGAGCCCCTTGTTTCCGGTCCTGGGCGACGTGTGTGCTACCCAGACCGTGTCCGGGTCCCGTTTCTGGTGGCTTGTGGGCGGTGATGCCACGACACGGTAGTCCGGCCACGAGTGGAATGGGTGCCAACCGTGCCGGAAGAGGGAGGCTGTCGTCCGCCTGCTCGGGGGCTGACCGTCCCGGAGAACAGAGGTTCGTTCCCGTGCGGGGCGGCGCCCGTCCGTCCCGAACCCCTAAGCTCTGTTACACGGCGACCTGTGTGGCTGCCGCACCACGGTCCGGGTCCCACCTCGAGCGGCACGGGGAAAGCGATCGCAGGACACGTGTTTCCGTCCACGGGCAGCGTGGGGCCGGCTGTCCCGAGCCCCTTGTTCCCGGTCCTGGGCGACGTGTGTGCTACCCGGACCGTGTCTGGGTCCCACCTCGAGCGGCTCCGGTAAGGCGATGCCAGGACACGGGTGTCCAGCCACAAGCGGCATGGGTGCCAACCGTGCCGGAGGAGGGAGGCTGTCGTCCGCCTGCTCGGGGGCTGACCGTCCCGGAGAACGGAGGTTCGTTCCCGTGCGGGGCGGCGCCAGTTCCGTCCCGAACCCCTAAGCTCTGTTGCACGGCGACCTGTGTGGCAGCCGCACAGCGGTTCGGGTCCCACCTCGCGTGGCTCTGGTATGGCGATCGCAGGACACGGGTGTCCGTCCACGGGCAGCGTGGGGCCGGCTGTCCCGAGCCCCTTGTTTCCGATCGTGGGCGACGTGTGTGCTAGCCGAACCGTGTCCGGGTCCCGTTTCTGGTGGCTTGTGGAAGGCGATGCCACGACACGGTTGTCCGGCCACGAGTGGAATGGGTGCCAACTGTGCCGGAAGAGGGAGGCTGTCGTCCGCCTGCTCGGGGGCTGACCGTCCTGGAGAACGGAGGTCAGTTCCCGTGCAGGGCGGCGGCCAGACGTACCGAGCCCTAGGACTCGGGTCCCGGCCGAAGTGTTTGCTATCCGCAACGGGGTCAGGATCGCACCTCGGGCGGCTCTGGTATGGCGATGGCAGGACACGGGTGTCTGTCCACGGGCAGCGTGGGGCCGGGTGTCCCGAGCCCCTTGTTTCCGGTCCTGGGCGACGTGTGTGCTAGCCGGACCATGTCTGGGTCCCACCTCGAGCGGTACGGGGAAAGTGATGCCAGGACACGGGTGTCCAGCCACTAGCGGCATGGGTTCTAGGCGTGCCTGAAGAGGGTGGCTGTCGTCCGCCTGCTCGGGCGCTGAACGTCACGGAGAACGGAGGTTCTTTACCGTGCGGGGCGGCGCCCGTCCGTCCCGAACCCCTAAGCTCTGTTGCACGGCGACCTGTGTGGTAGCAGCACCGCGGTCCGGGTCCCACCTCGAGCGGCATGGCGAAAGCGATCGCAGGACACGTGTTTCCGTCCACGGGCAGCGTGGGGCCGGCTGTCCCGAGCCCCTTGTTTCCGGTCGTGGGCGACGTGTGTGCTAGCCGGACCGTGTCTGGGTCCCACCTCGAGCGGCTCGGGTAGGGCGATGCTAGGACACGGGTGTAAAGCCACAAGCGGCATGGGTGCCAAGCGTGCCGGAAGAGGGAGGCTGTCGTCCGCCTGCTCGGGGGCTGACCGTCCCGGAGAACGGAGGTCAGTTCCCGTGCAGGGCGGGGGCCAGACGTACCGAGCCCTAGGACTCGGGTCCCGGCCGAAGTGTTTGCTATCCGCAACGGGGTCAGGATCGCACCCCGGGTGGCTCTGGTATGGCGATGGCAGGACACGGGTGTCTGTCCACGGGTAGCGTGGGCCGTCTGTCCCTAGCCCCTTGTTTCCGGTCCTGGGCGACGTGTGTGCTAGCGGCACCTCGATCCGTGTCCCACCTTGGGCGGCGCGGGGAAAGCGATCGCAGGACACGAGTTTCCGTCCACGAGCAGCGTGGGGCCGGGTGTCCCGAACATCGTGTTTCTGGACCTGGGCGACGTGTGTGCTAGCCGAACCGTGTCCGGGTCCCGTTTCTGGTGGCTTGTGGAAGGCGATGCCACGACACGGCTGACCGGCCACGAGTGGCATGGGTGCCAGCTGTGCCTGGAAGCGGGAGGCTTTCGTCAGCTGGCTCGGGGGCTGACCGTCCCGGAGAACAGAGGTTTGTTCCCGTGCGGGGCGGCGGCTGTCCGTCACGAACCCCTAAACACTGTTGCACAGCGACCTGTGTGGTAGCAGCACCGCGGTCCGGGTCCCACCTCGAGCAGCACGGCGAATGCGATATCACGACACGGGTGACCGGCCACAAGCTGCTTGGGTGCCAGCAATGCCGCGAAGTGGGAGTCTGTCGTTTGCCGGCTCGGGGACTGGCCGTCGCGGAGAACGGAGGTTCGTTCCCGTGCGGGGCGGCAGCCGGACGTACTGAGCCCCAGGTCTCCGGTCCCGGCCGAAGTGTTTGCTATCCGCAACGGGGTCAGGATCGCACCTCGGGCGGCTCTGGTATGGCGATGGCAGGACACGGGTGTCTGTCCACGGGCAGCATGGGCCGTCTGACCCTAGCCCCTTGTTTCCGGTCCTGGGCGACGTGTGTGCTAGCGGCACCGCGGTCCGTGTCCCACCTCGGGCGGCACGGGGAAAGCGATCGCAGGACACGTGTTTCCGTCCACGAGCAGCGTGGGGCCGGGTGTCCCGAGCCCCTTGTTTCTGGTCCTGGGCTACGTGTGTGCTAGCCGAACCGTGTCCGTGTCCCGTTTCTGGTGGCTTGTGGAAGGCGATGCCACGACACGGTTGTCCGGCCACGAGTTGAATGGGTGCCAACCGTGCCGGAAGAGGGAGTCTGTCGTCAGCTGGCTCGGGGGCTGACCGTCCCAGAGAACGGAGGTTCGTTCCCGTGTGGGGCGGCGGCTGTCCGTCCCGAACCCCTAAGCTCTGTTGCACGGCCACCTGTGTGGCAGCCGCACCGCGGTTCGGGTCCCACCTCGGGTGGCTCTGTTATGGCGATCGCAGGACACGGGTGTCCGTCCACGGGCAGCGTGGGGCCGGCTGTCCCGAGCCCCTTGTTTCCGGTCGTGGGCGACGTGTGTGCTAGCCGGACCTTCTTTGGTCCCACCTCGAGCGGCACGGGGAAAGCGATCGCAGGACACGTGTTTCCGTCCACGGGCAGCGTGGGGCCGGGTGTCCCGAGCCCCTTGTTTCCGGTCCTGGGCGACGTGTGTGCTACCCAGACCGTGTCCGGGTCCCGTTTCTGGTGGCTTGTGGGCGGCGATGCCACGACACGGTAGTCCGGCCACGAGTGGAATGGGTGCCAACCGTGCCGGAAGAGGGAGGCTGTCGTCCGCCTGCTCGGGGGCTGACCGTCCCGGAGAACAGAGGTTCGTTCCCGTGCGGGGCGGCGCCCGTCCATCCCGAACCCCTAAGCTCTGTTACACGGCGACCTGTGTGGCTGCCGCACCACGGTCCGGGTCCCACCTCGAGCGGCACGGGGAAAGCGATCGCAGGACACATGTTTCCGTCCACGGGCAGCGTGGGGCCGGCTGTCCCGAGCCCCTTGTTCCCAGTCCTGGGCGACGTGTGTGCTACCCGGACCGTGTCTGGGTCCCACCTCGAGCGGCTCCGGTAAGGCGATGCCAGGACACGGGTGTCCAGCCACAAGCGGCATGGGTGCCAACCGTGCCGGAGGAGGGAGGCTGTCGTCCGCCTGCTCGGGGGCTGACCGTCCCGGAGAACGGAGGTTCGTTCCCGTGCGGGGCGGCGCCAGTTCCGTCCCGAACCCCTAAGCTCTGTTGCACGGCGACCTGTGTGGCAGCCGCACAGCGGTTCGGGTCCCACCTCGGGTGGCTCTGGTATGGCGATCGCAGGACACGGGTGTCCGTCCACGGGCAGCGTGGGGCCGGCTGTCCCGAGCCCCTTGTTTCCGATCGTGGGCGACGTGTGTGCTAGCCGAACCGTGTCCGGGTCCCGTTTCTGGTGGCTTGTGGAAGGCGATGCCACGACACGGTTGTCCGGCCACGAGTGGAATGGGTGCCAACCGTGCCGGAAGAGGGAGGCTGTCGTCCGCCTGCTCGGGGGCTGACCGTCCCGGAGAACAGAGGTTCGTTCCCGTGCGGGGCGGCGCCCGTCCGTCCCGAACCCCTAAGCTCTGTTACACGGCGACCTGTGTGGCTGCCGCACCACGGTCCGGGTCCCACCTCGAGCGGCACGGGGAAAGCGATCGCAGGACACGTGTTTCCGTCCACGGGCAGCGTGGGGCCGGCTGTCCCGAGCCCCTTGTTCCCAGTCCTGGGCGACGTGTGTGCTACCCGCACCGTGTCTGGGTCCCACATCGAGCGGCTCCGGTAAGGCGATGCCAGGACACGGGTGTCCAGCCACAAGCGGCATGGGTGCCAACCGTGCCGGAGGAGGGAGGCTGTCGTCCGCCTGCTCGGGGGCTGACCGTCCCGGAGAACGGAGGTTCGTTCCCGTGCGGGGCGGCGCCAGTTCCGTCCCGAACCCCTAAGCTCTGTTGCACGGCGACCTGTGTGGCAGCCGCACAGCGGTTCGGGTCCCACCTCGGGTGGCTCTGGTATGGCGATCGCAGGACACGGGTGTCCGTCCACGGGCAGCGTGGGGCCGGCTGTCCCGAGCCCCTTGTTTCCGATCGTGGGCGACGTGTGTGCTAGCCGAACCGTGTCCGGGTCCCGTTTCTGGTGGCTTGTGGAAGGCGATGCCACGACACGGTTGTCCGGCCACGAGTGGAATGGGTGCCAACTGTGCCGGAAGAGGGAGGCTGTCGTCCGCCTGCTCGGGGGCTGACCGTCCTGGAGAACGGAGGTCAGTTCCCGTGCAGGGCGGCGGCCAGACGTACCGAGCCCTAGGACTCGGGTCCCGGCCGAAGTGTTTGCTATCCGCAACGGGGTCAGGATCGCACCTCGGGCGGCTCTGGTATGGCGATGGCAGGACACGGGTGTCTGTCCACGGGCAGCGTGGGGCCGGGTGTCCCGAGCCCCTTGTTTCCGGTCCTGGGCGACGTGTGTGCTAGCCGGACCATGTCTGGGTCCCACCTCGAGCGGTACGGGGAAAGTGATGCCAGGACACGGGTGTCCAGCCACTAGCGGCATGGGTTCTAGGCGTGCCTGAAGAGGGTGGCTGTCGTCCGCCTGCTCGGGCGCTGAACGTCACGGAGAACGGAGGTTCTTTACCGTGCGGGGCGGCGCCCGTCCGTCCCGAACCCCTAAGCTCTGTTGCACGGCGACCTGTGTGGTAGCAGCACCGCGGTCCGGGTCCCACCTCGAGCGGCATGGCGAAAGCGATCGCAGGACACGTGTTTCCGTCCACGGGCAGCGTGGGGCCGGCTGTCCCGAGCCCCTTGTTTCCGGTCGTGGGCGACGTGTGTGCTAGCCGGACCGTGTCTGGGTCCCACCTCGAGCGGCTCGGGTAGGGCGATGCTAGGACACGGGTGTAAAGCCACAAGCGGCATGGGTGCCAAGCGTGCCGGAAGAGGGAGGCTGTCGTCCGCCTGCTCGGGGGCTGACCGTCCCGGAGAACGGAGGTCAGTTCCCGTGCAGGGCGGCGGCCAGACGTACCGAGCCCTAGGACTCGGGTCCCGGCCGAAGTGTTTGCTATCCGCAACGGGGTCAGGATCGCACCTCGGGCGGCTCTGGTATGGCGATGGCAGGACACGGGTGTCTGTCCACGGGTAGCGTGGGCCGTCTGTCCCTAGCCCCTTGTTTCCGGTCCTGGGCGACGTGTGTGCTAGCGGCACCTCGATCCGTGTCCCACCTTGGGCGGCGCGGGGAAAGCGATCGCAGGACACGAGTTTCCGTCCACGAGCAGCGTGGGGCCGGGTGTCCCGAACATCGTGTTTCTGGACCTGGGCGACGTGTGTGCTAGCCGAACCGTGTCCGGGTCCCGTTTCTGGTGGCTTGTGGAAGGCGATGCCACGACACGGCTGACCGGCCACGAGTGGCATGGGTGCCAGCTGTGCCTGGAAGCGGGAGGCTTTCGTCAGCTGGCTCGGGGGCTGACCGTCCCGGAGAACAGAGGTTTGTTCCCGTGCGGGGCGGCGGCTGTCCGTCACGAACCCCTAAACACTGTTGCACAGCGACCTGTGTGGTAGCAGCACCGCGGTCCGGGTCCCACCTCGAGCAGCACGGCGAATGCGATATCACGACACGGGTGACCGGCCACAAGCTGCTTGGGTGCCAGCAATGCCGCGAAGTGGGAGTCTGTCGTTTGCCGGCTCGGGGACTGGCCGTCGCGGAGAACGGAGGTTCGTTCCCGTGCGGGGCGGCAGCCGGACGTACTGAGCCCCAGGTCTCCGGTCCCGGCCGAAGTGTTTGCTATCCGCAACGGGGTCAGGATCGCACCTCGGGCGGCTCTGGTATGGCGATGGCAGGACACGGGTGTCTGTCCACGGGCAGCATGGGCCGTCTGTCCCTAGCCCCTTGTTTCCGGTCCTGGGCGACGTGTGTGCTAGCGGCACCGCGGTCCGTGTCCCACCTCGGGCGGCACGGGGAAAGCGATCGCAGGACACGTGTTTCCGTCCACGAGCAGCGTGGGGCCGGGTGTCCCGAGCCCCTTGTTTCTGGTCCTGGGCTACGTGTGTGCTAGCCGAACCGTGTCCGGGTCCCGTTTCTGGTGGCTTGTGGAAGGCGATGCCACGACACGGTTGTCCGGCCACGAGTTGAATGGGTGCCAACCGTGCCGGAAGAGGGAGTCTGTCGTCAGCTGGCTCGGGGCCTGACCGTCCCAGAGAACGGAGGTTCGTTCCCGTGCGGGGCGGCGGCTGTCTGTCCCGAACCCCTAAGCTCTGTTGCACGGCGACCTGTGTGGCAGCCGCACCGCGGTTCGGGTCCCACCTCGGGTGGCTCTGTTATGGCGATCGCAGGACACGGGTGTCCGTCCACGGGCAGCGTGGGGCCGGCTGTCCCGAGCCCCTTGTTTCCGGTCGTGGGCGACGTTTGTGCTAGCCGGACCTTCTTTGGTCCCACCTCGAGCGGCACGGGGAAAGCGATCGCAGGACACGTGTTTCCGTCCACGGGCAGCGTGGGGCCGGGTGTCCCGAGCCCCTTGTTTCCGGTCCTGGGCGACGTGTGTGCTACCCAGACCGTGTCCGGGTCCCGTTTCTGGTGGCTTGTGGGCGGCGATGCCACGACACGATTGTCCGGCCACGAGTGGAATGGGTGCCAACCGTGCCGGAAGAGGGAGGCTGTCGTCCGGCTGCTCGGGGGCTGACCGTCCCGGAGAACGGAGGTTCGTTCCCGTGCGGGGCGGCGCCCGTCCGTCCCGAACCCCTAAGCTCTGTTACACGGCGACCTGTGTGGCTGCCGCACCACGGTCCGGGTCCCACCTCGAGCGGCACGAGGAAAGCGATCGCAGGACACGTGTTTCCGTCCACGGGCAGCGTGGGGCCGGCTGTCCCGAGCCCCTTGTTTCCGGTCCTGGGCGACGTGTGTGCTAGCCGGACCGTGTCTGGGTCCCACCTCGAGCGGCTCCGGTAAGGCGATGCCAGGACACGGGTGTCCAGCCACAAGCGGCATGGGTGCCAAGCGTGCCGGAGGAGGGAGGCTGTCGTCCGCCTGCTCGGGGGCTGACCGTCCCGGAGAACGGAGGTTCGTTCCCGTGCGGGGCGGCGCCAGTTCCGTCCCGAACCCCTAAGCTCTGTTGCACGGCGACCTGTGTGGTAGCAGCACCGCGGCTCGGGTCCCACCTCGAGCGGCACGGCGAATGCGATGCCACAACACGGGTGACCGGCCACAAGCTGCTTGGGTGCCAGCCGTGCCGGGAAGTGGGAGGCTGTCGTTTGCCGGCTCAGGGACTGACCGTCCCGGAGGACAGAGGTTCGTGCCCGTGCGGGGCGGCGGCTGTCCGTCCCGAACCCCTAAGCTCTGTTGCACGGCGACCTGTGTGGCAGCCGCACCGCGGTTCGGGTCCCACCTCGGGTGGCTCTGGTATGGCGATCGCAGGACACGGGTGTCCGTCCACGGGCAACGTGGGGCCGGCTGTCCCGAGCCCCTTGTTTCCGGTCGTGGGCGACGTGTGTGCTACCCAGACCGTGTCCGGGTCCCGTTTCTGGTGGCTTGTGGAAGGCGATGCCACGACATGTTTGTCCGGCCACCAGTGGCATGGGTGCCGGCTGTGTCTGGAAGCAGGAGGCTTTCGTCCCCCGGCTCAGGGACTGACCGTCCCGGAGGACAGAGGTTCGTGCCCGTTCGGGGCGGCGGCTGTCCGTCCCGAACCCCTAAGCTCTGTTGCACGGCGACCTGTGTGGTAGCAGCACCGCGGTCCGGGTCCCACCTCGAGCGGCACGGCGAATGCGATGCCACGACACGGGTGACCGGCACAAGCTGCTTGGGTGCCAGCAATGCCGCGAAGTGGGAGGCTGTCGTTTGCCGGCTCGGGGACTGGCCGTCCCGGAGAACGGAGGTTCGTTCCCGTGCGGGGCGGCAGCCGGACGTACCGAGCCACAGGACTCCGGTCCCTGCCGAAGTGTTGGCTAGCCGCAAGGGGGTCAGGATCGCACCCCGGGCGGCTCTGGTATGGCGATCGCAGGACACGGGTGTCCGTCCACGGGCAGCGTGGGGCCGTGTGTCCCGAGCCCCTTGTTTCCGGTCCTGGGCGACGTGTGTGCTAGCCGGACCTTGTTTGGTCCCACCTCGAGCGGCACGGGGAAAGCGATCGCAGGACACGGGTGTCCGTCCACGGGCAGCGTGGGGCCGGCTGTCCCGAGCCCCTTGTTTCCGGTCCTGGGCGACGTGTGTGCTACCCAGACCGTGTGTGGGTCCCACCTCGATCGGTACGGGGAAAGTGTTGCCAGGACACGGGTGTGCAGCCACTAGCGGCATGGGTTCTAGGCGTGCCTGAAGAGGGTGGCTGTCGTCCGCCTGCTCGGGCGCTGAACGTCACGGAGAACGGAGGTTCGTTACCGTGCGGGGCGGCGGCTGTCCGCCACGAACTCCTAAGCTCTGTTGCATGGCGACCTGTGTGGTAGCAGCACTGCGGTCCGGGTCCCACCTCGAGCGGCATGGCGAAAGCGATCGCAGGACACGTGTTTCCGTCCACGGGCAGCGTGGGGCCGGCTGTCCCGAGCCCCTTGTTTCCGGTCCTGGGCGACGTGTGTGCTAGCCGGACCGTGTCTGGGTCCCACCTCGAGCGGCTCGGGTAAGGCGATGCCAGGACACGGGTGTCCAGCCACAAGCGGCATGGGTGCCAAGCGTGCCGGAGGAGGGAGGCTGTCGTCCGCCTGCTCGGGGGCTGACCGTCCCGGAGAACGGACGTCAGTTCCCGTGCAGGGCGGCGGCCAGACGTACCGAGCCCTAGGACTCGGGTCCCGGCCGAAGTGTTTGCTATCCGCAACGGGGTCAGGATCGCACCTCGGGCGGCTCTGGTATGGCGATGGCAGGACACGGGTGTCTGTCCACGGGCAGCATGGGCCGTCTGTCCCTAGCCCCTTGTTTCCGGTCCAGGGCGACGTGTGTGCTAGCGGCACCGCGGTCCGTGTCCCACCTCGGGCGGCACGGGGAAAGCGATCGCAGGACACGTGTTTCCGTCCACGAGCAGCGTGGGGCCGGGTGTCCCGAGCCCCTTGTTTCTGGTCCTGGGCTACGTGTGTGCTAGCCGAACCGTGTCCGGGTCCCGTTTCTGGTGGCTTGTGGAAGGCGATGCCACGAAACGGTAGTCCGGCCACGAGTGGAATGGGTGCCAACCGTGCCGGAAGAGGGAGGCTGTCGTCCGCCTGCTCGGGGGCTGACCGTCCCGGAGAACGGAGGTTCGTTCCCGTGCGGGGCGGCGCCAGTTCCGTCCCGAACCCCTAAGCTCTGTTGCACGGCGACCTGTGTCGTAGCAGCACCGCGGCTCGGGTCCCACCTCGAGCGGCACGGCGAATGCGATGCCACAACACGGGTGACCGGCCACAAGCTGCTTGGGTGCCAGCCGTGCCGGGAAGTGGGAGGCTGTCGTTTGCCGGCTCGGGGACTGGCCGTCCCGGAGAACGGAGGTTCGTTCCCGTGCGGGGCGGACGTACCGAGCCCCAGGTCTCCGGTCCCGGCCGAAGTGTTTGCTAGCCGCAACAGGGTCAGGATCGCACCCCGGGCGGCTCTGGTATGGCGATCGCAGGACACGGGTGTCCGTCCACGGGCAGCGTGGGGCCGTGTGTCCCGAGCCCCTTGTTTCCGGTCGTGGGCGACGTGTGTGCTAGCCGGACCATGTCTGGGTCCCACCTCGAGCGGCACGGGGAAAGCGATCGCAGGACACGGGTGTCCGTCCACGGGCAGCGTGGGGCCGGCTGTCCCGAGCCCCTTGTTTCCGGTCGTGGGCGACGTGTGTGCTAGCCGGACCATGTCTGGGTCCCACCTCGAGCGGCACGGGGAAAGCGATCGCAGGACACGGGTGTCCGTCCACGGGCAGCGTGGGGCCGTGTGTCCCGAGCCCCTTGTTTCCGGTCGTGGGCGACGTGTGTGCTACCCGGACCGTGTCCGGGTCCCGTTTCTGGTGGCTTGTGGAAGGCGATGCCACGACATGTTTGTCCGGCCACCAGTGGCATGGGTGCCGGCTGTGTCTGGAAGCAGGAGGCTTTCGTCCCCCGGCTCAGGGACTGACCGTCCCGGAGGACAGAGGTTCGTGCCCGTTCGGGGCGGCGGCTGTCCGTCCCGAACCCCTAAGCTCTGTTGCACGGCGACCTGTGTGGTAGCAGCACCGCGGTCCGGGTCCCACCTCGAGCGGCACGGCGAATGCGATGGTACGACACGGGTGACCGGCCACAAGCTGCTTGGGTGCCAGCCGTGCCGGGAAGTGGGAGGCTGTCGTTTGCCAGCTCGAGGACTGGCCGTCGCGGAGAACGGAGGTTCGTTCCCGTGCGGGGCGGCAGCCGGACGTACTGAGCCCCAGGACGCCGGTCCCGGCCGAAGTGTTTGCTAGCCGCAACGGGGTCAGAATCGCACCTCGGGTGGCTCTGGTATGGCGATCGCAGGACACGGGTGTCCGTCCACGGGCAGCGTGGGGCCGGGTGTCCCGAGCCCCTTGTTTCCGGTCCTGGGCGACGTGTGTGCTAGCCGGACCATGTCTGGGTCCCACCTCGAGCGGTACGGGGAAAGTGATGCCAGGACACGGGTGTCCAACCACTAGCGGCATGGGTTCTAGGCGTGCCTGAAGAGGGTGGCTGTCGTCCGCCTGCTCGGGCGCTGAACGTCACGGAGAACGGAGGTTCTTTACCGTGCGGGGCGGCGCCCGTCCGTCCCGAACCCCTAAGCTCTGTTGCACGGCGACCTGTGTGGTAGCAGCACCGCGGTCCGGGTCCCACCTCGAGCGGCATGGCGAAAGCGATCGCAGGACACGTGTTTCCGTCCACGGGCAGCGTGGGGCCGGCTGTCCCGAGCCCCTTGTTTCCGGTCCTGGGCGACGTGTGTGCTAGCCGGACCGTGTCTGGGTCCCACCTCGAGCGGCTCGGGTAGGGCGATGCTAGGACACGGGTGTAAAGCCACAAGCGGCATGGGTGCCAAGCGTGCCGGAAGAGGGAGGCTGTCGTCCGCCTGCTCGGGGGCTGACCGTCCCGGAGAACGGAGGTCAGTTCCCGTGCAGGGCGGCGGCCAGACGTACCGAGCCCTAGGACTCGGGTCCCGGCCGAAGTGTTTGCTATCCGCAACGGGGTCAGGATCGCACCTCGGGCGGCTCTGGTATGGCGATGGCAGGACACGGGTGTCTGTCCACGGGTAGCGTGGGCCGTCTGTCCCTAGCCCCTTGTTTCCGGTCCTGGGCGACGTGTGTGCTAGCGGCACCTCGGTCCGTGTCCCACCTTGGGCGGCGCGGGGAAAGCGATCGCAGGACACGAGTTTCCGTCCACGAGCAGTGTGGGGCCGGGTGTCCCGAACATCGTGTTTCTGGACCTGGGCGACGTGTGTGCTAGCCGAACCGTGTCCGGGTCCCGTTTCTGGTGGCTTGTGGAAGGCGATGCCACGACACGGCTGACCGGCCACGAGTGGCATGGGTGCCAGCTGTGCCTGGAAGCGGGAGGCTTTCGTCAGCTGGCTCGGGGGCTGACCGTCCCGGAGAACAGAGGTTCGTTCCCGTGCGGGGCGGCGGCTGTCCGTCACGAACCCCTAAGCTCTGTTGCACAGCGACCTGTGTGGTAGCAGCACCGCGGTCCGGGTCCCACCTCGAGCGGCACGGCGAATGCGATGCCACGACACGGGTGACCGGCCACAAGCTGCTTGGGTGCCAGCAATGCCGCGAAGTGGGAGTCTGTCGTTTGCCGGCTCGGGGACTGGCCGTCGCGGAGAACGGAGGTTCGTTCCCGTGCGGGGCGGCAGCCGGACGTACTGAGCCCCAGGTCTCCAGTCCCGGACGAAGTGTTTGCTAGCCGCAACGGGGTCAGGATCGCACCTCGGGCGGTTCTGGTATGGCGATCGCAGGACACGGGTGTCCGTCCACGGGCATCGTGGGGCCGGCTGTCCCGAGCCCCTTGTTTCCGGTCCTGGGCGACGTGTGTGCTAGCCGAACCGTGTCCGGGTCCCACCTCGAGCGGCTCGTGGAAGGAGATGCCACGACATGTTTGTCCTGCCACGAGTGGAATGGTTGCCAACTGTGCATGAAGCGGGAGGCTGTCGTCCGCCGGCTCGGGGGCTGAACGTCACGGAGAACGGAGGTTCGTTACCGTGCGGGGCGGCGGCTGTCCGTCCCAAACCCCTAAGCTCTGTTGCATGGCGACCTGTGTGGTAGCAGCACCGCGGTCCGGGTCCCACCTCGAGCGGCACGGGGAAAGCGATCGCAGGACACGTGTTTCCATCTATGTGCAGCGTGGGGCCGGGTGTCCCGAGCCCCTTGTTTCCGGTCCTGGGCGACGTGTGTGCTACCCAGACCGTGTCCGGGTCCCGTTTCTGGTGGCTTGTGGAAGGCGATGCCACGACACGGTTGTCCGGCCACCAGTGGCATGGGTGCCGGCTGTGTCTGGAAGCAGGAGGCTTTCGTCACCCGGCTCAGGGACTGACCGTCCCGGAGGACAGAGGTTCGTGCCCGTTCGGGGCGGCGGCTGTCCGTCCCGAACCACTAAGCTCTGTTGCACGGCGACCTGTGTGGTAGCAGCACCGCGGTCCTGGTCCCACCTCGAGCGGCACGGCGAATGCGATGCCATAACACGGGTGACCGGCCACAAGCTGCTTGGGTGCCAGCAATGCCGCGAAGTGGGAGGCTGTCGTTTGCCAGCTCGGGGACTGGCCGTCCCGGAGAACGGAGGTTCGTTCCCGTGCGGGGCGGCAGCCGGACGTACTGAGCCCCAGGTCTCCGGTCCCGGACGAAGTGTTTGCTAGCCGCAACGGGGTCAGGATCGCACCTCGGGCGGTTCTGGTATGGCGATCGCAGGACACGGGTGTCCGTCCACGGGCAGCGTGGGGCCGTGTGTCCCGAGCCCCTTGTTTCCGGTCCTGGGCGACGTGTGTGCTAGCCGGACCTTGTTTGGTCCCACCTCGAGCGGCACGGGGAAAGCGATCGCAGGACACGGGTGTCCGTCCACGGGCAGCGTGGGGCCGGCTGTCCCGAGCCCCTTGTTTCCGATCGTGGGCGACGTGTGTGCTACCCAGACCGTGTGTGGGTCCCACCTCGAGCGGTACGGGGAAAGTGATGCCAGGACACGGGTGTGCAGCCACTAGCGGCATGGGTTCTAGGCGTGCCTGAAGAGGGTGGCTGTCGTCCGCCTGCTCGGGCGCTGAACGTCACGGAGAACGGAGGTTCGTTACCGTGCGGGGCGGCGGCTGTCCGCCACGAACTCCTAAGCTCTGTTGCATGGCGACCTGTGTGGTAGCAGCACTGCGGTCCGGGTCCCACCTCGAGCGGCATGGCGAAAGCGATCGCAGGACACGTGTTTCCGTCCACGGGCAGCGTGGGGCCGGCTGTCCCGAGCCCCTTGTTTCCGGTCCTGGGCGACGTGTGTGCTAGCCGGACCGTGTCTGGGTCCCACCTCGAGCGGCTCGGGTAAGGCGATGCCAGGACACGGGTGTCCAGCCACAAGCGGCATGGGTGCCAAGCGTGCCGGAGGAGGGAGGCTGTCGTCCGCCTGCTCGGGGGCTGACCGTCCCGGAGAACGGAGGTCAGTTCCCGTGCAGGGCGGCGGCCAGACGTACCGAGCCCTAGGACTCGGGTCCCGGCCGAAGTGTTTGCTATCCGCAACGGGGTCAGGATCGCACCTCGGGCGGCTCTGGTATGGCGATGGCAGGACACGGGTGTCTGTCCACGGGCAGCATGGGCCGTCTGTCCCTAGCCCCTTGTTTCCGGTCCAGGGCGACGTGTGTGCTAGCGGCACCGCGGTCCGTGTCCCACCTCGGGCGGCACGGGGAAAGCGATTGCAGGACACGTGTTTCCGTCCACGAGCAGCGTGGGGCCGGGTGTCCCGAGCCCCTTGTTTCCGGTCCTGGGCGACGTGTGTGCTACCCAGACCGTGTCCGGGTCCCGTTTCTGGTGGCTTGTGGAAGGCGATGCCACGACACGGTTGTCCGGCCACCAGTGGCATGGGTGCCGGCTGTGTCTGGAAGCAGGAGGCTTTCGTCCCCCGGCTCAGGGACTGACCGTCCCGGAGGACAGAGGTTCGTGCCCGTTCGGGGCGGCGGCTGTCCGTCCCGAACCCCTAAGCTCTGTTGCACGGCGACCTGTGTGGTAGCAGCACCGCGGTCCTGGTCCCACCTCGAGCGGCACGGCGAATGCGATGCCATAACACGGGTGACCGGCACAAGCTGCTTGGGTGCCAGCAATGCCGCGAAGTGGGAGGCTGCCGTTTGCCGGCTCGAGGACTGGCCGTCGCGGAGAACGGAGGTTCGTTCCCGTGCGGGGCGGCAGCCGGGCGTACTGAGCCCCAGGACTCCAGTCCCGGCCGAAGTGTTTGCTAGCCGCAACGGGGTCAGGATCGCACCTCGGGTGGCTCTGGTATGGCGATCGCAGGACACGGGTGTCCGTCCACGGGCACGTGGGGCCGTGTGTCCCGAGCCCCTTGTTTCCGGTCCTGGGCGACGTGTGTGCTAGCCGGACCTTGTTTGGTCCCACCTCGAGCGGCACGGGGAAAGCGATCGCAGGACACGGGTGTCCGTCCACGGGCAGCGTGGGGCCGGCTGTCCCGAGCCCCTTGTTTCCGGTCGTGGGCGACGTGTGTGCTACCCAGACCGTGTCCGGGTTCCGTTTCAAGCGGCTCGGGTAAGGCGATGCCACGACACGATTGTCCGGCCACGAGTGGAATGGGTGCCAACTGTGCCGGAAGAGGGAGGCTGTCGTCCGCCTGCTCGGGGGCTGACCGTCCTGGAGAACGGAGGTCAGTTCCCGTGCAGGGCGGCCGCCAGACGTACCGAGCCCTAGGACTCGGGTCCCGGCCGAAGTGTTTGCTAGCCGCAACGGGGTCAGGATCGCACCTCGGGCGGCTCTGGTATGGCGATGGTAGGACACGGGTGTCTGTCCACGGGCAGCGTGGGGCCGGGTGTCCCGAGCCCCTTGTTTCCGGTCCTGGGCGACGTGTGTGCTAGCCGGACCATGTCTGGGTCCCACCTCGAGCGGTACGGGGAAAGTGATGCCAGGACACGGGTGTCCAGCCACTAGCGGCATGGGTTCTAGGCGTGCCTGAAGAGGGTGGCTGTCGTCCGCCTGCTCGGGCGCTGAACGTCACGGAGAACGGAGGTTCTTTACCGTGCGGGGCGGCGCCCGTCCGTCCCGAACCCCTAAGCTCTGTTGCACGGCGACCTGTGTGGTAGCAGCACCGCGGCTCGGGTCCCACATCGAGCGGCATGGCGAAAGCGATCGCAGGACACGTGTTTCCGTCCACGGGCAGCGTGGGGCCGGCTGTCCCGAGCCCCTTGTTTCCGGTCCTGGGCGACGTGTGTGCTAGCCGGACCGTGTCTGGGTCCCACCTCGAGCGGCTCGGGTAGGGCGATGCTAGGACACGGGTGTAAAGCCACAAGCGGCATGGGTGCCAAGCGTGCCGGAAGAGGGAGGCTGTCGTCCGCCTGCTCGGGGGCTGACCGTCCCGGAGAACGGAGGTCAGTTCCCGTGCAGGGCGGGGGCCAGACGTACCGAGCCCTAGGACTCGGGTCCCGGCCGAAGTGTTTGCTATCCGCAACGGGGTCAGGATCGCACCTCGGGCGGCTCTGGTATGGCGATGGCAGGACACGGGTGTCTGTCCACGGGTAGCGTGGGCCGTCTGTCCCTAGCCCCTTGTTTCCGGTCCTGGGCGACGTGTGTGCTAGCGGCACCTCGGTCCGTGTCCCACCTTGGGCGGCGCGGGGAAAGCGATCACAGGACACGAGTTTCCGTCCACGAGCAGCGTGGGGCCGGGTGTCCCGAACATCGTGTTTCTGGACCTGGGCGACGTGTGTGCTAGCCGAACCGTGTCCGGGTCCCGTTTCTGGTGGCTTGTGGAAGGCGATGCCACGACACGGCTGACCGGCCACGAGTGGCATGGGTGCCAGCTGTGCCTGGAAGCGGGAGGCTTTCGTCAGCTGGCTCGGGGGCTGACCGTCCCGGAGAACAGAGGTTCGTTCCCGTGCGGGGCGGCGGCCGTCCGTCCCGAACCCCTAAACTCTGTTGCATGGCGACCTGTGTGGTAGCAGCACCGCGGTCCGGGTCCCACCTCGAGCAGCACGGCGAATGCGATGCCACGACACGGGTGACCGGCCACAAGCTGCTTGGGTGCCAGCAATGCCGCGAAGTGGGAGTCTGTCGTTTGCCGGCTCGGGGACTGGCCGTCGCGGAGAACGGAGGTTCGTTCCCGTGCGGGGCGGCAGCCGGACGTACTGAGCCCCAGGTCTCCGGTCCCGGACGAAGTGTTTGCTAGCCGCAACGGGGTCAGGATCGCACCTCGGGCGGTTCTGGTATGGCGATCGCAGGACACGGGTGTCCGTCCACGGGCAGCGTGGGGCCGGCTGTCCCGAGCCCCTTGTTTCCGGTCGTGGGCGACGTGTGTGCTAGCCGGACCGTGTCCGGGTCCCACCTCGAGCGTCTCGTGGAAGGAGATGCCACGACATGTTTGTCCGGCCACGAGTGGAATGGTTGCCAACTGTGCATGAAGCGGGAGGCTGTCGACCGCCGGCTCGGGGGCTGAACGTCACGGAGAACGGAGGTTCGTTCCCGTGCGGGGCGGCGGCTGTCCGTCCCGAACCCCTAAGCTCTGTTGCATGGCGACCTGTGTGGCTGCCGCACCACGGTTCGGGTCCCACCTCGAGCGGCACGGGGAATGCGATCGCAGGACACGTGTTTCCATCCACGTGCAGCGTGGGGCCGGCTGTCCCGAGCCCCTTGTTTCCGGTCGTGGGCGACGTGTGTGCTAGCCGGACCTTGTTTGGTCCCACCTCGAGCGGCACGGGGAAAGCGATCGCAGGACACGTGTTTCCGTCCACGGGCAGCGTGGGGCCGGCTGTCCCGAGCCCCTTGTTTCTGGTCGTGGGCGACGTGTGTGCTACCCAGACCGTGTCCGGGTCCCGTTTCTGGTGGCTTGTGGAAGGCGATGCCACGACACGGTTGTCCGGCCACCAGTGGCATGGTTGCCGGCTGTGTCTGGAAGCAGGAGGCTTTCGTCCCCCGGCTCAGGGACTGACCGTCCCGGAGGACAGAGGTTCGTGCCCGTGCGGGGCGGCGGCTGTCCGTCCCGAACCCCTAAGCTCTGTTGCACGGCGACCTGTGTGGTAGCAGCACTGCGGTCCGGGTCCCAGCTCGAGCGGCACGGCAAATGCGATGACACGACACGGGTGACCGGCCACAAGCTGCTTGGGTGCCAGCCGTGCCGGGAAGTGGGAGGCTGTCGTTTGCCGGCTCGGGGACTGGCCGTCGCTGAGAACGGAGGTTCGTTCCCGTGCGGGGCGGCAGCCGGACGTACTGAGACCCAGGACGCCGGTCCCGGCCGAAGTGTTTGCTAGCCGCAACGGGGTCAGAATCGCACCTCGGGTGGCTCTGGTATGGCGATCGCAGGACACGGGTGTCCGTCCACGGGCAGCGTGGGGCCGGCTGTCCCGAGCCCCTTGTTTCCGGTCCTGGGCGACGTGTGTGCTAGCCGGACCGTGTCTGGGTCCCACCTCGAGCGGCTCGGGTAAGGCGATGCCAGGACACGGGTGTCCAGCCACAAGCGGCATGGGTGCCAAGCGTGCCGGAGGAGGGAGGCTGTCGTCCGCCTGCTCGGGGGCTGACCGTCCCGGAGAACGGAGGTCAGTTCCCGTGCAGGGCGGCGGCCAGACGTACCGAGCCCTAGGACTCGGGTCCCGGCCGAAGTGTTTGCTATCCGCAACGGGGTCAGGATCGCACCCCGGGCGGCTCTGGTATGGCGATGGCAGGACACGGGTGTCCGTCCACGAGCAGCGTGGGGCCGGGTGTCCCGAGCCCCTTGTTTCTGGTCCTACGACGTGTGTGCTACCCAGACCGTGTCCGGGTCCCGTCTCTGGTGGCTTGTGGAAGGCGATGCCACGACACGGTTGTCCGGCCACCAGTGGCATGGGTGCCGGCTGTGTCTGGAAGCAGGAGGCTTTCGTCCCCCGGCTCAGGGACTGACCGTCCCGGAGGACAGAGGTTCGTGCCCGTTCGGGGCGGCGGCTGTCCGTCCCGAACCCCTAAGCTCTGTTGCACGGCGACCTGTGTGGTAGCAGCACCGCGGTCCGGGTGCCACCTCGAACAGCACGACAAATGCGATGCCACGACACGGGTGACCGGCCACAAGCTGCTTGGGTGCCAGCAATGCCGCGAAGTGGGAGGCTGTCGTTTGCCGGCTCGGGGACTGGCCGTCGCGGAGAACGGAGGTTCGTTCCCGTGCGGGGCGGCAGCCGGACGTACTGAGCCCCAGGTCTCCGGTCCCGGCCGAAGTGTTGGCTAGCCGCAACGGGGTCAGGATCGCACCTCGGGTGGCTCTGGTATGGCGATCGCAGGACACGGGTGTCCGTCCACGAGCAGCGTGGGGCCGGGTGTCCCGAGCCCCTTGTTTCCGGTCCTGGGCGACGTGTGTGCTACCCGGACCGTGTCCGGGTCCCGTTTCTGGTGGCTTGTGGAAGGCGATGCCACGACATGTTTGTCCGGCCACCAGTGGAATGGTTGCCAACTGTGCATGAAGCGGGAGGCTGTCGTCCGCCGGCTCGGGGGCTGAACGTCACGGAGAACGGAGGTTCGTTCCCGTGCGGGGCGGCGGCTGTCCGTCCCGAACCCCTAAGCTCTGTTGCATGGCGACCTGTGTGGCTGCCGCACCACGGTTCGGGTCCCACCTCGAGCGGCACGGGGAAAGCGATCGCAGGACACGTGTTTCCATCCACGTGCAGCGTGGGGCCGGGTGTCCCGAGCCCCTTGTTTCCGGTCCTGGGCGACGTGTGTGGTACCCGGACCGTGTCCGGGTCCCGTTTCTGGTGGCTTGTGGAAGGCGATGCCACGACATGTTTGTCCGGCCACCAGTGGCATGGGTGCCGGCTGTGTCTGGAAGCAGGAGTCTTTCGTCCCCCGGCTCAGGGACTGACCGTCCCGGAGGACAGAGGTTCGTGCCCGTTCGGGGCGGCGGCTGTCCGTCCCGAACCCCTAAGCTCTGTTACACGGCGACCTGTGTGGTAGCAGCACCGCGGTCCGGGTCCCACCTCGAGCGGCACGGCGAATGCGATGCCACGACACGGGTGACCGGCACAAGCTGCTTGGGTGCCAGCAATGCCGCGAAGTGGGAGGCTGTCGTTTGCCGGCTCGGGGACTGGCCGTCCCGGAGAACGGAGGTTCGTTCCCGTGCGGGGCGGCAGCCGGACGTACCGAGCCACAGGACTCCGGTCCCGGCCGAAGTGTTGGCTAGCCACAAGGGGGTCAGGATCGCACCCCGGGCGGCTCTGGTATGGCGATCGCAGGACACGGGTGTTCGTCCACGGGCAGCGTGGGGCCGTGTGTCCCGAGCCCCTTGTTTCCGGTCCTGGGCGACGTGTGTGCTACCCAGACCCTGTCCGTGTCCCGTTTCAAGCCGCTCGGGTAAGGCGATGCCACGACACGGTTGTCCGGCCACCAGTGGCATGGGTGCCAGCTGTGCCGGAAGAGGGAGGCTGTCGTCCGCCGGCTCGGGGACTGACCGTCCCGGAGAACGGAGGTTCGTTCCCGTGCGGGGCGGCGCCCGTCCGTCCCGAACCCCTAAGCTCTGTTACACGGCGACGTGTGGCTTCCGCACCACGGTTCGGGTCCCACCTCGAGCGGCACGGGGAAAGCGATCGCAGGACACGGGTGTCCAGCCACGGGCAGCGTGGGGCCGGCTGTCCCGAGCCCCTTGTTTCCGGTCCTGGGCGACGTGTGTGCTAGCCGGACCGTGTCTGGGTCCCACCTCGAGCGGCTCGGGTAAGGCGATGCCAGGACACGGGTGTCCAGCCACAAGCGGCATGGGTGCCAAGCGTGCCGGAGGAGGGAGGCTGTCGTCCGCCTGCTCGGGGGCTGACCGTCCCGGAGAACGTACGTCAGTTCCCGTGCAGGGCGGCGGCCAGACGTACCGAGCCCTAGGACTCGGGTCCCGGCCGAAGTGTTTGCTATCCGCAACGGGGTCAGGATCGCACCTCGGGCGGCTCTGGTATGGCGATGGCAGGACACGGGTGTCTGTCCACGGGCAGCATGGGCCGTCTGACCCTAGCCCCTTGTTTCCGGTCCTGGGCGACGTGTGTGCTAGCGGCACCGCGGTCCGTGTCCCACCTCGGGCGGCACGGGGAAAGCGATCGCAGGACACGTGTTTCCGTCCACGAGCAGCGTGGGGCCGGGTGTCCCGAGCCCCTTGTTTCTGGTCCTGGGCTACGTGTGTGCTAGCCGAACCGTGTCCGTGTCCCGTTTCTGGTGGCTTGTGGAAGGCGATGCCACGACACGGTTGTCCGGCCACGAGTTGAATGGGTGCCAACCGTGCCGGAAGAGGGAGTCTGTCGTCAGCTGGCTCGGGGGCTGACCGTCCCAGAGAACGGAGGTTCGTTCCCGTGTGGGGCGGCGGCTGTCCGTCCCGAACCCCTAAGCTCTGTTGCACGGCCACCTGTGTGGCAGCCGCACCGCGGTTCGGGTCCCACCTCGGGTGGCTCTGTTATGGCGATCGCAGGACACGGGTGTCCGTCCACGGGCAGCGTGGGGCCGGCTGTCCCGAGCCCCTTGTTTCCGGTCGTGGGCGACGTGTGTGCTAGCCGGACCTTCTTTGGTCCCACCTCGAGCGGCACGGGGAAAGCGATCGCAGGACACGTGTTTCCGTCCACGGGCAGCGTGGGGCCGGGTGTCCCGAGCCCCTTGTTTCCGGTCCTGGGCGACGTGTGTGCTACCCAGACCGTGTCCGGGTCCCGTTTCTGGTGGCTTGTGGGCGGCGATGCCACGACACGGTAGTCCGGCCACGAGTGGAATGGGTGCCAACCGTGCCGGAAGAGGGAGGCTGTCGTCCGCCTGCTCGGGGGCTGACCGTCCCGGAGAACAGAGGTTCGTTCCCGTGCGGGGCGGCGCCCGTCCGTCCCGAACCCCTAAGCTCTGTTACACGGCGACCTGTGTGGCTGCCGCACCACGGTCCGGGTCCCACCTCGAGCGGCACGGGGAAAGCGATCGCAGGACACGTGTTTCCGTCCACGGGCAGCGTGGGGCCGGCTGTCCCGAGCCCCTTGTTCCCGGTCCTGGGCGACGTGTGTGCTACCCGGACCGTGTCTGGGTCCCACCTCGAGCGGCTCCGGTAAGGCGATGCCAGGACACGGGTGTCCAGCCACAAGCGGCATGGGTGCCAACCGTGCCGGAGGAGGGAGGCTGTCGTCCGCCTGCTCGGGGGCTGACCGTCCCGGAGAACGGAGGTTCGTTCCCGTGCGGGGCGGCGCCAGTTCCGTCCCGAACCCCTAAGCTCTGTTGCACGGCGACCTGTGTGGCAGCCGCACAGCGGTTCGGGTCCCACCTCGGGTGGCTCTGGTATGGCGATCGCAGGACACGGGTGTCCGTCCACGGGCAGCGTGGGGCCGGCTGTCCCGAGCCCCTTGTTTCCGATCGTGGGCGACGTGTGTGCTAGCCGAACCGTGTCCGGGTCCCGTTTCTGGTGGCTTGTGGAAGGCGATGCCACGACACGGTTGTCCGGCCACGAGTGGAATGGGTGCCAACTGTGCCGGAAGAGGGAGGCTGTCGTCCGCCTGCTCGGGGGCTGACCGTCCTGGAGAACGGAGGTCAGTTCCCGTGCAGGGCGGCGGCCAGACGTACCGAGCCCTAGGACTCGGGTCCCGGCCGAAGTGTTTGCTATCCGCAACGGGGTCAGGATCGCACCTCGGGCGGCTCTGGTATGGCGATGGCAGGACACGGGTGTCTGTCCACGGGCAGCGTGGGGCCGGGTGTCCCGAGCCCCTTGTTTCCGGTCCTGGGCGACGTGTGTGCTAGCCGGACCATGTCTGGGTCCCACCTCGAGCGGTACGGGGAAAGTGATGCCAGGACACGGGTGTCCAGCCACTAGCGGCATGGGTTCTAGGCGTGCCTGAAGAGGGTGGCTGTCGTCCGCCTGCTCGGGCGCTGAACGTCACGGAGAACGGAGGTTCTTTACCGTGCGGGGCGGCGCCCGTCCGTCCCGAACCCCTAAGCTCTGTTGCACGGCGACCTGTGTGGTAGCAGCACCGCGGTCCGGGTCCCACCTCGAGCGGCATGGCGAAAGCGATCGCAGGACACGTGTTTCCGTCCACGGGCAGCGTGGGGCCGGCTGTCCCGAGCCCCTTGTTTCCGGTCGTGGGCGACGTGTGTGCTAGCCGGACCGTGTCTGGGTCCCACCTCGAGCGGCTCGGGTAGGGCGATGCTAGGACACGGGTGTAAAGCCACAAGCGGCATGGGTGCCAAGCGTGCCGGAAGAGGGAGGCTGTCGTCCGCCTGCTCGGGGGCTGACCGTCCCGGAGAACGGAGGTCAGTTCCCGTGCAGGGCGGGGGCCAGACGTACCGAGCCCTAGGACTCGGGTCCCGGCCGAAGTGTTTGCTATCCGCAACGGGGTCAGGATCGCACCTCGGGCGGCTCTGGTATGGCGATGGCAGGACACGGGTGTCTGTCCACGGGTAGCGTGGGCCGTCTGTCCCTAGCCCCTTGTTTCCGGTCCTGGGCGACGTGTGTGCTAGCGGCACCTCGATCCGTGTCCCACCTTGGGCGGCGCGGGGAAAGCGATCGCAGGACACGAGTTTCCGTCCACGAGCAGCGTGGGGCCGGGTGTCCCGAACATCGTGTTTCTGGACCTGGGCGACGTGTGTGCTAGCCGAACCGTGTCCGGGTCCCGTTTCTGGTGGCTTGTGGAAGGCGATGCCACGACACGGCTGACCGGCCACGAGTGGCATGGGTGCCAGCTGTGCCTGGAAGCGGGAGGCTTTCGTCAGCTGGCTCGGGGGCTGACCGTCCCGGAGAACAGAGGTTCGTTCCCGTGCGGGGCGGCGGCTGTCCGTCACGAACCCCTAAACACTGTTGCACAGCGACCTGTGTGGTAGCAGCACCGCGGTCCGGGTCCCACCTCGAGCAGCACGGCGAATGCGATATCACGACACGGGTGACCGGCCACAAGCTGCTTGGGTGCCAGCAATGCCGCGAAGTGGGAGTCTGTCGTTTGCCGGCTCGGGGACTGGCCGTCGCGGAGAACGGAGGTTCGTTCCCGTGCGGGGCGGCAGCCGGACGTACTGAGCCCCAGGTCTCCGGTCCCGGCCGAAGTGTTTGCTATCCGCAACGGGGTCAGGATCGCACCTCGGGCGGCTCTGGTATGGCGATGGCAGGACACGGGTGTCTGTCCACGGGCAGCATGGGCCGTCTGTCCCTAGCCCCTTGTTTCCGGTCCTGGGCGACGTGTGTGCTAGCGGCACCGCGGTCCGTGTCCCACCTCGGGCGGCACGGGGAAAGCGATCGCAGGACACGTGTTTCCGTCCACGAGCAGCGTGGGGCCGGGTGTCCCGAGCCCCTTGTTTCTGGTCCTGGGCTACGTGTGTGCTAGCCGAACCGTGTCCGGGTCCCGTTTCTGGTGGCTTGTGGAAGGCGATGCCACGACACGGTTGTCCGGCCACGAGTTGAATGGGTGCCAACCGTGCCGGAAGAGGGAGTCTGTCGTCAGCTGGCTCGGGGCCTGACCGTCCCAGAGAACGGAGGTTCGTTCCCGTGCGGGGCGGCGGCTGTCCGTCCCGAACCCCTAAGCTCTGTTGCACGGCGACCTGTGTGGCAGCCGCACCGCGGTTCGGGTCCCACCTCGGGTGGCTCTGTTATGGCGATCGCAGGACACGGGTGTCCGTCCACGGGCAGCGTGGGGCCGGCTGTCCCGAGCCCCTTGTTTCCGGTCGTGGGCGACGTGTGTGCTAGCCGGACCTTCTTTGGTCCCACCTCGAGCGGCACGGGGAAAGCGATCGCAGGACACGTGTTTCCGTCCACGGGCAGCGTGGGGCCGGGTGTCCCGAGCCCCTTGTTTCCGGTCCTGGGCGACGTGTGTGCTACCCAGACCGTGTCCGGGTCCCGTTTCTGGTGGCTTGTGGGCGGCGATGCCACGACACGATTGTCCGGCCACGAGTGGAATGGGTGCCAACCGTGCCGGAAGAGGGAGGCTGTCGTCCGGCTGCTCGGGGGCTGACCGTCCCGGAGAACGGAGGTTCGTTCCCGTGCGGGGCGGCGCCCGTCCGTCCCGAACCCCTAAGCTCTGTTACACGGCGACCTGTGTGGCTGCCGCACCACGGTCCGGGTCCCACCTCGAGCGGCACGAGGAAAGCGATCGCAGGACACGTGTTTCCGTCCACGGGCAGCGTGGGGCCGGCTGTCCCGAGCCCCTTGTTTCCGGTCCTGGGCGACGTGTGTGCTAGCCGAACCGTGTCTGGGTCCCACCTCGAGCGGCTCCGGTAAGGCGATGCCAGGACACGGGTGTCCAGCCACAAGCGGCATGGGTGCCAACCGTGCCGGAGGAGGGAGGCTGTCGTCCGCCTGCTCGGGGGCTGACCGTCCCGGAGAACGGAGGTTCGTTCCCGTGCGGGGCGGCGCCAGTTCCGTCCCGAACCCCTAAGCTCTGTTGCACGGCGACCTGTGTGGTAGCAGCACCGCGGCTCGGGTCCCACCTCGAGCGGCACGGCGAATGCGATGCCACAACACGGGTGACCGGCCACAAGCTGCTTGGGTGCCAGCCGTGCCGGGAAGTGGGAGGCTGTCGTTTGCCGGCTCAGGGACTGACCGTCCCGGAGGACAGAGGTTCGTGCCCGTGCGGGGCGGCGGCTGTCCGTCCCGAACCCCTAAGCTCTGTTGCACGGCGACCTGTGTGGCAGCCGCACCGCGGTTCGGGTCCCACCTCGGGTGGCTCTGGTATGGCGATCGCAGGACACGGGTGTCCGTCCACGGGCAACGTGGGGCCGGCTGTCCCGAGCCCCTTGTTTCCGGTCGTGGGCGACGTGTGTGCTACCCAGACCGTGTCCGGGTCCCGTTTCTGGTGGCTTGTGGAAGGCGATGCCACGACATGTTTGTCCGGCCACCAGTGGCATGGGTGCCGGCTGTGTCTGGAAGCAGGAGGCTTTCGTCCCCCGGCTCAGGGACTGACCGTCCCGGAGGACAGAGGTTCGTGCCCGTTCGGGGCGGCGGCTGTCCGTCCCGAACCCCTAAGCTCTGTTGCACGGCGACCTGTGTGGCAGCCGCACCGCGGTTCGGGTCCCACCTCGGGTGGCTCTGGTATGGCGATCGCAGGACACGGGTGTCCGTCCACGGGCAACGTGGGGCCGGCTGTCCCGAGCCCCTTGTTTCCGGTCGTGGGCGACGTGTGTGCTACCCAGACCGTGTCCGGGTCCCGTTTCTGGTGGCTTGTGGAAGGCGATGCCACGACATGTTTGTCCGGCCACCAGTGGCATGGGTGCCGGCTGTGTCTGGAAGCAGGAGGCTTTCGTCCCCCGGCTCAGGGACTGACCGTCCCGGAGGACAGAGGTTCGTGCCCGTTCGGGGCGGCGGCTGTCCGTCCCGAACCCCTAAGCTCTGTTGCACGGCGACCTGTGTGGTAGCAGCACCGCGGTCCGGGTCCCACCTCGAGCGGCACGGCGAATGCGATGCCACGACACGGGTGACCGGCACAAGCTGCTTGGGTGCCAGCAATGCCGCGAAGTGGGAGGCTGTCGTTTGCCGGCTCGGGGACTGGCCGTCCCGGAGAACGGAGGTTCGTTCCCGTGCGGGGCGGCAGCCGGACGTACCGAGCCACAGGACTCCGGTCCCTGCCGAAGTGTTGGCTAGCCGCAAGGGGGTCAGGATCGCACCCCGGGCGGCTCTGGTATGGCGATCGCAGGACACGGGTGTCCGTCCACGGGCAGTGTGGGGCCGTGTGTCCCGAGCCCCTTGTTTCCGGTCCTGGGCGACGTGTGTGCTAGCCGGACCTTGTTTGGTCCCACCTCGAGCGGCACGGGGAAAGCGATCGCAGGACACGGGTGTCCGTCCACGGGCAGCGTGGGGCCGGCTGTCCCGAGCCCCTTGTTTCCGGTCCTGGGCGACGTGTGTGCTACCCAGACCGTGTGTGGGTCCCACCTCGATCGGTACGGGGAAAGTGTTGCCAGGACACGGGTGTGCAGCCACTAGCGGCATGGGTTCTAGGCGTGCCTGAAGAGGGTGGCTGTCGTCCGCCTGCTCGGGCGCTGAACGTCACGGAGAACGGAGGTTCGTTACCGTGCGGGGCGGCGGCTGTCCGCCACGAACTCCTAAGCTCTGTTGCATGGCGACCTGTGTGGTAGCAGCACTGCGGTCCGGGTCCCACCTCGAGCGGCACGGGGAAAGCGATCGCAGGACACGTGTTTCCGTCCACGGGCAGCGTGGGGCCGGCTGTCCCGAGCCCCTTGTTTCCGGTCCTGGGCGACGTGTGTGCTAGCCGGACCGTGTCTGGGTCCCACCTCGAGCGGCTCGGGTAAGGCGATGCCAGGACACGGGTGTCCAGCCACAAGCGGCATGGGTGCCAAGCGTGCCGGAGGAGGGAGGCTGTCGTCCGCCTGCTCGGGGGCTGACCGTCCCGGAGAACGGACGTCAGTTCCCGTGCAGGGCGGCGGCCAGACGTACCGAGCCCTAGGACTCGGGTCCCGGCCGAAGTGTTTGCTATCCGCAACGGGGTCAGGATCGCACCTCGGGCGGCTCTGGTATGGCGATGGCAGGACACGGGTGTCTGTCCACGGGCAGCATGGGCCGTCTGTCCCTAGCCCCTTGTTTCCGGTCCAGGGCGACGTGTGTGCTAGCGGCACCGCGGTCCGTGTCCCACCTCGGGCGGCACGGGGAAAGCGATCGCAGGACACGTGTTTCCGTCCACGAGCAGCGTGGGGCCGGGTGTCCCGAGCCCCTTGTTTCTGGTCCTGGGCTACGTGTGTGCTAGCCGAACCGTGTCCGGGTCCCGTTTCTGGTGGCTTGTGGAAGGCGATGCCACGAAACGGTAGTCCGGCCACGAGTGGAATGGGTGCCAACCGTGCCGGAAGAGGGAGGCTGTCGTCCGCCTGCTCGGGGGCTGACCGTCCCGGAGAACGGAGGTTCGTTCCCGTGCGGGGCGGCGCCAGTTCCGTCCCGAACCCCTAAGCTCTGTTGCACGGCGACCTGTGTCGTAGCAGCACCGCGGCTCGGGTCCCACCTCGAGCGGCACGGCGAATGCGATGCCACAACACGGGTGACCGGCCACAAGCTGCTTGGGTGCCAGCCGTGCCGGGAAGTGGGAGGCTGTCGTTTGCCGGCTCGGGGACTGGCCGTCCCGGAGAACGGAGGTTCGTTCCCGTGCGGGGCGGACGTACTGAGCCCCAGGTCTCCGGTCCCGGCCGAAGTGTTTGCTAGCCGCAACAGGGTCAGGATCGCACCCCGGGCGGCTCTGGTATGGCGATCGCAGGACACGGGTGTCCGTCCACGGGCAGCGTGGGGCCGTGTGTCCCGAGCCCCTTGTTTCCGGTCGTGGGCGACGTGTGTGCTAGCCGGACCATGTCTGGGTCCCACCTCGAGCGGCACGGGGAAAGCGATCGCAGGACACGGGTGTCCGTCCACGGGCAGCGTGGGGCCGGCTGTCCCGAGCCCCTTGTTTCCGGTCGTGGGCGACGTGTGTGCTAGCCGGACCATGTCTGGGTCCCACCTCGAGCGGCACGGGGAAAGCGATCGCAGGACACGGGTGTCCGTCCACGGGCAGCGTGGGGCCGTGTGTCCCGAGCCCCTTGTTTCCGGTCGTGGGCGACGTGTGTGCTACCCGGACCGTGTCCGGGTCCCGTTTCTGGTGGCTTGTGGAAGGCGATGCCACGACATGTTTGTCCGGCCACCAGTGGCATGGGTGCCGGCTGTGTCTGGAAGCAGGAGGCTTTCGTCCCCCGGCTCAGGGACTGACCGTCCCGGAGGACAGAGGTTCGTGCCCGTTCGGGGCGGCGGCTGTCCGTCCCGAACCCCTAAGCTCTGTTGCACGGCGACCTGTGTGGTAGCAGCACCGCGGTCCGGGTCCCACCTCGAGCGGCACGGCGAATGCGATGGTACGACACGGGTGACCGGCCACAAGCTGCTTGGGTGCCAGCCGTGCTGGGAAGTGGGAGGCTGTCGTTTGCCAGCTCGAGGACTGGCCGTCGCGGAGAACGGAGGTTCGTTCCCGTGCGGGGCGGCAGCCGGACGTACTGAGCCCCAGGACGCCGGTCCCGGCCGAAGTGTTTGCTAGCCGCAACGGGGTCAGAATCGCACCTCGGGTGGCTCTGGTATGGCGATCGCAGGACACGGGTGTCCGTCCACGGGCAGCGTGGGGCCGGGTGTCCCGAGCCCCTTGTTTCCGGTCCTGGGCGACGTGTGTGCTAGCCGGACCATGTCTGGGTCCCACCTCGAGCGGTACGGGGAAAGTGATGCCAGGACACGGGTGTCCAGCCACTAGCGGCATGGGTTCTAGGCGTGCCTGAAGAGGGTGGCTGTCCTCCGCCTGCTCGGGCGCTGAACGTCACGGAGAACGGAGGTTCTTTACCGTGCGGGGCGGCGCCCGTCCGTCCCGAACCCCTAAGCTCTGTTGCACGGCGACCTGTGTGGTAGCAGCACCGCGGTCAGGGTCCCACCTCGAGCGGCATGGCGAAAGCGATCGCAGGACACGTGTTTCCGTCCACGGGCAGCGTGGGGCCGGCTGTCCCGAGCCCCTTGTTTCCGGTCCTGGGCGACGTGTGTGCTAGCCGGACCGTGTCTGGGTCCCACCTCGAGCGGCTCGGGTAGGGCGATGCTAGGACACGGGTGTAAAGCCACAAGCGGCATGGGTGCCAAGCGTGCCGGAAGAGGGAGGCTGTCGTCCGCCTGCTCGGGGGCTGACCGTCCCGGAGAACGGAGGTCAGTTCCCGTGCAGGGCGGCGGCCAGACGTACCGAGCCCTAGGACTCGGGTCCCGGCCGAAGTGTTTGCTATCCGCAACGGGGTCAGGATCGCACCTCGGGCGGCTCTGGTATGGCGATGGCAGGACACGGGTGTCTGTCCACGGGTAGCGTGGGCCGTCTGTCCCTAGCCCCTTGTTTCCGGTCCTGGGCGACGTGTGTGCTAGCGGCACCTCGGTCCGTGTCCCACCTTGGGCGGCGCGGGGAAAGCGATCGCAGGACACGAGTTTCCGTCCACGAGCAGTGTGGGGCCGGGTGTCCCGAACATCGTGTTTCTGGACCTGGGCGACGTGTGTGCTAGCCGAACCGTGTCCGGGTCCCGTTTCTGGTGGCTTGTGGAAGGCGATGCCACGACACGGCTGACCGGCCACGAGTGGCATGGGTGCCAGCTGTGCCTGGAAGCGGGAGGCTTTCGTCAGCTGGCTCGGGGGCTGACCGTCCCGGAGAACAGAGGTTCGTTCCCGTGCGGGGCGGCGGCTGTCCGTCACGAACCCCTAAGCTCTGTTGCACAGCGACCTGTGTGGTAGCAGCACCGCGGTCCGGGTCCCACCTCGAGCGGCACGGCGAATGCGATGCCACGACACGGGTGACCGGCCACAAGCTGCTTGGGTGCCAGCAATGCCGCGAAGTGGGAGGCTGTCGTTTGCCGGCTCGGGGACTGGCCGTCGCGGAGAACGGAGGTTCGTTCCCGTGCGGGGCGGCAGCCGGACGGACTGAGCCCCAGGTCTCCGGTCCCGGACGAAGTGTTTGCTAGCCGCAACGGGGTCAGGATCGCACCTCGGGCGGTTCTGGTATGGCGATCGCAGGACACGGGTGTCCGTCCACGGGCATCGTGGGGCCGGCTGTCCCGAGCCCCTTGTTTCCGGTCCTGGGCGACGTGTGTGCTAGCCGAACCGTGTCCGGGTCCCACCTCGAGCGGCTCGTGGAAGGAGATGCCACGACATGTTTGTCCTGCCACGAGTGGAATGGTTGCCAACTGTGCATGAAGCGGGAGGCTGTCGTCCGCCGGCTCGGGGGCTGAACGTCACGGAGAACGGAGGTTCGTTACCGTGCGGGGCGGCGGCTGTCCGTCCCAAACCCCTAAGCTCTGTTGCATGGCGACCTGTGTGGTAGCAGCACCGCGGTCCGGGTCCCACCTCGAGCGGCACGGGGAAAGCGATCGCAGGACACGTGTTTCCATCTATGTGCAGCGTGGGGCCGGGTGTCCCGAGCCCCTTGTTTCCGGTCCTGGGCGACGTGTGTGCTACCCAGACCGTGTCCGGGTCCCGTTTCTGGTGGCTTGTGGAAGGCGATGCCACGACACGGTTGTCCGGCCACCAGTGGCATGGGTGCCGGCTGTGTCTGGAAGCAGGAGGCTTTCGTCACCCGGCTCAGGGACTGACCGTCCCGGAGGACAGAGGTTCGTGCCCGTTCGGGGCGGCGGCTGTCCGTCCCGAACCACTAAGCTCTGTTGCACGGCGACCTGTGTGGTAGCAGCACCGCGGTCCTGGTCCCACCTCGAGCGGCACGGCGAATGCGATGCCATAACACGGGTGACCGGCCACAAGCTGCTTGGGTGCCAGCAATGCCGCGAAGTGGGAGGCTGTCGTTTGCCAGCTTGGGGACTGGCCGTCCCGGAGAACGGAGGTTCGTTCCCGTGCGGGGCGGCAGCCGGACGTACTGAGCCCCAGGTCTCCGGTCCCGGACGAAGTGTTTGCTAGCCGCAACGGGGTCAGGATCGCACCTCGGGCGGTTCTGGTATGGCGATCGCAGGACACGGGTGTCCGTCCACGGGCAGCGTGGGGCCGTGTGTCCCGAGCCCCTTGTTTCCGGTCCTGGGCGACGTGTGTGCTAGCCGGACCTTGTTTGGTCCCACCTCGAGCGGCACGGGGAAAGCGATCGCAGGACACGGGTGTCCGTCCACGGGCAGCGTGGGGCCGGCTGTCCCGAGCCCCTTGTTTCCGGTCGTGGGCGACGTGTGTGCTACCCAGACCGTGTCCGGGTTCCGTTTCAAGCGGCTCGGGTAAGGCGATGCCACGACACGATTGTCCGGCCACGAGTGGAATGGGTGCCAACTGTGCCGGAAGAGGGAGGCTGTCGTCCGCCTGCTCGGGGGCTGACCGTCCTGGAGAACGGAGGTCAGTTCCCGTGCAGGGCGGCCGCCAGACGTACCGAGCCCTAGGACTCGGGTCCCGGCCGAAGTGTTTGCTATCCGCAACGGGGTCAGGATCGCACCTCGGGCGGCTCTGGTATGGCGATGGTAGGACACGGGTGTCTGTCCACGGGCAGCGTGGGGCCGGGTGTCCCGAGCCCCTTGTTTCCGGTCCTGGGCGACGTGTGTGCTAGCCGGACCATGTCTGGGTCCCACCTCGAGCGGTACGGGGAAAGTGATGCCAGGACACGGGTGTCCAGCCACTAGCGGCATGGGTTCTAGGCGTGCCTGAAGAGGGTGGCTGTCGTCCGCCTGCTCGGGCGCTGAACGTCACGGAGAACGGAGGTTCTTTACCGTGCGGGGCGGCGCCCGTCCGTCCCGAACCCCTAAGCTCTGTTGCACGGCGACCTGTGTGGTAGCAGCACCGCGGCTCGGGTCCCACATCGAGCGGCATGGCGAAAGCGATCGCAGGACACGTGTTTCCGTCCACGGGCAGCGTGGGGCCGGCTGTCCCGAGCCCCTTGTTTCCGGTCCTGGGCGACGTGTGTGCTAGCCGGACCGTGTCTGGGTCCCACCTCGAGCGGCTCGGGTAGGGCGATGCTAGGACACGGGTGTAAAGCCACAAGCGGCATGGGTGCCAAGCGTGCCGGAAGAGGGAGGCTGTCGTCCGCCTGCTCGGGGGCTGACCGTCCCGGAGAACGGAGGTCAGTTCCCGTGCAGGGCGGCGGCCAGACGTACCGAGCCCTAGGACTCGGGTCCCGGCCGAAGTGTTTGCTATCCGCAACGGGGTCAGGATCGCACCTCGGGCGGCTCTGGTATGGCGATGGCAGGACACGGGTGTCTGTCCACGGGTAGCGTGGGCCGTCTGTCCCTAGCCCCTTGTTTCCGGTCCTGGGCGACGTGTGTGCTAGCGGCACCTCGGTCCGTGTCCCACCTTGGGCGGCGCGGGGAAAGCGATCGCAGGACACGAGTTTCCGTCCACGAGCAGCGTGGGGCCGGGTGTCCCGAACATCGTGTTTCTGGACCTGGGCGACGTGTGTGCTAGCCGAACCGTGTCCGGGTCCCGTTTCTGGTGGCTTGTGGAAGGCGATGCCACGACACGGCTGACCGGCCACGAGTGGCATGGGTGCCAGCTGTGCCTGGAAGCGGGAGGCTTTCGTCAGCTGGCTCGGGGGCTGACCGTCCCGGAGAACAGAGGTTCGTTCCCGTGCGGGGCGGCGGCCGTCCGTCCCGAACCCCTAAACTCTGTTGCATGGCGACCTGTGTGGTAGCAGCACCGCGGTCCGGGTCCCACCTCGAGCAGCACGGCGAATGCGATGCCACGACACGGGTGACCGGCCACAAGCTGCTTGGGTGCCAGCAATGCCGCGAAGTGGGAGTCTGTCGTTTGCCGGCTCGGGGACTGGCCGTCGCGGAGAACGGAGGTTCGTTCCCGTGCGGGGCGGCAGCCGGACGTACTGAGCCCCAGGTCTCCGGTCCCGGCCGAAGTGTTTGCTATCCGCAACGGGGTCAGGATCGCACCTCGGGCGGTTCTGGTATGGCGATCGCAGGACACGGGTGTCCGTCCACGGGCAGCGTGGGGCCGGCTGTCCCGAGCCCCTTGTTTCTGGTCCTGGGCGACGTGTGTGCTAGCCGAACCGTGTCCGGGTCCCACCTCGAGCGGCTCGTGGAAGGAGATGCAACGACATGTTTGTCCGGCCACGAGTGGAATGGTTGCCAACTGTGCATGAAGCGGGAGGCTGTCGTCCGCCGGCTCGGGGGCTGAACGTCACGGAGAACGGAGGTTCGTTACCGTGCGGGCCGGCGGCTGTCCGTCCCGAACCCCTAAGCTCTGTTGCATGGCGACCTGTGTGGTAGCAGCACCGTGGTCCGGGTCCCACCTCGAGCGGCACGGGGAAAGCGATCGCAGGACACGTGTTTCCATCCACGGGCAGCGTGGGGCCGGGTGTCCCGAGCCCCTTGTTTCCGGTCCTGGGCGACGTGTGTGCTACCCAGACCGTGTCCGGGTCCCGTTTCTGGTGGCTTGTGGAAGGCGATGCCACGACACGGTTGTCCGGCCACCAGTGGCATGGGTGCCGGCTGTGTCTGGAAGCAGGAGGCTTTCGTCCCCCGGCTCAGGGACTGACCGTCCCGGAGGACAGAGGTTCGTTACCGTTCGGGGCGGCGGCTGTCCGTCCCGAAACCCTAAGCTCTGTTGCACGGCGACCTGTGTGGTAGCAGCACCGCGGTCCTGGTCCCACCTCGAGCGGCACGGCGAATGCGATGCCATAACACGGGTGACCGGCACAAGCTGCTTGGGTGCCAGCAATGCCGCGAAGTGGGAGGCTGCCGTTTGCCTGCTCGGGGACTGGCCGTCCTGGAGAACGGAGGTTCGTTCCCGTGCGGGGCGGCGCCCGTCCGTCCCGAACCCCTAAGCTCTGTTGCACGGCGACCTGTGTGGTAGCAGAATCGCGGCTCGGGTCCCACCTCGAGCGGCACGGCGAATGCGATGCCACAACACGGGTGACCGGCCACAAGCTGCTTGGGTGCCAGCAATGCCGCGAAGTGGGAGGCTGTCGTTTGCCGGCTCGGGGACTGGCCGTCGCGGAGAACGGAGGTTCGTTCCCCTGCGGGGCGGCGGCCGGACGTACCGAGCCACAGGACTCCGGTCCCGGCCGAAGTGTTGGCTAGCCGCAACGGGGTCAGGATCGCACCTCAGGCGGCTCTGGTATGGCGATCGCAGGACACGGGTGTCCGTCCACGGGCAGCGTGGGGCCGGCTGTCCCGAGCCCCTTGTTTCCGATCATGGGCGACGTGTGTGCTAGCCGAACCGTGTCCGGGTCCCGTTTCTGGTGGCTTGTGGAAGGCGATGCCACGACACGGTAGTCCGGCCACGAGTGGAATGGGTGCCAACCGTGCCGGAAGAGGGAGGCTGTCGTCAGCTGGCTCGGGGGCTGACCGTCCCAGAGAACGGAGGTTCGTTCCCGTGTGGGGCGGCGGCTGTCCGTCCCGAACCCCTAAGCTCTGTTGCACGGCGACCTGTGTGGCAGCCGCACCGCGGTTCGGGTACCACCTCGGGTAGCTCTGGTATGGCGATCGCAGGACACGTGTTTCCGTCCACGGGCAGCGTGGGGCCGGCTGTCCCGAGCCCCTTGTTCCCGGTCCTGGGCGACGTGTGTGCTGGCCGGACCGTGTCCATGTCCCGTTTCTGGTGGCTTGTGGAAGGCGATGCCACGACACGGTTGTCCGGCCACCAGTGGCATGGGTGCCGGCTGTGTCTGGAAGCAGGAGGCTTTCGTCCCCCGGCTCAGGGACTGACCGTCCCGGAGGACAGAGGTTCGTGCCCGTTCGGGGCGGCGGCTGTCCGTCCCAAACCCCTAAGCTCTGTTGCACGGCGACCTGTGTGGCAGCCGCACCACGGTTCGGGTCCCACCTCGGGTGGCTCTGGTATGGCGATCGCAGGACACGTGTTTCCGTCCACGGGCAGCGTGGGGCCGGCTTTCTCGAGCCCCTTGTTTCCGGTCCTGGGCGACGTGTGTGCTAGCCGGACCATGTCTGGGTCCCACCTCGACCGGCTCGTGGAAGGAGATGCCACGATATGTTTGTCCGGCCACGAGTGGAATGGGTGCCAACTGTGCCGGAAGAGGGAGGCTGTCGTCCGCCGGCTCGGGGGCTGAACGTCATGGAGAACGGAGGTTCGTTTCCGTGCGGGGCGGCGGCTGTCCGTCCCGAACCCCAAAGCTCTGTTGCATGGCGACCTGTGTGGCTGCCGCACCGCGGTCCGGGTCCCACCTCGAGCGGCACGGCAAATGCGATGGCACGACACGGGTGACCGGCCACAAGCTGCTTGGGTGCCAGCCGTGCCGGGAAGTGGGAGGCTGTCGTTTGCCGGCTCGGGGACTGGCCGTCGCGGAGAACAGAGGTTCGTTCCCGTTCGGGGCGGCAGCCGGACGTACTGAGCCCCAGGACGCCGGTCCCGGCCGAAGTGTTTGCTAGCCGCAACGGGGTCAGGATCGCACCTCGGGTGGCTCTGGTATGGCGATCGCAGGACACGGGTGTCCGTCCACGGGCACGTGGGGCCGTGTGTCCCGAGCCCCTTGTTTCCGGTCCTGGGCGACGTGTGTGCTAGCCGGACCTTGTTTGGTCCCACCACGAGCGGCACGGGGAAAGCGATCGCAGGATACGGGTGTCCGTCCACGGGCAGCGTGGGGCCGGGTGTCCCGAGCCCCTAGTTTCCGGTCCTGGACGACGTGTGTGCTACCCAGACCGTGTCCGGGTCCCGTTTCTGGTGGCTTGTGGACGGCGATGCCACGACACGGTTGTCCGGCCACGAGTGGAATGGGTGCCAATCGTGCCGGAAGAGGGAGGCTGTCGTCCGCCTGCTCGGGGGCTGACCGTCCCGGAGAACGGAGGTTCGTTCCCGTGCGGGGCGGTGCCCGTCCGTCCCGAACCCCTAAGCTCTGTTGCACGGCGACCTGTGTGGTAGCAGCACCGCGGCTCGGGTCCCACCTCGAGCGGCACGGCGAATGCGATGCCACAACACGGGTGACCGGCCACAAGCTGCTTGGGTGCCAGCCGTGCCGGGAAGTGGGAGGCTGTCGTTTGCCGGCTCGGGGACTGGCCGTCCCGGAGAACGGAGGTTCGTTCCCGTGCGGGGCGGCGGCCGGACGTACCGAGCCACAGGACTCCGGTCCCGGCCGAAGTGTTTGCTAACCGCAACAGGGTCAGGATCGCACCCCGGGTGGCTCTGGTATGGCGATCGCAGGACACGGGTGTCCGTCCACGGGCAGCGTGGGGCCGTCTGTCCCGAGCCCCTTGTTTCCGATCGTGGGCGACGTGTGTGCTAGCCGAACTGTGTCCGGGTCCCGTTTCTGGTGGCTTGTGGAAGGCGATGCCACGACACGGTTGTCCGGCCACGAGTGGAATGGGTGCCAACCGTGCCGGAAGAGGGAGGCTGTCGTCCGCCTGCTCGGAGGCTGACCGTCCCGGAGAACGGAGGTTCGTTCCCGTTCGGGGCGGCGGCTGTCCGTCCCGAACCCCTAAGCTCTGTTGCATGGCGACCTGTGTGGCTGCCGCACCACGGTTCGGGTCCCACCTTGAGCTGCATGGCGAATGCGATCGCAGGACACGTGTTTCCATCCACGTGCAGCGTGGGGCCGGCTGTCCCGAGCCCCTTGTTCCCGGTCCTGGGCGACGTGTGTGCTACCCAGACCGTGTCCGTGTCCCGTTTCTTGTGGCTTGTGGAAGGCGATGCCACGACACGGTTGTCCGGCCACCAGTGGCATGGGTGCCGGCTGTGTCTGGAAGCAGGAGGCTTTCGTCCCCCGGCTCAGGGACTGACCGTCCCGGAGGACAGAGGTTCGTGCCCGTGCGGGGCGGCGGCTGTCCGTCCCAAACCGCTAAGCTCTGTTGCACGGCGACCTGTGTGGTAGCAGCACCGCGGTCCGGGTCCCACCTCGAGCGGCACGGCAAATGCGATGCCACGACACGGGTGACCGGCCACAAGCTGCTTGGGTGCCAGCCGTGCCGGGAAGTGGGAGGCTGTCGTTTGCCGGCTCGGGGACTGGCCGTCGCGGAGAACGGAGGTTCGTTCCCGTGCGGGGCGGCAGCCGGACGTACTGAGCCCCAGGACGCCGGTCCCGGCCGAAGTGTTTGCTAGCCGCAACGGGGTCAGGATCGCACCTCGGGTGGCTCTGGTATGGCGATCGCAGGACACGGGTGTCCGTCCACGGGCAGCGTGGGGCCGGCTGTCCCGAACATCGTGTTTCTGGACCTGGGCGACGTGTGTGCTAGCCGAACCGTGTCTGGGTCCCACCTCGAGCGGTACGGGGAAAGTGATGCCAGGACACGGGTGTGCAGCCACTAGCGGCATGGGTGCCAGCTGTGCCGGAAGAGGGAGGCTGTCGTCCGCCTGCTCGGGGGCTGACCGTCCCGGAGAACGGAGGTTCGTTCCCGTGCGGGGCGGCGCCCGTCCGTCCCGAACCCCTAAGCTCTGTTGCACGGCGACCTGTGTGGCTGCCGCGCCACGGTTCGGGTCCCACCTCGAGCGGCACGGGGAAAGCGATCGCAGGACACGTGTTTCCGTCCACGGGCAGCGTGGGGCCGGCTGTCCCGAACACCGTGTTTCTGGACCTGTGCGACGTGTGTACTACCCAGACCGTGTCTGGGTCCCACCACGAGCGGTACGGGGAAAGTGATGCCAGGACACGGGTGTCCAGCCACTAGCGGCATGGGTGCCAAGCGTGCCTGAAGAGGGAGGCTGTCGTCCGCCTGCTCGGGGGCTGACCGTCCCGGAGAACAGAGGTTCGTTCCCGTGCGGGGCGGCGGCCGTCCGTCCCAAACCCCTAAGCTCTGTTGCACGGCGACCTGTGTGGTAGCAGCACCGCGGTCCGGGTCCCACCTCGAGCAGCACGGCGAATGCGATGGCACGACATGGGTGACCGGCCACAAGCTGCTTGGGTGCCAGCCGTGCCGGGAAGTGGGAGGCTGTCGTTTGCCGGCTCGGGGACTGGCTGTCCCGGAGAACGGAGGTTCGTTCCCCTGCGGAGCGGCAGCAGGACATACTGAGCCACAGGACTCGGGTCCCGGCCGAAGTGTTTGCTAGCCGCAACGGGGTCAGGATCGCACCTCAGGCGGCTCTGGTATGGCGATGGTAGGACACGAGTGTCCGTCCACGGGCAGCGTGGGCCGTCTGTCCCTAGCCCCTTGTTTCCGGTCCTGGGCGACGTGTGTGCTAGCGGCACCGCGGTCCGTGTCCCACCTCGAGCGGCACGGGGAAAGCGATCGCAGGACACCTGTTTCCGTCCACGGGCAGCGTGGGGCCGGGTGTCCCGAGCCTATTTTTTCTGGTCCTGGGCGACGTGTGTGCTAGCAGAACCGTGTCCTTGTCCCGTTTCTGGTGGCTTGTGGAAGGCGATGCCACGACACGGTTGTCCGGCCATGAGTGGCATTAGTGCCAGCTGTGCCTGGAAGCGGGAGGCTTTCGTCCGCCGGCTCAGGGACTGACCGTCCCGGAGGACAGAGGTTCGTTCCCGTTCGGGGCGGCGGCTGTTTATCCCGAACCCCTAAGCTCTGTTGCATGGCGACCTGTGTGGCAGCCGCATCGCGGTCCGTGTCCCACCTCGGGCGGCACGGGGAAAGCGATCGCAGGACACGTGTTTCCGTCCACGGGCAGCGTGGGGCCGGCTGTCCCGAGCCCTTTTTTTCCGGTTTTGGGCGAAGTGTGTACTAGCCGAACCGTGTCCGGGTCCCACCTCGAGCGGCTCGGGTAAGGCGATGCCACGACACGGTTGTCTGGCCACGAGTGGAATGGGTGCCAACTGTGCCGGAAGAGGGAGGCTGTCGTCCGCCTGCTTGGGGGCTGACCGTTTCGAAGAACGGAGGTTCGTTCCCGTGCGGGGCGGCGGCTGTCCGTCCCGAACCCCTAAGCTCTGTTGCACGGCGACCTGTGTGGTAGCAGCACCGCGGTCCGGGTCCCACCTCGAGCGGCACGGTGAATGCGATCTCGTGACAAGGTGTCCTACTACAAGTGGGCATGGGCCTGCCGTGCCGGGAAGTGGGAGGCTGTCGTCCGCCGGCTTGGGGACTGGCCGTACCGGAGAACGGAGGTTCGTTCCCGTGCGGGGCGGCAGCCGGACGTTATGAGCCCCAGGACTCCGGTCCCGGCCGAAGTGTTTGCTAGCCGCAACGGGGTCAGGATCGCACCTCGGGTGGCTCTGGTATGGCGATCGCAGGACACGGGTGTCCGTCCACGGGCAGCGTGGGGCCGGCTGTCCCGAGCCCCTTGTTTCCGGTCCTGGGTGACGTGTGTGCTACCCAGACCGTGTCCGTGTCCCGTTTCTAGCTGCTCGGGTAAGGCGATGCCACGACACTGTTTTCCGGCCACGAGTGGCATGGGTGCCAACCGTTCCAGAAGAGGGAGGCTGTCGTCTGCCTGCTCGGGGGCTGAACGTCACGGAGAACGGAGGTTCGTTACCGTGCGGGGCGGCGGCCGTCCGTCCCGAACCCCTAAGCTCTGTTGCATGGCGACCTGTGTGGCAGCCGCACCGCGGTTCGGGTCCCACCTCGAGCGGCACGGGGAAAGCGATCGCAGGACACGTGTTTCCGTCCACGGGCAGCATGGGGCCGGGTGTCCCGAGCCCCTTCTTTCCGGTCCTGGGCGACGTGTGTGCTAGCCGAACCGTGTCCTTGTCCCGTTTCTGGTGGCTTGTGGAAGGCGATGCCACGACACGGTTGTCCGGCCACCAGTGGCATGGGTGCCAGCCGTGTCTGGAAGCAGGAGGCTTCAGTCCGCCGGCTCAGGGACTGACCGTCCCGGAGGACAGAGGTTCGTTCCCGTTCGGGGCGGCGGCTGTTTGTCCCGAACCCCTAAGCTCTGTTGCACGGCGACCTGTGTGGTAGCAGCACCGCGGTCTGGGTCCCACCTCGAGCGGCTCGGGGACGGCGATGCCACGACACGGTTTTCCGGCCACGAGTGGTATGGGTGCCAACCATGCCGGAAGTGGGAGGCTGCCGTTTGCCTGCTCGGGGACTGGCCGTCCCGGAGAACGGAGGTTCGTTCCCGTGCGGGGCAGCGCCCGTCCGTCCCGAACCCCTAATCTCTGTTGCACGGCGACCTGTGTGGCAGCCGCACCGCGGTTCGGGTCCCACCTCGAGCGGCACGGGGAAAGCGATCGCAGGACACGTGTTTCCGTCCACGGGCAGCGTGGGGCCGGGTGTCCCGAACCCCTTGTTTCTGGTCCTGGGCGACGTGTGTGCTAGCCGGACCGTGTCTGGGTCCCACGTAGAGCGGCTCGGGTAAGGCGATGCCACGACATGTTTTTCCGGCCACGGGTGGAATGGGTGCCAACTGTGCCGGAAGAGGGAGGCTGTCGTCCGCCTGCTCGGGGGCTGACCGTCCCGGAGAACGGAGGTTCGTTCCCGTTTTGGGTGGTGGCTGTCCGTCCCGAACCCCTAAGCTCTGTTGCACGGCGACCTGTGTGGCAGCCGCACCACGGTTCGGGTCCCACCTCAAGCGGCACGGGGAAAGCGATCGCTCGACACGTGTTTCCGTCTACGGGCAGCGTGGGGCCGGGTGTCCTGAGCCCCTTGTTTCTGGACCTGGGCTACGTGTGTGCTAGCCGAACCGTGTCCGGGTCCCGTTTCTGGTGGCTTGTGGAAGGCGATGCCACGACACGGTTGTCCGGCCACGAGTGGCATGGGTGCCAACCATGCCGGAAGTGGGAGGCTTTCGTCCGCCGGCTCAGGGACTGACCGTCCCGGAGGACAGAGGTTCGTTCCCATTCGGGGCGGCGGCTGTTTATCCCGAACCCCTAAGCTCTGTTGCACGGCGACCTGTGTGGTAGCAGCACCGCGGTCCGGGTCCCACCTCGAGCGGCACTGCATCATCACAGCGTCATCACAAAATCATCACTGCATCATCACAGCATCTTCACAGTGTCATCACAACATAATCATAGCCTCATCACAGCATCACAAAATCATCATCGCAACGTCATCACTGCATCAACACAGCGTCATCACTGCAGAATCACTGCATCGTCACAATATTATATCAGCATCATCGCAGCATCATTACTGCTTACTCACTGCATCATCACAGTATCATCACTGCATCATCAGAGTATAATCACTGCATCATCACAGCATCATCACAGCATCATCACAATAACATCACTGCATCATCACAACATCACAACATCATCATTGCAGCCTCATCACTGCATCATCACAGCATCATTACTGCTTACTCACTGCATCATCACAGCGTCATCACAGCATGATCACTGTATCATTACAGCATCATCACTGCATCATCACATAATCATTACAGCATCATCACATCATCATCACAAATCATCACATCATCATCACAGCATCATCACAAAATCATCGCAGCCTCATAAGTGCATCATCACAATATCATCAGAGCGTCATCACTAGGTCATAACTGCATTATCACTGCATCATCACCGCATCATCACTACATCATCACAGCATCATCACAGCGTCATCACAGCATCATTGCAGCATCATAACAACATCATCACATCGTCTACACAACATCATCACAGTGTCATAACAGCATCATCACTGCATAATCACTGCAGCATCACAGCATCATTAGAGCATCATCACAGAGTCATCACAGCATCATCACTACATCATCATCACTGCATAATCACGGCATCATCACAGCATCATCGCAGCATCATCAGAGCGTCTTCACAGCATAATCACTGCATCATCACAGCATCATCACAGTGTAATCACAGCATCACCACTGCATAATCACTGCATCATCACAGCATTATATCAGCATCATCACAGCATCATTACTGCTTACTGACTGCATCATCACAGAGTCATCATAGTATCATCACTGCATCATAACAACATCATCGCAGCGTCATCAGTGCATCATCACAATATCATCAGAGCGTCATCACTAGGTCATCACTGCATCATCACAGCATTATCATTGCATCATCACTGCATCATCACACAATCACCACTGCATCATCACTGCATAATCACTGCATCATCACACCATCATCTCTGCATCGTCACACCATCATCTCAGCATCATCACTACATCATCAAAGCGTCATCACTACATCATCACAGCATCATCAGAGCGTCATCACAGCATCATCGCAGCGTCATCACTGCATCAACACAGCGTCATCACTGCATCATCACTGCATCATCACTGCATCATCACAACATCATCATAGTGTCATCACAACATCATCACAGCATCATTACTGCTTACTCACTGCATCATCACAGCATCATCACTGCATCATCACAGCATTATCACTGCATCACGACAGCATCACCACAGCATCATCACAGCATCATCACTGCATCATCACACCATCATCTCTGCATCGTCACACCATCATCAGAACATCATCACTACATTATCACAGCGTCATCACTGCATCAGCAATGCATCATCACTGCATCATCACAGAATCATTGCAGCATCATCACAGAGTCATCACAACATCATCAATGCATCATCACTGCATAATCACTGCATCATCACAGTGTCATCACAGCATCATCACTGCATAATCAATGCATCATATGAGCATCATCACAGCATCATCACTACATCATCACAGCATCATCACATCATCATCACAGAGTCATCACAACATAATCATAGCATCATCGCAGCGTCATCACTGCATCAACACAGCGTCATCAGTGCATCATCACTGCATCATCACAGTATCATCACTGCATCATCACAGCATCATCACAGAACCATTACAGCATCATCACAGAGTCATCAGAGCATTATCACAGCATCATCCCTGCACCATCACTACATCATCACAACATCATCACTGCATCATCACTGCATCATCAATGCATCATCACTGCATCATCAGAAAATCATCACAGCGTCATCACTGCATCATCACATCATCATCACTGCGTCACTACAGCATCATCAGAGCGTCTTCACAGCATCATCACACCATCATTCACTGCCATTTGCCGAGGCGATCGGCTCCGGGGCAGACGCGTTCTGCAGCGGAGGGGGGGATCGGGCCAGGCAGGGCTAATTTTTCCGGCATCGAGCCTACTTGAGGGAGCCGCCAGGACCCGGCAGCCCTCGTGAGGGAGGCTGACGAGGCGAAGGCGGAGCCAGCAGCGTCAGCGGCGGGCTATTTAAATCGGGCGCCACCGCCATTTCACTGCCATTTGCCGAGGCGATCGGCTCCGGGGCAGACGCGTTCTGCAGCGGAGCGGGGGATCGGGCCAGGCAGGGCTAATTTTTCCAGCATCGAGCCTACTTGAGGGAGCCGCCAGGACCTGGCAGCCCTCGTGAGGGAGGCTGACGAGGCGAAGGCGGAGCCAGCAGCGCCCCCCCCCCGGCTGTTCAAAAGCTGCCCCTAGGGAGCGCGAGCGACCAGGAGCGCGGCGAACAGGGTGGGCAAACAGGGCGTGGTGCGGCAGTTAGCGCGGCAGTTCGCGCAGGCAGGGCGAGCAGGCAGGGCGGAGCGCTCCCCCCGCCCATACGAACACCTCCTTAACGACAGCCGTTAGCTAGGTGATAATGGTCTCCACCAGGCCGGGTGCGCTCTCCAGGAAGTCGGTACACACCCAGACCGACTACCCGTTAAAAAACGCAGCAGTTCAGGTCACCGGATGCAAGGAGTGTCTGAGCCTGTTGCTGCCATCGGCGGGAGGCAGAGAAACTGCGTGCGTGAGGTGCGAGCAGGTGGATGACCTGGTCCGCATGGTGGCGGAGCTCAAGGAGGAGGTGGAGAGGTTGAGGGATATCAGGGAGTGTGAGCGGGAGATAGACTGGTGGAGCGACTCCCTGCAGGGCCTCAAGGAGAGGTACCGGGGTGAGACGCCCCAAACAGTGGTGGACCCCCTGCCCTGTAACCGTCGGGCAGAGGGAGGGAATCTGGGAATTGAGGAGGAATGGAAACAGGTCCCTGCTCGACACCGCAGGCGATGCCCTCCCCTTCCGGCCCCACCTTCCCAGGTGCCCTTACGCAACAGGTTTGAGGCCCTGGAGCTCGACAGACCAGTAGCTGAGGAAGAGGTAGCAAGTGTTCCCAGGAGGGTGCCTAGGGCGAGGAGGTCGACTCCACGCCTCAGGACTGCCTCCATCAAGAAAGACAGGAGGGTTATTGTTGTTGGAGACTCTATTCTTAGGGGAACAGAGGGCCCTATTTGTCGGCCCGACCTTACCCGTAGGGAAGTCTGCTGCCTCCCTGGGGCCAGGGTCAGGGACGTTGCCAGGCAGCTTCCCAACCTGGTATGCCCCTCTGATTATTATCCTCTTTTGATAGTCCAGGCGGGCAGTGACAACATTGAAGAGAGAAGCCTGAAGGCTATTAAACGAGACTTTAGGGGGCTGGGACGGTTAGTGGATGGAGCGGGAGTGCAGGTGGTGTTTTCATCCATCCCTACGGTGGCAGGGAGGGGAACAGAGAGGACATGGAAAGCCCACCTGTTAAACACGTGGCTTCGGGGCTGGTGCCAACGCAGAAATCTTGGGTTTTTCGACCATGGGGCACTTTACTCAGCACCTGGCCTGATGGCCGCGGACGGGTCTCTATCTTTTAGGGGAAAAAGGATCCTGGGCCAGGAGCTGGCAGGGCTCATTGAGAGGGCTTTAGACTAGGTAAGAAGGGGGATGGGGCTGAGGCAAGGATTGTTGGGGCTGTGCCAGGGGGAATAATGGCAAGGCCGGAGGATAAGGTAATGGCCCAGCTGAAGTGCATCTACACCAATGCACGCAGCATGGGTAACAAACAGGAGGAGCTGGAAGCCATCGTGCGGCAGGCAGGCTACGACTTGGTTGCCATCACGGAGACGTGGTGGGACCAGTCTCATGACTGGAGTGCTGCAATGCCTGGCTATAAGCTCTTCAGAAGGGACAGGCGGCACAGAAGGGGTGGTGGTGTGGCTCTCTATATTAGAGAGTCTTTCGAGGTTGTAGAACTCGAGGCTAGGAATGACAAGGTCGAGTCCCTTTGGGTTAGGATCAGCAGGGGCAACAAGGCTAGTGTCCTGGTCGGGGTCTGCTATAGACCGCCGAACCAGGATGAGGAGACGGACGAGGAGTTCTACAGGCAACTGACAGAAGTTGCAAAATCTTCAGCGCTTGTACTCGTGGGGGACTTCAATTTCCCTGACATATCCTGGAAGCACAACACAGCCCAAAGAAAGCAGTCTAGGAGGTTTCTGGAGAGTGTGGAAGATAGCTTCCTGACGCAGCTGGTTAGTGAACCTACCAGGGGTGGTGCCCCGCTAGACCTTCTCTTCACAAACAGAGAAGGACTGGTGGAGGATGTGATTGTCGGGAGCTGTCTTGGGCAGAGTGACCACGAAATGGTGGAGTTCACTGTTCTTGGCGAGGCCAGGAAGGGGACCAGCAAAACTGCTGTATTGGACTTCCGGAGGGCTGACTTTGAGCTGCTCAGGACACTGGTTGGTAGAGTCCCTTGGGAGGCGGTTCTGAAGGGCAGAGGGGTCCAGGAAGGCTGGGCGCTCTTCAAGAGGGAAATCTTAATGGCGCAGGAACGGTCTGTCCCCACGTGCCCAAAGACGAGCTGGCGGGGAAGAAGACCAGCCTGGCTGAACAGAGAATTGTGGCTTGAGCTTAGGAGAAAAAAGAGGGTTTATAACCTTTGGAAAAGTGGGCAGGCCACTAGGGAGGACTATAAGGATGTTGCGAGGCTGTGCAGGGACAAAATTAGGAAGGCCAAAGCTCATCTGGAGCTCAATCTGGCTACTGCCGTTAAAGATAACAAAAAACGTTTTTATAAATACATCAACACAAAAAGGAGGACTAAGGAGAATCTCCATCCTTTACTGGATGAGGGGGGAAACTTAGTTACAAGAGATGAAGAAAAGGCGGAGGTGCTTAATGCCTTCTTCACCTCAGTCTTTAGCGGCAATACTGGTTGTTCTCTGGATACTCAGTACCCTGAGCTGGTGGAGGGGGATGTGGAGCAGGATGTGGCCCTCACTATCGACGAGGAACTGGTTGGTGATCTGCTACGGCACTTGGACGTGCACAAGTCGATGGGGCCGGATGGGATCCACCCAAGGGTACTGAGAGAACTGGCAGAGGAGCTGGCCAAGCCACTATCCATCATTTATCAGCAGTCCTGGCTATCGGGGGAGGTCCCAGTTGACTGGCGGCTAGCAAACGTGACGCCCATCTACAAGAAGGGCCGGAGGGCAGACCCAGGAAACTACAGGCCTGTCAGTTTAACCTCAGTGCCAGGGAAGCTCATGGAGCAGATCCTCTTGAGAGTCATCATGCAGCACTTGCAGGGCAAGCAGGCGATCAGGCCCAGTCGGCATGGGTTTCTGAAAGGCAGATCCTGCTTGACGAACCTGATCTCCTTCTATGACAAAGTGACGCGCTGGGTGGATGAGGGAAAGGCTGTGGATGTGGTCTACCTTGACTTCAGCAAGGCTTTTGACACCGTCTCCCACAGCATTCTCCTCAAGAAACTGGCTGCTCTTGGCTTGGACTGGCGCACGCTTCGTTGGGTTAGAAACTGGCTGGATAGCCGGGCCCAAAGAGTCATGGTAAATGGAGTCAAGTCCAGTTGGAGGCCGGTCACTAGTGGCGTTCCCCAGGGCTCGGTGCTGGGGCCGGTCCTCTTTAATATCTTCATCGATGATCTGGACGAGGGCATTGAGTGCACCCTCAGTAAGTTTGCAGATGACACCAAGCTAGGTGCGTGTGTCGATCTGCTTGAGGGTAGGAAGGCTCTGCAGGAGGATCTGGACAGGCTTGACCGATGGGCTGAGGCCAACTGCATGAAGTTCAACAAGGCCAAGTGCCGGGTCCTGCACCTGGGGCGCAATAACCCCAAGCAGAGCTACAGGCTGGGAGATGAGTGGTTGGAGAGCTGCCAGGCAGAGAAGGACCTGGGAGTGATGGTGGATAGTCGGCTGAATATGAGCCAGCAGTGTGCTCAGGTCGCCAAAAAGGCCAACAGCATCCTGGCCTGCATAAGAAACAGTGTGGCCAGCAGGGCTAGGGAGGTGATCACAGAGTCATCACAGCATCATCATAGCATCATCACTGCATCATCACAGCATAATTACTGTATCATCACTGCATAATCACTGCATCTTCACACCATCATCACAGTATCATCACAACATCATCTCAGCATCATCACACCATCATCAACGCATCATCACAGCATCATCACTGCATCATCACAGCATCATCACAGCATCAAAACTGCATCATCTCATCATCATCTGAGCATCATCACAGCATCATCACAGTGCCACCACACCATCATCACAGCATCACCACTTCATCATCACAGCATCATTACTGCTTTCTCACTGCATCATCACAGCGTCATCACTGCATCATCAAATAATCATCACAGCATCATCACATCATCATCGCAGCATCATCAGTGCATCATTAGAGCATCATCACACCATAATCACTGCATCAACTCTGCATCATCACTGCATCATAACAGCATCATCACTTCAACTACACAATATCATCACAGTGTCATCACAGCAGCATCACTGCGTAATCAGAGCATCTTCTGAGCATCACCACAACATCATTATTGCATCAACACTGCATCATCAATGCATCATCACAGCATAATCACTGCATCAACACAGCATCATCACTGCATCATCACAGCATCATTAGACCGTCATCACACCATCATCACTGCATAATCACTGCATCATCAAAGCATCATCACAGCATCATCACAGCATCATTACTGCTTATTACTGCATCATCACAGCGTCATCAGAGCATCATCATTGCATCATCACAGCAACATCACTGCATCATCACAGCATCATCAGAGTGTCATCAGAGCATCATCACAGCATCTTTACTGCTTCATCACTGCCTCATCACAGCATCATCGCATGGTCAACACTGCATCATCTATGCATAGTCACAGCATCATCAGTGCATCATCACAGCGTCATCACATCATCATAGCAGCATCATCACAGCAAGATCACTGCATCATCACTGCATCATCACAGAGTCATCACAGCATCATCACTTCATAATCACTGCATCATCAGAGCATCATCACACCATCACCACTGCATCATCACTGCATCATCACATCATCATCGCAGCATCATCACAACATCATCACAGTATCATCACTGCATCATCACAGCATCATTACAGAATCACCACAGAGTCATCACAGCATCATCCATGCACCATCACTACATCATCACAGAACCATTACAGCATCATCACAGAGTCATCAGAGCATTATCACAGCATCATCCCTGCACCATCACTACATCATCACAACATCATCACTGCATCATCACTGCATCATCAATGCATCATCACTGCATCATCAGAAAATCATCACAGCGTCATCACTGCATCATCACATCATCATCACTGCATCATCACAGTGTCATCACTGCATCATCACATCATCATCACTGCATAGTCGCAGCATTATCACAGTCATCACAGCATCATCACTGCATCATCTAAGCGTCATCACAGCATCATTGCAGCATCATCCAAGCATCATCACATCGTCTACACAACATCATCACAGTGTCATAACAGCATCATCACAAAATCATCGCAGCCTCATAAGTGCATCATCACAATATCATCAGAGCGTCATCACTAGGTCATAACTGCATCATCACTGCATCATCACATCATCATCACAGCATCATCACAGTGTCATCACAGCATCATCACTGCATAATCACGGCATCATCACAGCATCATCGCAGCATCATCAGAGCGTCTTCACACCATCATCACTGCATCATCACAGCATCATCACAGCATCATCACAGTGTAATCACAGCATCATCACTGCATAATCACTGCATCATCACAGCATTATATCAGCATCATCTCAGCATCATTACTGCTTACTGACTGCATCATCACAGAGTCATCATAGTATCATCACTGCATCATAACAACATCATAACTGCATCATCACACCATCACCACCATCATCACTGCATAATCACTACATCATCACACCATCATCTCTGCATCGTCACACCATCATCTCAGCATCATCAATGCATCATCACTGCATCATCAGATAATCATTACAGCGTCATCACTGCATCATCACACCATCATCACTGCATCATCACTGCATCGTCACAGCATCATCACAGTGTCATCACAGCATCATCACTGCATAATCACTGCATCATCAGAGCATCATCACAGAGTCATCGCAATATAATCATAGCATCATCAGAGCATCACAACATCATCATCGCACCGTCAACAAAGCATCAACAAAGCGTCATCAGTGCATCATTACTGCATCATCACATTATCATCACTGCATCATCACAGCATCATCACAGTGTCATCACAGCATCATCACTGTATAATCACTGCATCATCACAGCATCATCACAGCATCATCACTATATCATCACGGCGTCATCACTGCATCATCACATCATAATCACAGCATCATCACTGCATCATCACAGCGTCATCACTGCATAGTCACAGCATCATCAAAGCGTCATCAAAGCATCATTGCAGCATCATCACAGCATCATCACATCGTCTACACAACATCATCACTGTGTCATAACAGCATCATCACTGCATCATCACTGCATCATCACAGCATCATCACAGTGTCATCACAGCGTCATCACAGAATCATCACTGCATCACCAAAGCGTCATCACTGCATCATCACAGCATCATCACATCGTCTACACAACATCATCACAGTGTCATCACAGCATCATCACATCATCATCACTGCATAATAATTGCATCATCACATCATCATCACTGCATAGTCACAGCATCATCAAAGCGTCATCAAAGCATCATTGCAGCATCATCACAGCATCATCACATCGTCTACACAACATCATCACAGTGTCATAACAGCATCATCACTGCAAAATCACTGCATCATTACAGCATCATTAGAGCATCATCACAGAGTCATCACAGCATCATCACAGCATCATCACTGCATAATCACTACATCATCACAATATCATCACACCACCATCACAGCATCATCAATGCATCATCACTGCATCATCAGATAATCATCACAGCGTCATCACTGCATCATCACATCATTATCACTGCATCATGCCAGAATTATCAGAGCGTCTTCACAGCATCATCACTGCATCATCACATCATCCTCACAGTGTCATCACAACATAATGATAGCCTAATCACAGCATCACAAAATCATCATCGCAACGTGACCACTGCATCAACACAGCGTCATCACTGCATCATCACTGCATCATCACAACATCATTACAGCATCACCACAGAGTCATCACAGCATCATCCCTGCACCATCACTACATCATCACACCACCATCACAGCATCATCAGTGCATCATCACTGCATCATCAGAGCATCATCACTGCATAATCACTGCATCATCAGAGCATCATCACAGAGTCATCGCAATATAATCATAGCATCATCAGATCATCACAACATCATCATCGCACCGTCAACAAAGCATCAACAAAGCGTCATCAGTGCATCATTACTGCATCATCACATTATCATCACTGCATCATCACAGCATCATCACAGTGTCATCACAGCATCATCACTGTATAATCACTGCATCATCACAGCATCATCACAGCATCATCACTATATCATCACGGCGTCATCGCTGCATCATCACATCATAATCACAGCATCATCACTGCATCATCACAGCGTCATCACTGCATAGTCACAGCATCATCAAAGCATCATTGCAGCATCATCACAGCATCATCACATCGTCTACACAACATCATCACTGTGTCATAACAGCATCATCACTGCATCATCACAGCATCATCACAGTGTCATCACAGCGTCATCACAGAATCATCACTGCATCACCAAAGCGTCATCACTGCATCATCACATCGTCTACACAACATCATCACAGTGTCATCACAGCATCATCACATCATCATCACTGCATAATAATTGCATCATCACATCATCATCACTGCATAGTCACAGCATCATCAAAGCGTCATCAAAGCATCATTGCAGCATCATCACAGCATCATCACATCGTCTACACAACATCATCACAGTGTCATAACAGCATCATCACTGCAAAATCACTGCATCATTACAGCATCATTAGAGCATCATCACAGAGTCATCACAGCATCATCACAGCATCATCACTGCATAATCACTACATCATCACAATATCATCACACCACCATCACAGCATCATCAATGCATCATCACTGCATCATCAGATAATCATCACAGCGTCATCACTGCATCATCACATCATTATCACTGCATCATGCCAGAATTATCAGAGCGTCTTCACAGCATCATCACTGCATCATCACATCATCCTCACAGTGTCATCACAACATAATGATAGCCTAATCACAGCATCACAAAATCATCATCGCAACGTGACCACTGCATCAACACAGCGTCATCACTGCATCATCACTGCATCATCACAACATCATTACAGCATCACCACAGAGTCATCACAGCATCATCCCTGCACCATCACTACATCATCACACCACCATCACAGCATCATCACTGCATCATCACAGCATCATCACTGCATCATCACAGTGTCATCACAGCATCATCACAACATAATCACTGCATCATCACATCATCATCACAGCATCATCACAGTGTCATCACAGCATCATCACAACATAATCACTGCATCATCACAGCATCATCACAGGATCATCAATGCATCATAACAGCAAAATCACTGCATCATCAAAGCATCATCACAGCATCATCGTAGCATCATCACAGAATCATCACACCATCATCACTGCATCATCACAGTGTCATCACAACATAAACATAGCATAATCAGAGCATCACCACTGCATCATCGCAGCGTCATCACAGCATCATCACAGTGTCATCACACCATCGTCAGAGCATGATCTGAGCATCATCAAAGCATCATTACTGATTTCTCACTGCATCATCACAGCATCATCGTAGCATCATCACTGCATCATCACAGCATCATTAGAGCGTCATCACTGCATCATCGGACCGTCATCACAGCATCATTACAGCATCATCACTGCATATTCACTGCATGATCACACCATCATCACTGCATCAACACAGTGTCATCACTACAACATCACTGCATCATCACAGTCTCGTAACGGCATCATCAAAGCATCATCACAGCGTCATCACTGCATCATATGATGATGTGATGATGCAGTGATCATGCTGTGATGATGCTCATATAATGCTGTGATGATGCAGTGATGATGCAGTGATGATGGTGTGATGATGCTGTGAAGACGCTCTGATGATGCTGTGATGTCGCAGTGATGATGCTGTAATGGTTCTGTGATGATGCAGTGATGATACTGTGATGATGCAGTGATGAGGCTGTGTTGATGTAGTGATGACGCTGCGATGATGATGTTGTGATGCTGTGATGATGCAGTGGTGATGGTGTGATGATGCTCTGATGATGCTATGATGATGCTGTGATGACACTGTGATGACGCTGTGACGATGCAGTGATGATGCAGTGATGATGGTGTGATGATGCTGTGAAGACGCTGTAATGATTATCTGATGATGCAGTGATGATGCATTGATGATGCTGCGATAGTGGTGTGATGATGTAGTGATGGTGCAGGGATGATGCTGTGATGATGCTGTGATGACTCTGTGATGATGCTGTAATGATTCTGTGATGATGCTGTGATGACACTGTGATGATGTTGTGATGATACTGCGATGATGCAGTGATGATACTGTGATGATGCAGTGATGAGGCTGTGTTGATGTAGTGATGACGCTGCGATGATGATGTTGTGATGCTGTGATGATGCAGTGATGATGCTGTGATGATGCTGTGAAGACGCTCTGATGATGCAGTGATGATGCTGTGATGATGCAGTGATGACACTGTGATGATATTGTGTAGTTGACGTGATGATGCAGTGATGATGCAGTGATGATGCAGAGATGATGCAGTGATGATGCTGTGATGATGCAGTGATGATGCAGTGATTATTCAGTGATGATGCTGTGATGATGCTTTGATGACGCTGTGATGATTCTGTGATAATACTGTGATGATGCAGTGATGATGGTGTGATGATGCAGTGAGGATGCTGTGATGATGCAGTGATGATGCAGTGATCATGCTGTGATGATGCTGTGATGATGCGGATATAATGCTGTGATGATGCAGTGATTATGCAGTGATGATGCTGTGATGACACTGTGGTGATTTTGTGATGATACTGTGATGATGCAGTGATGATGCTGTGATGACGCTGTGTTGATGCAGTGATAACGCTGCGATGATGATGTTGTGATGCTGTGATGATGCTATGATTATGTTGCGATGACTCTGTGATGATGCAGTGATGATGCTGTGATGATGCAGTGATTATGCAGTGATGATGCTGTGATGACACTGTGATGATGTTGTGACGATGCAGTGATGATGCAGTGATGGTGGTGTGATGATGTTGTGATGATGTAGTGATGGTGCAGGGATGATGCAGTGATGATGCTGTGATGACTCTGTGGTGATGCTGTAATGATGCTGTGATGATGCAGTGATGATGCAGTGATCTAGCTGTGATGATGCTGTGATGACACTGTGATGATGCACTGATGATGCAGTGATGCAGTGATAATAATATGATGATGTTGTGATAATGTTGTGAGGATGCTGTGATGATGCATTGATGATGCTGTGATGATGCAGTGATGACGCTGTGATGATGCAGTGAGAAAGCAGTAATGATGCTGTGATGATGCTCGGAAGATGTTGTGATGATGGTGTGGTGGCACTGTGATGATGCTGTGATGATGCTCAGATGATGATGAGATGATGCAGTTTTGATGCTGTGATGATGCAGTGATGATGCTGTGATGATGCGTTGATGATGGTGTGATGATGCTGAGATGATGTTGTGATGATACTGTGATGATGGTGTGAAGATGCAGTGATTATGCAGTGATGATACAGTGATTATGCTGTGATGATGCAGTGATGATGCTATGATGATGCTGTGATGACACTGTGATGATGCTGTGATGATGCTGCAATGATTCTGTGATGATGCTGTGATGACTCTGTGATGATGCAGTCAGTAAGCAGAAATGATGCTGTGATGATGCTGTGATGATGCAGTGATTACGCAGAGATGATGCAGTGTTTATGCAGTGATTATGCAGTGATGACGCTGTGATGATTATCTGATGATGCAGTGATGATGCATTGATGCTGCTGTGATGACCCTGTGATGATGCTTTGATCATGTTGTGATGATGCTGTGATGATGCTGTAATGACGCTGTGATGATTCTGTGACTATGCAGTGATGATGCAGTGATGATGCTGTGATGATGCTGTAAGGATGCTCTGATGATGCAGTAATTATGCAGCGATGATGCTGTGATGACTCTGTGATGATGTTGTATAAATGCTGTGATGATTCTGCGATGATGCTGCAATGATGCTATGATGATGCAGTGATCTTGCTGTGATGACGCAATTATGATGCTGTGATGACACTGTGATGATGCAGCGATGATGCTGTGATGATGCAATGATGGCGCTGTGATGATGCAGTAATTATGCAGTGATGATGCTGTGATTATGCTGAGAAAATGCTGTGATGATGCAATGATGATGCTGTGATGATAGTGTGATGATGCTGTGATGATGCAGTGATGATGCTTTGAAGACGCTCTGATGATGCTGTGATGATGATGTGATGACTCTGTGACGATGCAGTGATGACGCTGTGATGATTACCTGATGATGCAGTGATGATGCATTGATGATGCTGTGATGACTCTGTGATGATGCTGTAATGATTCTGTGATGATGCAGTGATGATGCAGTGATGATTCTGTGACGATGCAGTGATGACGCTGTGATAATGTAGTGATGATGTTCTGATGATGCTGAGATGATGGTGTGACGATGCAGAGATGATGGTGTGATGATGCATTGATGATGCTGTGATGATGCTGTGATGATGCTGTGATGTCACTGTGATGATGTTGTGTAGATGATGTGATGATGCTGTGATGATGCTTTGATCATGTTGTGATGATGCTGTGATGATGCTGTAATGACGCTGTGATGATGCTGTGACTATGCAGTGATGATGCAGTGATGATGCTGTGATGATGCTGTAAGGATGCTCTAATGATGCAGTAAATATGCAGTGATGATGCTGTGATGAATCTGTGATGATGTTGTGTAAATGCTGTGATGATGCTGCGATGATGCTGCGATGATGCTATGATGATGCAGTGATCTTGCTGTGATGACGCAATTATGATGCTGTGATGACACTGTGATGATGCAGCGATGATGCTGTGATGATGCAGTGATGGCGCTGTGATGATGCAGTGAGTAAGTAGTAATGATGCTGTGATGATGCTGAGAAGATGCTATGATGATGCAATGATGATGCTGTGATGATAGTGTGATGATGCTCTGATGATGCAGTGATGATGCAGTGGTGATGGTGTGATGATGCTCTGATGATGCTGTGATGATGCTGTGATGATGCTCAGATGATGATGAGATGATGCAGTTTTGATGCTGTGATGATGCTGTGATGATGCTGTGATGATGCTGTGTTGATGCAGTGATGATGCAGTGATTATGCTGTGATGATGGTGTGAAGATGCAGTGATTATGCAGTGATGATACAGTGATTATGCTGTGATGATGCAGTGATGATGCAGTGATGATGCTATGATGATGCTGTGATGACACTGAAGATGCTGCATTGATGCTGTGATGATGCTGTGATGACTCTGTGATGACTCTGTGATGATGCAATCAGTAAGCAGTAATGATGCTGTGATGATGCAGTGATTACGCAGTGATTACACAGAGATGATGCAGTGTTTATGCAGTGATTATGCAGTGATGACGCTGTGATGATTCTCTGATGATGCAGTGATGATGCCGTGATGATGCTGTGATGATGTTGTGTATTTGATTTGATGACGCTGTGATGATGCTGTGATGATGTTGTGTATATGATGTGTTGACGCTGTAATGATGCTGTGATGATGCTGTGATGATGCAGAGATGATACTGTAATGATGCAGTGATTATGCACTGATGACGCTGTGTTGATGCAGTGATGACACTGCGATGATTATGTTGTGATGCTGTGATGATGCTATGATTATGTTGTGATGACTCTGTGATGATGATGTGATGATGCAGTGATGATCACAGAATCACAGAATTTTCTAGGTTGGAAGAGACCTTAAGATCATCGAGTCCAACCTCTGACCTAACGCTAACAGTCCCCACTAAATCATATCCCTAAGCTCAACATCTAATCGTCTTTTAAAGTCTTCCAGGGATGGTGACTCCACCACTTCCCTGGGCAGCCTGTTCCAATGTCGAACAACCCTTTCGGTAAAAAAGTGCCCCCTAACATCCAGCCTAAAACTCCCCTGGCGCAACTTAATCCCATTCCCCCTCGTCCTATCACCAGGCACGTGGAAGAATAAACCAACCCCCACCTCGCTACAGCCTCCCTTAAGGTATCTGTAGAGAGCAATAAGGTCACCCCTGAGCCTCCTTTTCTCCAGGCTGAACAAGCCCAGCTCCCTCAGCCGCTCCTCGTAGGACTTGTTCTCCAGGCCCCTCACCAGCTTCGTCGCCCTTCTCTGAACCCGCTCAAGCACCTCGACGTCCTTCTTGTAGCGAGGGGCCCAAAACTGAACACAGTACTCGAGGTGCGGCCTCACCAGAGCCGAGTACAGGGGGACGATCACCTCCCTAGCCCTGCTGGCCACACTGTTTCTTATGCAGGCCAGGATGCTGTTGGCCTTTTTGGCGACCTGAGCACACTGCTGGCTCATATTCAGCCGACTATCCACCATCACTCCCAGGTCCTTCTCTGCCTGGCAGCTCTCCAACCACTCATCTCCCAGCCTGTAGCTCTGCTTGGGGTTATTGCGCCCCAGGTGCAGGACCCGGCACTTGGCCTTGTTGAACTTCATGCAGTTGGCCTCAGCCCATCGGTCAAGCCTGTCCAGATCCTCCTGCAGAGCCTTCCTACCCTCAAGCAGATCGACACACGCACCTAGCTTGGTGTCATCTGCAAACTTACTGAGGGTGCACTCAATGCCCTCGTCCAGATCATCGATGAAGATATTAAAGAGGACCGGCCCCAGCACCGAGCCCTGGGGAACGCCACTAGTGACCGGCCTCCAACTGGACTTGACTCCATTTACCATGACTCTTTGGGCCCGGCTATCCAGCCAGTTTCTAACCCAACGAAGCGTGCGCCAGTCCAAGCCAAGAGCAGCCAGTTTCTTGAGGAGAATGCTGTGGGAGACGGTGTCAAAAGCCTTGCTGAAGTCAAGGTAGACCACATCCACAGCCTTTCCCTCATCCACCCAGCGCGTCACTTTGTCATAGAAGGAGATCAGGTTCGTCAAGCAGGATCTGCCTTTCAGAAACCCATGCCGACTGGGCCTGATCGCCTGCTTGCCCTGCAAGTGCTGCATGATGACTCTCAAGAGGATCTGCTCCATGAGCTTCCCTGGCACTGAGGTTAAACTGACAGGCCTGTAGTTTCCTGGGTCTGCCCTCCGGCCCTTCTTGTAGATGGGCGTCACGTTTGCTAGCCGCCAGTCAACTGGGACCTCCCCCGATAGCCAGGACTGCTGATAAATGATGGATAGTGGCTTGGCCAGCTCCTCTGCCAGTTCTCTCAGTACCCTTGGGTGGATCCCATCCGGCCCCATCGACTTGTGCACGTCCAAGTGCCGTAGCAGATCACCAACCAGTTCCTCGTCGATAGTGAGGGCCACATCCTGCTCCACATCCCCCTCCACCAGCTCAGGGTACTGAGTATCCAGAGAACAACCAGTATTGCCGCTAAAGACTGAGGTGAAGAAGGCATTAAGCACCTCCGCCTTTTCTTCATCTCTTGTAACTAAGTTTCCCCCCTCATCCAGTAAAGGATGGAGATTCTCCTTAGTCCTCCTTTTTGTGTTGATGTATTTATAAAAACGTTTTTTGTTATCTTTAACGGCAGTAGCCAGATTGAGCTCCAGATGAGCTTTGGCCTTCCTAATTTTGTCCCTGCACAGCCTCGCAACATCCTTATAGTCCTCCCTAGTGGCCTGCCCACTTTTCCAAAGGTTATAAACCCTCTTTTTTCTCCTAAGCTCAAGCCACAATTCTCTGTTCAGCCAGGCTGGTCTTCTTCCCCGCCAGCTCGTCTTTGGGCACGTGGGGACAGACCGTTCCTGCGCCATTAAGATTTCCCTCTTGAAGAGCGCCCAGCCTTCCTGGACCCCTCTGCCCTTCAGAACCGCCTCCCAAGGGACTCTACCAACCAGTGTCCTGAGCAGCTCAAAGTCAGCCCTCCGGAAGTCCAATACAGCAGTTTTGCTGGTCCCCTTCCTGGCCTCGCCAAGAACAGTGAACTCCACCATTTCGTGGTCACTCTGCCCAAGACAGCTCCCGACAATCACATCCTCCACCAGTCCTTCTCTGTTTGTGAAGAGAAGGTCTAGCGGGGCACCACCCCTGGTAGGTTCACTAACCAGCTGCGTCAGGAAGCTATCTTCCACACTCTCCAGAAACCTCCTAGACTGCTTTCTTTGGGCTGTGTTGTGCTTCCAGGATATGTCAGGGAAATTGAAGTCCCCCACGAGTACAAGCGCTGAAGATTTTGCAACTTCTGTCAGTTGCCTGTAGAACTCCTCGTCCGTCTCCTCATCCTGGTTCGGCGGTCTATAGCAGACCCCGACCAGGACACTAGCCTTGTTGCCCCTGCTGATCCTAACCCAAAGGGACTCGACCTTGTCATTCCTAGCCTCGAGTTCTACAACCTCGAAAGACTCTCTAATATAGAGAGCCACACCACCACCCCTTCTGTGCCGCCTGTCCCTTCTGAAGAGCTTATAGCCAGGCATTGCAGCACTCCAGTCATGAGACTGGTCCCACCACGTCTCCGTGATGGCAACCAAGTCGTAGCCTGCCTGCCGCACGATGGCTTCCAGCTCCTCCTGTTTGTTACCCATGCTGCGTGCATTGGTGTAGATGCACTTCAGCTGGGCCATTACCTTATCCTCCGGCCTTGCCATTATTCCCCCTGGCACAGCCCCAACAATCCTTGCCTCAGCCCCATCCCCCTTCTTACCTAGTCTAAAGCCCTCTCAATGAGCCCTGCCAGCTCCTGGCCCAGGATCCTTTTTCCCCTAAAAGATAGAGACCCGTCCGCGGCCATCAGGCCAGGTGCTGAGTAAAGTGCCCCATGGTCGAAAAACCCAAGATTTCTGCGTTGGCACCAGCCCCGAAGCCACGTGTTTAACAGGTGGGCTTTCCATGTCCTCTCTGTTCCCCTCCCTGCCACCGTAGGGATGGATGAAAACACCACCTGCACTCCCGCTCCATCCACTAACCGTCCCAGCCCCCTAAAGTCTCGTTTAATAGCCTTCAGGCTTCTCTCTTCAATGTTGTCACTGCCCGCCTGGACTATCAAAAGAGGATAATAATCAGAGGGGCATACCAGGTTGGGAAGCTGCCTGGCAACGTCCCTGACCCTGGCCCCAGGGAGGCAGCAGACTTCCCTACGGGTAAGGTCGGGCCGACAAATAGGGCCCTCTGTTCCCCTAAGAATAGAGTCTCCAACAACAATAACCCTCCTGTCTTTCTTGATGGAGGCAGTCCTGAGGCGTGGAGTCGACCTCCTCGCCCTAGGCACCCTCCTGGGAACACTTGCTACCTCTTCCTCAGCTACTGGTCTGTCGAGCTCCAGGGCCTCAAACCTGTTGCGTAAGGGCACCTGGGAAGGTGGGGCCGGAAGGGGAGGGCATCGCCTGCGGTGTCGAGCAGGGACCTGTTTCCATTCCTCCTCAATTCCCAGATTCCCTCCCTCTGCCCGACGGTTACAGGGCAGGGGGTCCACCACTGTTTGGGGCGTCTCACCCCGGTACCTCTCCTTGAGGCCCTGCAGGGAGTCGCTCCACCAGTCTATCTCCCGCTCACACTCCCTGATATCCCTCAACCTCTCCACCTCCTCCTTGAGCTCCGCCACCATGCGGACCAGGTCATCCACCTGCTCGCACCTCACGCACGCAGTTTCTCTGCCTCCCGCCGATGGCAGCAACAGGCTCAGACACTCCTTGCATCCGGTGACCTGAACTGCTGCGTTTTTTAACGGGTAGTCGGTCTGGGTGTGTACCGACTTCCTGGAGAGCGCACCCGGCCTGGTGGAGACCATTATCACCTAGCTAACGGCTGTCGTTAAGGAGGTGTTCGTATGGGCGGGGGGAGCGCTCCGCCCTGCCTGCTCGCCCTGCCTGCGCGAACTGCCGCGCTAACTGCCGCACCACGCCCTGTTTGCCCACCCTGTTCGCCGCGCTCCTGGTCGCTCGCGCTCCCTAGGGGCAGCTTTTGAACAGCCGGGGGGGGGGCGCTGCTGGCTCCGCCTTCGCCTCGTCAGCCTCCCTCACGAGGGCTGCCAGGTCCTGGCGGCTCCCTCAAGTAGGCTCGATGCTGGAAAAATTAGCCCTGCCTGGCCCGATCCCCCGCTCCGCTGCAGAACGCGTCTGCCCCGGAGCCGATCGCCTCGGCAAATGGCAGTGAAATGGCGGTGGCGCCCGATTTAAATAGCCCGCCGCTGACGCTGCTGGCTCCGCCTTCGCCTCGTCAGCCTCCCTCACGAGGGCTGCCGGGTCCTGGCGGCTCCCTCAAGTAGGCTCGATGCCGGAAAAATTAGCCCTGCCTGGCCCGATCCCCCCCTCCGCTGCAGAACGCGTCTGCCCCGGAGCCGATCGCCTCGGCAAATGGCAGTGAATGATGGTGTGATGATGCTGTGAAGACGCTCTGATGATGCTGTAGTGACGCAGTGATGATGATGTGATGATGCAGTGATGACGCTGTGATGATTTTCTGATGATGCAGTGATGATGCATTGATGATGCAGTGATGATGCAGTGATGATGTTGTGATGATGTAGTGATGGTGCAGGGATGATGCTGTGATAATGCTCTGATGACTCTGTGATGATGCTGTAATGGTTCTGTGATGATACTGTGATGATGCAGTGATGATGCACTGATGACGCTGTGTTGATGCAGTGATGACGCTGCGATGATGCTATGATTATGTTGTGATGACTCTGTGGTGATGATGTGATGATGCTGTGATGATGTAGTGATGATGCTGTGATGATGCTCATATGATGCATTGATTATGCAGTGATGATGCTGTGATGACACTGTGATGATGCAGTGATTATGCAGTGATGATGCATTGATGATGTTGTGATGACTCTGTGATGATGCTGCAATGATTCTGTGATGATGCAGTGATGATGCATTGCTGATGCAGTGATGACGCTGTGATAATGTAGTGATGATGTTCTGATGATGGTGTGACGATGCAGAGATGATGGTGTGATGATGCAGTGATGATGCTGTGATGATGCTGTGGTGATGCTGTCGTGATGCAGTGATAATGCTGTGATGATGCAGTGATGATGCTGTGATGATGCAGTGAGTAAGCAGTAATGATGCTGTGATGATGTTGTGATGACACTATGATGATGTTGTGATGATGCAGTGATGATGCAGTGATGATGCAGTGATGACGCTGTGTTGATGCAGTGATGACGCTGCGATGATGCTGTGATGACGCTCTGATGATGCTGTGATGATGTAGTGATGACGCTTTGATGATGTAGTGATGATGCTGAGATGATGGTGTGACGATGCAGAGATGATGGTGTGATGATGCAGTGATTATGCAGTGATGATGCAGTGGTGATTGTGTGATGATGCAGTGATGATGCAATGATAATGCTGTGATGATGCAGTGATGACCTAGTGATGACGCTCTGATGATATTGTGATGATGCACTGATGACGCTGCGATGATGTTGTTATGATGCAGTGATGATACTATGATGACTCTGTGATGATGCAGTCAGTAAGCAGTAATGATGCTGTGATGATGCTGATATAATGCTGTGATGATGCAGTGATTATGCAGTGGTGATGCTGTGATTACACTGTGATGATGCTGTGATGATGCAGTGATTATGCTGTGAAGACGCTCTGATGATGCTGCGATGATGCTGTGATGATGCCGTGATTATGCAGTGATGATGATGTAGTGATGATGCTGTGATGACTCTGTGATGATGCTCTAATGATGCTGTGATGCTGCAGTGATTATGCAGTGATGATGCTGTTATGACACTGTGATGATGTTGTGTAGACGATGTGATGATGTTGTTATGATGCTGCAATGATGCTGTGATGACGCTGTGATGATGCTGTGATGATGTAGTGATGATGCGGTGATGATGCAGTGATAATGCAGTTATGACCTAGTGATGACGCTCTGATGATATTGTGATGATGCACTTATGAGGCTGCGATGATTTTGTGATGATGCTGTGATGATGATGTGATGATTTGTGATGATGATGTGATGATGCTGTAATGATTATGTGATGATGCAGTGATGATGCTGTAATGATACAGTGATCATGCTGTGATGACGCTGTGATGATGCAGTGAGTAAGCAGTAATGATGCTGTGATGATGCAGTGATGAGGCTGCAATGATGATGTTGTGATGTTGTGATGATGCAGTGATGTTATTGTGATGATGCTGTGATGATGCTGTGATGATGCAGTGATTATACTCTGATGATGCAGTGATGATACTGTGATGATGCAGTGAGTAAGCAGTAATGATGCTGCGATGATGCTGATATAATATTGTGACGATGCAGTGATTCTGCAGTGATGACGCTGTGTTGATGCAGTGATGACGTTGCGATGATGATTTTGTGATGCTGTGATGAGGCTATGATTATGTTGCGATGACTCTGTGATGATGCAGTGATGATGCTGTGATGATGCAGTGATTATGTAGTGATGATGCTGTGATGACACTGTGGTGATTTTGTGATGATACTGTGATGATGCAGTGATGATGCTGTGATGACGCTGTGTTGATGCAGTGATAACGCTGCGATGATGATGTTGTGATGCTGTGATGATGCTATGATTATGTTGCGATGACTCTGTGATGATGCAGTGATGATGCTGTGATGATGCAGTGATTATGCAGTGATGATGCTGTGATGACACTGTGATGATGTTGTGACGATGCAGTGATGATGCAGTGATGATGGTGTGATGATGCTGTAAAGACGCTCTGATGATGCTGTGATGAAGCAGTGATGATGATGTGATGATACAGTGATGACGCTGTAATGATTATCTGATGATGCAGTGATGATGCATTGATGATGCTGTGATGGTGGTGTGATGATGTTGTGATGATGTAGTGATGGTGCAGGGATGATGCAGTGATGATGCTGTGATGACTCTGTGGTGATGCTGTAATGATGCTGTGATGATGCCGTGATGATGCAGTGATCTAGCTGTGATGATGCTGTGATGACACTGTGATGATGCACTGATGATGCAGTGATGCAGTGATAATAATATGATGATGTTGTGATAATGTTGTGAGGATGCTGTGATGATGCATTGATGATGCTGTGATGATGCAGTGATGACGCTGTGATGATGCAGTGAGAAAGCAGTAATGATGCTGTGATGATGCTCGGAAGATGTTGTGATGATGGTGTGGTGGCACTGTGATGATGCTGTGATGATGCTCAGATGATGATGAGATGATGCAGTTTTGATGCTGTGATGATGCAGTGATGATGCTGTGATGATGCGTTGATGATGGTGTGATGATGCTGAGATGATGTTGTGATGATACTGTGATGATGGTGTGAAGATGCAGTGATTATGCAGTGATGATACAGTGATTATGCTGTGATGATGCAGTGATGATGCTATGATGATGCTGTGATGACACTGTGATGATGCTGTGATGATGCTGCAATGATTCTGTGATGATGCTGTGATGACTCTGTGATGATGCAGTCAGTAAGCAGAAATGATGCTGTGATGATGCTGTGATGATGCAGTGATTACGCAGAGATGATGCAGTGTTTATGCAGTGATTATGCAGTGATGACGCTGTGATGATTATCTGATGATGCAGTGATGATGCATTGATGCTGCTGTGATGACCCTGTGATGATGCTTTGATCATGTTGTGATGATGCTGTGATGATGCTGTAATGACGCTGTGATGATTCTGTGACTATGCAGTGATGATGCAGTGATGATGCTGTGATGATGCTGTAAGGATGCTCTGATGATGCAGTAATTATGCAGCGATGATGCTGTGATGACTCTGTGATGATGTTGTATAAATGCTGTGATGATTCTGCGATGATGCTGCAATGATGCTGTGATGATGCTATGATGATGCAGTGATCTTGCTGTGATGACGCAATTATGATGCTGTGATGACACTGTGATGATGCAGCGATGATGCTGTGATGATGCAATGATGGCGCTGTGATGATGCAGTAATTATGCAGTGATGATGCTGTGATTATGCTGAGAAAATGCTGTGATGATGCAATGATGATGCTGTGATGATAGTGTGATGATGCTGTGATGATGCAGTGATGATGCTTTGAAGACGCTCTGATGATGCTGTGATGATGATGTGATGACTCTGTGACGATGCAGTGATGACGCTGTGATGATTACCTGATGATGCAGTGATGATGCATTGATGATGCTGTGATGACTCTGTGATGATGCTGTAATGATTCTGTGATGATGCAGTGATGATGCAGTGATGATTCTGTGACGATGCAGTGATGACGCTGTGATAATGTAGTGATGATGTTCTGATGATGCTGAGATGATGGTGTGACGATGCAGAGATGATGGTGTGATGATGCAGTGATTATGCAGTGATGATGCTGTGATGATGCTGTGGTGATGCAGTGATAATGCTGTGATGATGCAGTGATGATGCTGTAATGATGCAGTTATGACCTAGTGATGACGCTCTGATGATATTGTGATGATGCACTGATGACGCTGCGATGATGTTGTGATGATGATGTGATGATTCAGTGATGATGATGTGATGATGCTGTAATGATTATGTTATGATGCAGTGATGATGCTGCAATGATGCAGTAATGATGCTGTGATGATGCTGTGATGATGCAGTGAGTAAGCAGTGATGATGCAGTGATGATGCAGTGATGATGCTGTGATGACACTATGATGATGTTGTGATGATGCAGTGCTGATACTGTGATGATGCAGTGATGATGCAGTGATGACGCTGTGTTGATGCAGTGATGACGCTGCGATGATGCTGTGATGATTCTCTGATGATGCAGTGATGATGCCGTGATGATGCTGTGATGATGTTGTGTATATGATTTGATGACGCTGTAATGATGCTGTGATGATGCTGTGATGATGCAGTGAGTAAGCAGTGATGATGCAGTGATTATTCAGTGATGATGCTTTGATGACGCTGTGATGATGCTGTGATAATACTGTGATGATGCAGTGATGATGGTGTGATGATGCAGTGAGGATGCTGTGATGATGCAGTGATGATGCAGTGATCATGCTGTGATGATGCTGTGATGATGCTGATATAATGCTGTGATGATGCAGTGATTATGCAGTGATGATGCTGTGATGATGCTGTGTTGATACAGTGATGACGTTGCGATGATGATGTTGTGATGCTGTGATGATGCTATGATTATGTTGCGATGACTCTGTGATGATGCAGTGATGATCGTGTGATGATGCTCTGATGATGCAGTGATTATGCAGTGATGATGCTGTGATGACACTGTGATGATGCTGTGATGATGCAGTGATGATGGAGTAATGATGCTGTGAAGACGCTGTGATGATGCTGTGATGACGCAGTGATGATGATGTGATGATACAGTGATGACGCTGTGATGATTATCTGATGATGCAGTGATGATGCACTAATGATGCTGTGATGGTGGTGTGATGATGTAGTGATGGTGCAGGGATGATGCAGTGATGATGGTGTGATGATGCTGTGAAGACGCTCTGATGATGCTGTGATGATACTGTGATGATGCTGTGATGATGCAGTGATGACGCTGTGATGATATTGTGTAGTTGATGTGATGATGCTGTGATGATGCAGTGATTATTCAGTGATGATGCTTTGATGACGCTGTGATGATGCTGTGATGATGCTGTGATGATGCAGTGAGGATGCTCAGATGATGCAGTGATGATGCAGTGATCATGCTGTGATGATGCTGTGATGATGCAGTGATGACGCTGTGATGATGCAGTGATTATGCAGTGATGATGCTGTGATGACACTGTGGTGATTTTGTGATGACGCTGTGATGATGCTGTGACGATGCAGTGATGATGCAGTGATGATGCTGTGATGACGCTGTGTTGATGCAGTGATGATGGTGTGATGATGCTCTGATGATGCAGTGATTATGCAGTGATGATGCTGTGATGACACTGCGATGATGCTGTGACGATGCAGTGTTGATGGTGTGATGATGCTGTGAAGACGCTCTGATGATGCTGTGATGACGCAGTGATGATGATGTGATGATACAGTGATGACGCTGTGATGATTATCTGATGATGCAGTGATGATGCACTGATGATGCTGTGATTGTGGTGTGATGATGTTGTGATGATGTAGTGATGGTGCAGGGATGATGCTGTGATGATGTTGTGATGATGCTGTGTTGATGCAGTGATGATGCAGTGATTATGCTGTGATGATGGTGTGATGATGTAGTGATTATGCAGTGATGATGCTCTGATGACGGTCTAATCATGCTCTGATGATGCTGTGATGATGATGTGATGATGCTTTGATGATGCAGGGATGATGCAGTGATGACGCTGTGAAGACGCAGTTATGATGCTGTGATGACGCTGAGATGATACAGTGATGATGCACTGATGATGCTGTGATTGTGGTGTGATGATGTTGTGATGATGTAGTGATGGTGCAGGGATGATGCTGTGATGATGTTGTGATGACTCTGTGGTGATGCTGTAATGATGCTGTGATGATGCAGTGATGATACTGTGATGATGCTGTGATGACGCAGTGATGATGATGTGATGATGCTGCGATGATGCAGTGATGATACTGTGATGATGCAGTGATGATGCTGTGACTATGCAGTGATGATGCAGTGTTGACCATGAGATGATGCTGTGATGAGGCAGTGATGAAACAGTTAAGATGCTGTGATGATGCTCTGATGACACTCTGATGATGCTGTGATGATGCAGTGATGATGCTGTGTTGATGCAGTGATTATGCTGTGATGATGCAGTGATTATGCAGTGATGATGCTCTGATGATGCTCTAATCATGCTCTGATGATGCTGTGATGATGCTGTGATGATGATGTGATGATGCTTTGATGATGCAGTGATGACGCTGTGAAGACGCAGTTATGATGCTGTGATGACGCTGTGATGATGCTGTGATGATACAGTGATTATGCAGTGATGATGCTGTTATGACACTGTGACGATGTTTTGTAGACGATGTGATGATGCTGCAATGATGCTTTGATGACGCTTTGATGATGCAGTGATGATGCTGTGATGATGCTGTGATGATACAGTGATTATGGAGTGATGATGGTGTGATGACAGTGTGATGATATTGTGTAGATAATGTGATGATGCTGTGATTATGCTGTGATGACGCAGTGATGATGCAGTGATGACGCTGCGATGACACTGTGATGACGCTCTGATGATGCTGTGATGATGCAGTGATGATGATGTGATGATGCAGTTATGATGCAATGATGATGTAGTGGTGATGCTCCGATGATGCAGTGATGATGCAGTAAGTAAGCAGTAATGATGCTGTGATGATGCTGTGATGAAGATGTGATTATGCTGTGATTACGCAGTCATGATGTTGTGATGATGCAGTGATAATGCAGAGATGATGCAGTGATGATGCTGTGATGATGCTGTGATGATGCAGTGATTATTCAGTGATGATGCTCTGATGACGCTGTGATGATGCAGTAATAAGCAGTAATGATGCTGTGATGATGCTGTGATGATGCTTTGATGATGCAGTGATGATGCTGTGATGATGGTGTGATGACGGTCTAATGATGCTCTGATGATGCAGTGATGATGCTGTGTTGATGCAGTGATGATGCAGTGATTATGCTGTGATGATGGTGTGATGATGCAGTGATTATGCAGTGATGATGCTCTGATGACGCTCTAATCATGCTCTGATGATGCTGTGATGATGCTGTGATGATGATGTGATGATGCTTTGATGATGCAGGGATGATGCAGTGATGACGCTGTGAAGACGCAGTTATGATGCTGTGATGACGCTGTGAGGATGCTGTGATGATACAGTGATGATGCAGTGATGATGCTGTGATGACGCTGTGATGATGCAGTTTGACCATGCGATGATGCTGTGATGACGCAGTGATGATGCAGTGATGACGCTGCGATGACACTGTGATGATGCTGTGATGACGCTCTGATGATGCTGTGATGATGCAGTGATGATGTTGTGATGATGCAGTTATGATGCAATGATGATGTAGTGGTGATGCTCCGATGATGCAGTGATGATGCAGTAGGTAAGCAGTAATGATGCAGTGATGATGCTGTGATGAAGATATGATTATGCAGTGATTACGCAGTCATGATGTTGTGATGATGCAGTGATGATGCTCTGATGATGCAGTCATGATGCTGTGATGATGTAGTGATAATGCTATGATGACGCTGTGGTGATGCTGTAATGATTCTGTGATGATGCAGTGATGATAGTGTGATGATGCAGTGATGCAGTGATGACACTGTGATGATGTTGTGATAATGTTGTGAAGATGCTCTGATGATGCTCTGATGACGCAGTGATGATTTTGTAATGACGCTGTGATGATGCATTTATGTTGCTGCGATGACACTGTGATGACGCTGTGATGATGCAGTGACGCAGTGATGACACTGCGTTGCTGTTGAGATAATGTTGTGAGGATGCTGTGATGATGCAGTCATGATGCTATGATGATGCTCAGATGATGCAGTGATGATGCAGTGATGATGCTGAGATGATGCAGTGATGATTCTGTGATGATGCTGTGATGATGCAGTGAGTAAGCTGTAATGATGCTGTGATGATGCTCAGATGATGCAGTGATTATACTGTGATGATGCTGTGATGATGCTGTGATAATACTGTGATGAAGCAGTGATGATGGTGTGATGATGCAGTGAGGATGCTGTGATGATGCAGTGATGATGCAGTGATGATGCACTGATGATGCTGTGTTGGTGGTGTGATGATGTTGTGATGATGTAGTGATGGTGCAGGGATGATGCTGTGATGACTGTGGTGATGCTGTAATGATGCTGTGATGATGCAGTGATGATACTGTGATGATGCAGTGATGACACTCTGATGATGTTGTGATGATGCTGCGATGATGCAGTGATGATACTGTGATGATGCAGTGATGACGCTGTGTTGATGTAGTGATGACGCTGCGGTGATGATGTTGTGATGATGCAGTGATGATTCAGTGGTGATGGTGTGATGATGCTCTGATGATGCAGTGATTATGCAGTGATGATGCTGTGATGACTCTGTGATGATGCAGTGATGATGCAGTGATCATGCTGTGATGATGCTGTGATGATGCTGTGATGACACTGCGATGATGCTGTGACTATGCAGTGATGATGCTGTGATGATGCAGTGGTGATGGTGTGATGATGCTCTGATCATGCAATGATGATGCTGTTATGACACTGTGATGATGTTGTGATGATGCTGTGATGATACTATGATGACTCTGTGATGATGCAGTCAGTAAGCAGTAATGATGCTGTGATGATGCTGATATAATGCTGTGATGATGCACTGATTATGCAGTGATGATGCAGTGATGATGGTGTGATGATGCTGTGAAGACGCTCTGATGATGCTGTGATCATGCAGTGATGATGCAGTGATGACGCTGTGATGATATTGTATAGTTGATGTGATGATGCAGTGATGATGCAGAGATGATGCAGTGATGATGCTGTGATGATGCAGTGATTATTCAGTGATGATGCTTTGATGACGCTGTGATGGTGCTGTGATAATACTGTGATGATGCAGTGATGATACTGTGATGATGCAGTGAGGATGCTGTGATGATGCTGTGATGACGCAGTGATGATGATGTGATGATACAGTGATGACGCTGTGATGATTATCTGATGATGCAGTGATGATGCACTAATGATGCTGTGATGGTGGTGTGATGATGTTGTGATGATGTAGTGATGGTGCAGGGATGATGCAGTGATGATGGTGTGATGATGCTGTGAAGACGCTCTGATGATGCTGTGATGATGCAGTGATGATGCTGTGATGATGCAGTGATGACGCTGTGATGATATTGTGTAGTTGATGTGATGATGCAGTGATGATGCAGTGATGATGCTGTGATGATGCTGTGATGATGCAGTGATTCTTCAGTGATGATGCTTTGATGACGCTGTGATGATGCTGTGATGATGCTGTGATGATGCAGTGAGGATGCTCAGATGATGCAGTGATGATGCAGTGATCATGCTGTGATGATGCTGTGATGATGCTGATATAATGCTGTTATGATGCAGTGATTATGCAGTGATGATGCTGTGATGACACTGGTGATTTTGTGATGACACTGTGATGATGCTGTGACAATGCAGTGATGATGCAGTGATGATGCTGTGATGACGCTGTGTTGATGCAGTGATGATGGTGTGATGATGTTCTGATGATGCAGTGATTATGCAGTGATGATGCTGTGATGACACTGCGATGATGCTGTGATGATACAGTGATGACGGTGTGATGATTATCTGATGATGCAGTGATGATGCAGTGATGATGCTGTGATTGTGGTGTGATGATGTTGTGATGATGTAGTGATGGTGCAGGGATGATGCTGTGATGATGTTGTGATGACTCTGTGGTGATGCTGTAATGATGCTGTGATGATGCAGTGATGATACTGTGATGATGCTGTGATGACACAGTGATGATGATGTGATGATGCTGCGATGATGCAGTGATGATACTGTGATGATGCAGTGATGATGCTGTGACTATGCAGTGATGATGCAGTGTTGACCATGCGATGATGCTGTTATGAGGCAGTGATGAAACAGTTAAGATGCTGTGATGATGCTCTGATGACACTCTGATGATGCTGTGATGATGCAGTGATGATGCTATGATGATGCAGTGATGATGGTATGATGATGCAATGATGATGCTCTGATGACGCTGTGATGACGCAGTAATAAGCAGTAATGATGCTGTGATGATGCAGTGATGATGCTGTGTTGATGCAGTGATTATGCTGTGATGATGCAGTGATTATGCAGTGATGATGCTCTGATGATGCTCTAATCATGCTCTGATGATGCTGTGATGATGCTGTGATGATGATGTGATGATGCTTTGATGATGCAGGGATGACGCTGTGAAGACGCAGTTATGATGCTGTGATGACGCTGTGATGATGCTGTGATGATACAGTGATTATGCAGTGATGATGCTGTTATGACACTGTGATGATGTTGTGTAGACGATGTGATGATGCTGCAATGATGCTGTGATGACGCTGTGATGATGCTGTGATGATACAGTGATTATGGAGTGATGATGCTGTGATGACACTGTGATGATATTGTGTAGATGATGTGATGACGCTGTGATTATGCTGTGATGACGCAGTGATGATGCAGTGATGACGCTGCGATGATACTGTGATGACGCTCTGATGATGCTGTGATGATGCAGTGATGATGATGTGATGATGCAGTTATGATGCAATGATGATGTAGTGGTGATGCTCCGATGATGCAGTGATGATGCAGTAAGTAAGCAGTAATGATGCTGTGATGATGTGATTATGCTGTGATTACGCAGTCATGATGTTGTGATGATGCAGTGATGATGCAGAGATGATGCAGTGATGACGCTGTGATGATGCAGTAATAAGCAGTAATGATGCCGTGATGATGCTGTGATGATGCTTTGATGATGCAGTGATTATGCAGTGATGATGGTGTGATGATGCAGTGATTATGTAGTGATGATGCTCTGATGACGCTCTAATCATGCTCTGATGATGCTGTGATGATGCTGTGATGATGATGTGATGATGCTTTGATGATGCAGGGATGATGCAGTGATGACGCTGTGAAGACGCAGTTATGATGCTGTGATGACGCTGTGATGATGCTGTGATGATACAGTGATGATGCAGTGATGATGCTGTGATGACGCTGTGATGATGCAGTTTTGACCATGCGATGATGCTGTGATGACGCAGTGATGATGCAGTGATGACGCTGCGATGACACTGTGATGACGCTGTGATGATGCAGTGATGCTGTGATGATGCTGTGATGACGCTCTAATGATGCTGTGATGAAGATGTGATTATGCAGTGATTACGCAGTCATGATGTTGTGATGATGCAGTGATGATGCTGTAGTGATAATGCTATGATGACGCTGTGGTGATGCTATAATGATTCTGTGATGATGCAGTGATGATAGTGTGATGATGCAGTGATGCAGTGATGACACTGTGATGATGTTGTGATAATGTTGTGAAGATGCTCTGATGATGCTCTGATGACGCAGTGATGATTTTGTAATGACGCTGTGATGATGCATTTATGTTGCTGCGATGACACTGTGATGACGCTGTGATGATGCAGTGACACAGTGATGACACTGCGTTGCTGTTGAGATAATGTTGTGAGGATGCTGTGATGATAGAGTGATGATGCAGAGATGATGCAGTGATGATGCTGTGATGATGCAGTGATTATTCAGTGATGATGCTGTGATGATGCTTTGATGACGCTCTGATGATGCTGTGATAATACTGTGATGATGCAGTGATGATGGTGTGATGATGCAGTGAGGATGCTGTGAAGATGCAGTGATGATGCAGTGATCATGTTGTGATGATGCTGTGATGATGCTGATATAATGCTGTGATGATGCAGTGATTATGCAGTGATGATGCTGTGATGACACTGTGATGATTTTTTGATGATGCTGTGATGATGCAGTGGTGATGCTGTGATGATGCAGTGATGATGCAGTGATGATGGTGTGATGATGCTGTGAAGACGCTCTGATGATGCTGTGATTACGCAGTGATGATGATGTGATGATACAGTGATGACGCTGTGATGATTATCTGATGATGCAGTGATGATGCACTGATGATGCTGTGATGGTGGTGTGATGATGTTGTGATGATGCAGTGATGGTGCAGGGATGATGCTTTGATGATGCTGTGATGACTCAGTGGTGATGCTGTAATGATGCTGTGATGGTGCAGTGATGATACTGTGATGATGCTGTGATGACACTGTGATGATGCTGCGATGACTCTGTGGTGATGCTTTGATGATGCAGTGATGATGCTGTGTTGCTGTAGTGATGACGCTGCGATGATGATGTTGTGATGATGAAGTGATGATGCAGTGGTGATGGTGTGATGATGCTCTGATGATGCAGTGATTATGCAGTTATGATGCTGTGATGACCCTTTGATGATGCAGTGATGATGCTGTGATGATGCTGTGATGACACTGTGATGATGCACTGATGATGCTGTGACTATGCTGTGATGATGCAGTGTTGACCATGCGATGATGCTGTGATGAGGCAGTGATGAAGCAGTTAAGATGCTGTGATGATGCTCTGATGACACTCTGATGATGTTGTGATGACACTGTGATGATTTTGTGATGATGTAGTGATGGTGCAGGGATGATGCTGTGATGATGCTGTGATGACTCTGTGGTGATGCTGTAATGATTCTGTGATGATGCAGTGATGATACTGTGATGACGCTGTGTTGATGTAGTGATGACGCTGCGATGATGATGTTGTGATGCTGTGATGATGCAGTGGTGATGCTGTGATGATGATGCTGTGATGATGCAGTGATGATGCAGTGATGATGCTATTATGACACTGTGATGATGTTGTGATGATGCAGTGATGATGCTGTGATGATGCTGTGATGATGCAGTGATGACGCTGTTATGATATTGTGTAGTTAATGTGATGATGCAGTGATTATTCAGTGATGATGCTGTGATGATGCTTTGATGACGCTCTGATGATGCTGTGATGATGCTGTGATGATGCTGATATAATGCTGTGATGATGCAGTGAGGATGCTGTGATGATGCAGTGATGATGCAGTGATCATGCTGTGATGATGCTGTGATGATGCGGATATAATGCTGTGATGATGCAGTGACTATGCAGTGATGATGCTGTGATGACACTGGTAATTTTGTGATGATGCTGTGATGATGCAGTGATGATACTGTGATGATGCAGTGATGACGCTGTGTTGATGCAGAGATGACGCTGCGATGACGATGTGATGCTGTGATGATGCTATGATTATGTTGCGATGACTCTGTGATGATGCAGTGATGATGCTGTGATGATGCAGTGATGATGCTGTGATGATGCTCTGATGATGCTGTGATGATGCAGTGATGATGCTGTGATGACACTGATGATGCTGTGTCTATGCAGTGATGATGCTGTGATGATGCAGTGTTGACCATGCGATGATGCTGTGATGAGGCAGTGATGAAGCAGTTAAGATGCTGTGATGATGCTCTGATGACACTCTGATGATGCTGTGATGATGCTGTGATGATGCAGTGATGATGCTATGATGATGCAATGATGATGCTCTGATGACGCTGTGATGATGCAGTAATAAGCAGTAATGATGTGATGATGCTGTGATGATGCTTTGATGATGCAGTGATTATGCAGTGATGATGGTGTGATGACGGTCTAATTATGCTGTGATGATGCAGTGATGATGCTGTGTTGATGTAGTGATGATGCAGTGATTATGCTGTGATGATGGTGTGATGATGCAGTGATTATGCAGTGATGATGCTCTGATGACGCTCTAATCATGCTCTGATGATGCTGTGATGATGCTGTGATGATGATGTGATGATGCTTTGATAATGCAGGGATGATGCAGTGATGACGCAGTTATGATGCTGTGATGACGCTGTGATGATGCTGTGATGAATCAGTTTTGACCATGCGATGATGCTGTGATGACGCAGTGATAATGCAGTGATGACGCTGCGATGACACTGTGATGACGCTGTGATGATGCAGTGATGCTGTGATGACACTGTGATGATGCTGTGATGATGCTCCGATGATGCTGTGATGATGCAGTGATGATGATGTGATGATGCAGTTATGATGCAATGATGTTGTAGTGGTGATGCTGTGATGATGCTTTGATTATGCAGTGATTACGCAGTCATGATGTTGTGATGATGCAGTGATGATGCTCTGATGATGCAGTGATGATGCTGTGATGACACTGTGGTGATTTTGTGATGATGCTGTGATGATGCAGTGATGATACTGTGATGATGCAGTGATGACGCTGTGTTGATGCAGAGATGACGCTGCGATGATGATGTTGTGATGCTGCGATTATGCTATGATTATGTTGCGATGACTCTGTGATGATGCAGTGATGATGCTGTGATGATGCAGTGATGATGCTGTGATGATGCAGTGATTATGGAGTGATGATGGTGTGATGATGCTGTGACGATGCAGTGATGATGCAGTGATGATGGTGTGATGATGCTGTGAAGACGCTCTGATGATGCTGTGATGACGCAGTGATGTTGATGTGATGATACAGTGATGACGCTGTGATGATTATCTGATGATGCAGTGATGATGCACTGATGATGCTGTGATGACACTGTGGTGATTTTGTGATGATGTAGTGATGGTGCAGGGATGATGCTGTGATGATGCTGTGATGTCTCTGTGGTGATGCTGTAATGATTCTGTGATGATGCAGTGATGATGCAGTGATGATGCTGTGATGACACTGTGGTGATTTTGTGATGATGCTGTCATGATGCAGTGATGATACTGTGATGATGCAGTGATGACGCTGTGTTGATGCAGAGATGACGCTGCGATGATGATGTTGTGATGCTGCGATTATGCTATGATTATGTTGCGATGACTCTGTGATGATGCAGTGATGATGCTGTGATGATGCAGTGATGATGGTGTGATGATGCTGTGATGATGCAGTGATTATGGAGTGATGATGGTGTGATGATGCTGTGACGATGCAGTGATGATGCAGTGATGATGGTGTGATGATGCTGTGAAGACGCTCTGATGATGCTGTGATGACGCAGTGATGTTGATGTGATGATACAGTGATGACGCTGTGATGATTATCTGATGATGCAGTGATGATGCACTGATGATGCTGTGATGACACTGTGGTGATTTTGTGATGATGTAGTGATGGTGCAGGGATGATGCAGGGATGATGCTGTGATGTCTCTGTGGTGATGCTGTAATGATGCTGTGATGATGCAGTGATGATACTGTGATGATGCAGTGATGACGCTGTGTTGATGCAGAGATGACGCTGCGATGATGATGTTGTGATGATGCAGTGATGATGCAGTGGTGATGGTGTGATGATGCTCTGATGATGCAGTGATTATGCAGTGATGATGCTGTGATGACTCTGTGATGATGCAGTGATCATGCTGTGACTATGCAGTGGTGATGCTGTGATGATGCAGTGTTGACCATGCGATGATGCTGTGATGAGGCAGTGGTGATGATGTGATGATACAGTGATGACGCTGTGATGATTATCTGATGATGCACTGATGATGCTGTGATGGTGGTGTGATGATGTTGTGATGATGTAGTGGTGGTGCAGGGATGATGCTGTGATGATGCTGTGATGTCTCTGTGGTGATGCTGTAATGATGCAGTGATGATACTGTGATGATGCTGTGATGACACTGTGATGACGTTGTGATGATGCTGCGATGATGTAGTGATGATGGTGTGATGATGCTCTGATGATGCAGTGATTATGCAGTGATGATGCTGTGATGACTCTGTGATGATGCAGTGATGATGCAGTGATCATGCTGTGACTATGCAGTGATGATGCTGTGATGATGCAGTGTTGACCATGCGATGATGCTGTGATGAGGCAGTGATGAAGCAGTTAAGATGCTGTGATGATGCTCTGATGACACTCTGATGATGCTGTGATGATTCAGTGATGATGCTGTGATGATGCAGTGATGATGGTGTGATGACGGTCTAATGATGCTGTGATGATGCAGTGATGATGCTGTGTTGATGCAGTGATGATGCTGTGATCATGCTGTGATGATGCTTTGATGATGCAGGGATGATGCAGTGATGATGCTGTGAAGACGCAGTTATGATGCTGTGATGACGCTGTGATGATGCTTTGATGATACAGTGATTATGCAGTGATGATGCTGTGATGACACTGTGATGATGTTGTGTAGATGATGTGATGATGCTGTGATGACGCTGTGATGATGCTGTGATTATGCAGTTTTGACCATGCAATGATGCTGTGATGACGCAGTGATGATGCCGTGATGACGCTGCGATGACACTGTGATGACGCTGTGGTGATGCTGTGATGACACTGTGATGATGCTGTGATTATGCTGTGATGACGCTCCGATGATGCTGTGATGATGCAGTGATGATGATGTGATGATGCAGTTATGATGCAATGATGATGTAGTAGTGATGCTCCGATGATGCAGTGATGATGCAGTAAGTAAGCAGTATTGATGCTGTGATGATGCTGTGATGAAGATGTGATTATGCAGTGATTACGCAGTCATGATGTTGTGATGATGCAGTGATGATGCACTGATGATGCAGTCATGATGCAGTCATGATGCTGAGATGATGTAGTGATAATGCTATGATGACGCTGTGGTGATGCTGTAATGATTCCGTGATGATGCAGTGATGATACTGTGATGTTGCAGTGATGATGCAGTGATGACGCTGTGTTGATGCAGTGATGACGCTGCGATGATGATGTTGTGATGCTGTGATGATGCTATGATTCTGTTGTGATGACTCTGTGATGATGATGTGATGATGCTATGATTCTGTTGTGATGACTCTGTGATGATGATGTGATGATGCTGTGATGATGCAGTGATGATGGTGTGATGTTGCTCTGATGATGCAGTGATTATGCAGTGATGATGATGTGATGACACTGTGATGATGTTGTGATGATGCAGTGATGATGCAGTGATGATGGTGTGATGATGCAATGATGACGCTGTAATGATTATCTGATGATGCAGTGATGATGCATTGATGATGCTGTGATGGTGGTGTGATGATGTTGTGATGATGTAGTGATGGTGCAGGGATGATGCTGTGATGATGCTGTGGTGATGCTGTAATGATTCTGTGATGATGCAGTGATGATGCTGTGATGACACTGTGATGATGTTGTGATGATACTGCGATGATGCAGTGATGGTGCTGTGATGATGCTGATATAATGCTGTGATGATGCAGTGATGATACTGTGATGATGCAGTGATGATGCTGTGATGATGCTCTGATGATGCAGTGATTATGCAGTGATGATGCTGTGATGACACTGTGATGATGGTGTGATGATGCAATGATGACACTGTAATGATTATCTGATGATGCAGTGATGATGCACTGATGATGCTGTGATGGTGGTGTGATGATGTTGTGATGATGTAGTGATGGTGCAGGGATGATGCTGTGATGATGCTGTGGTGATGCTGTAATGATTCTGTGATGATGCAGTGATGATGTTGTTATGACACTGTGGTGATTTTGTGATTATGCTGTGATGATGCAGTGATGATACTATGACGATGCAGTGATGACGCTGTGTTGATGCAGAGATGATGCTGCGATGATGATGTTGTGATGCTGTGATGATGCTATGATTATGTTGCGATGACTCTGTGATGATGCAGTGATGATGCAGTGATGATGGTGTGATGATGCTCTGATGATGCAGTGATTATGCAGTGATGATGCTGTGAAGACGCTCTGATGATGCTGTGATGATGCTGTGATAATACTGTGATGATGCAGTGATGATGGTGTGATGATGCAGTGAGGATGCTGTGATGATGTAGTGATGATGCAGTGATCATGCTGTGATGATGCTGATATAATGCTGTGATGATGCAGTGATTATGCAGTGATGATGCTGTGATGACACTTGTGATTTTGTGATGATGCTGTGATGATGCAGTGATGATACTGTGGTGATGCAGTGATGATGCAGTGATGACGCTGTGTTGATGCAGAGATGACGCTGCGATGATGACGTTGTGATGCTGTGATGATGCTATGATTATGTTGCGATGACTCTGTGATGACGCAGTGAAGATGATTTGATGATACAGTGATGACGCTGTGATGATTATCTGATGATGCAGTGATGATGCACTGATGATGCTGTGATGGTGGTGTGATGATGTTGTGATGATGTAGTGATGATGCAGGGATGATGCTGTGATGATGCTGTGATGACTCTGTGGTGATGCTGTGATGATACAGTGATGATGCTTTGATGACACTGTGATGATGCAGTGATGATACTGTGATGATGCAGTGATGACGCTGTGTTGATGTAGTGATGACGCTGCGATGATGATGTTGTCATGCTGTGATGAAGCAGTGGTGATGGTGTGATGTTGATGCTCTGATGATGCAGTGATGATGCAGTGATGATGCTGTTATGACACTGTGATGATGTTGTGATGATGCAGTGATGATGCAGTGATGACGCTGTGATGATATTGTGTAGTTGATGTGATGATGCTGTGATGATGCTGCAATGATATTTTGATGACGCTTTGATGATGCAGTGATGATGCTGCGATGACGCTGTGATGATGCTGTGACTATGTTGATGACGCTGTGATGATGCAGTGATGATGCTGTGATTATGATGTGATGATGCAGTGATGACGCCGTCATGATATAGTGATGACACTGCGATGATGCTATGATGATGCAGTGATGATACTGTGATGATGCAGTAATGATGTACTGAGGACGCTTTGTTGATGCTTTGTTGACGGTGCGATGATGATGTTGTGATGCTGTGATGATGCTATGATTATGTTGCGATGACTCTGTGATGATGCAGTGATGATGCTGTGATGATGCAGTGATGATGGTGTGATGATGCTGTGATGATGCAGTGATTATGCAGTGATGATGCTGTGATGACACTGATGATGCTGTGACGATGCAGTGATGATGCAGTGAAGATGCTGTGATGACACTGTGACGATGCAGTGATGATGCAGTGATGATGGTGTGATGATGCTGTGAAGACGCTCTGATGATGCTGTGTTGACGCAGTGATGATGATGTGATGATGCAGTGATGACGCTGTAATGATTATCTGATGATGCATTGATGATGCATTGATGATGCTGTGATGGTGGTGTGATGGTGCAGGGATGATGCTGTGATGATGCTGTGATGACTCTGTTATGATGCTGTAATGATTCTGTGATGATGCAGTGATGATGCTCTGATGACACTGTGATGATGCTGTAATGATTCTGTGATGATGCTGTGATGACACTGTGATGATGTTGTGATGATGCTGCGATGATGCAGTGATGATACTGTGATGATGCAGTGATGATGCTGTGTTGATGTAGTGATGATGCTGCGATGATGATGTTGTGATGCTGTGATGATGCAGTGGTGATGGTGTGATGATGCTCTGATCATGCAATGATGATGCTGTTATGACACTGTGATGATGTTGTGATGATGCTGTGATGATACTATGATGACTCTGTGATGATGCAGTCAGTAAGCAGTAATGATGCTGTGATGATGCTGATATAATGCTGTGATGATGCAGTGATTATGCAGTGATGATGCTGTGATGACACTGTGATGATATTTTGATGATGCAGTGATGATGCAGTGATGATGGTGTGATGATGCTGTGAAGACGCTCTGATGATGCTGTGATCACGCAGTGATGATGCAGTGATGACGCTGTGATGATATTGTGTAGTTGATGTGATGATGCAGTGATGATGCAGAGATGATGCAGTGATGATGCTGTGATGATGCAGTGATTATTCAGTGATGATGCTTTGATGACGCTGTGATGATGCTGTGATAATACTGTGATGATGCAGTGATGATGGTGTGATGATGCAGTGAGGATGCTGTGATGATGCAGTGATGATGCAGTGATCATGCTGTGATGATGCTGTGATGATGCTGATATAATGCTGTGATGATGCAGTGATTATGCAGTGATGATGCTGTGATGATGCTGTGTTGATACAGTGATGACGTTGCGATGATGATGTTGTGATGCTGTGATGATGCTATGATTATGTTGCGATGACTCTGTGATGATGCAGTGATGATCGTGTGATGATGCTCTGATGATGCAGTGATTATGCAGTGATGATGCTGTGATGACACTGTGATGATGCTGTGATGATGCAGTGATGATGGAGTAATGATGCTGTGAAGACGCTCTGATGATGCTGTGATGACGCAGTGATGATGATGTGATGATACAGTGATGACGCTGTGATGATTATCTGATGATGCAGTGATGATGCACTAATGATGCTGTGATGGTGGTGTGATGATGTAGTGATGGTGCAGGGATGATGCAGTGATGATGGTGTGATGATGCTGTGAAGACGCTCTGATGATGCTGTGATGATACTGTGATGATGCTGTGATGATGCAGTGATGACGCTGTGATGATATTGTGTAGTTGATGTGATGATGCTGTGATGATGCAGTGATTATTCAGTGATGATGCTTTGATGACGCTGTGATGATGCTGTGATGATGCTGTGATGATGCAGTGAGGATGCTCAGATGATGCAGTGATGATGCAGTGATCATGCTGTGATGATGCTGTGATGATGCTGATATAATGCTGTGATGATGCAGTGATTATGCAGTGATGATGCTGTGATGACACTGTGGTGATTTTGTGATGACGCTGTGATGATGCTGTGACGATGCAGTGATGATGCAGTGATGATGCTGTGATGACGCTGTGTTGATGCAGTGATGATGGTGTGATGATGCTCTGATGATGCAGTGATTATGCAGTGATGATGCTGTGATGACACTGCGATGATGCTGTGACGATGCAGTGTTGATGGTGTGATGATGCTGTGAAGACGCTCTGATGATGCTGTGATGACGCAGTGATGATGATGTGATGATACAGTGATGACGCTGTGATGATTATCTGATGATGCAGTGATGATGCACTGATGATGCTGTGATTGTGGTGTGATGATGTTGTGATGATGTAGTGATGGTGCAGGGATGATGCTGTGATGATGTTGTGATGATGCTGTGTTGATGCAGTGATGATGCAGTGATTATGCTGTGATGATGGTGTGATGATGTAGTGATTATGCAGTGATGATGCTCTGATGACGGTCTAATCATGCTCTGATGATGCTGTGATGATGATGTGATGATGCTTTGATGATGCAGGGATGATGCAGTGATGACGCTGTGAAGACGCAGTTATGATGCTGTGATGACGCTGAGATGATACAGTGATGATGCACTGATGATGCTGTGATTGTGGTGTGATGATGTTGTGATGATGTAGTGATGGTGCAGGGATGATGCTGTGATGATGTTGTGATGACTCTGTGGTGATGCTGTAATGATGCTGTGATGATGCAGTGATGATACTGTGATGATGCTGTGATGACGCAGTGATGATGATGTGATGATGCTGCGATGATGCAGTGATGATACTGTGATGATGCAGTGATGATGCTGTGACTATGCAGTGATGATGCAGTGTTGACCATGAGATGATGCTGTGATGAGGCAGTGATGAAACAGTTAAGATGCTGTGATGATGCTCTGATGACACTCTGATGATGCTGTGATGATGCAGTGATGATGCTGTGATGATGCAGTGATTATGCAGTGATGATGCTCTGATGATGCTCTAATCATGCTCTGATGATGCTGTGATGATGCTGTGATGATGATGTGATGATGCTTTGATGATGCAGTGATGACGCTGTGAAGACGCAGTTATGATGCTGTGATGACGCTGTGATGATGCTGTGATGATACAGTGATTATGCAGTGATGATGCTGTTATGACACTGTGACGATGTTTTGTAGACGATGTGATGATGCTGCAATGATGCTTTGATGACGCTTTGATGATGCAGTGATGATGCTGTGATGATGCTGTGATGATACAGTGATTATGGAGTGATGATGGTGTGATGACAGTGTGATGATATTGTGTAGATAATGTGATGATGCTGTGATTATGCTGTGATGACGCAGTGATGATGCAGTGATGACGCTGCGATGACACTGTGATGACGCTCTGATGATGCTGTGATGATGCAGTGATGATGATGTGATGATGCAGTTATGATGCAATGATGATGTAGTGGTGATGCTCCGATGATGCAGTGATGATGCAGAAAGTAAGCAGTAATGATGCTGTGATGATGCTGTGATGAAGATGTGATTATGCTGTGATTACGCAGTCATGATGTTGTGATGATGCAGTGATAATGCAGAGATGATGCAGTGATGATGCTGTGATGATGCTGTGATGATGCAGTGATTATTCAGTGATGATGCTCTGATGACGCTGTGATGATGCAGTAATAAGCAGTAATGATGCTGTGATGATGCTGTGATGATGCTTTGATGATGCAGTGATGATGCTGTGATGATGGTGTGATGACGGTCTAATGATGCTCTGATGATGCAGTGATGATGCTGTGTTGATGCAGTGATGATGCAGTGATTATGCTGTGATGATGGTGTGATGATGCAGTGATTATGCAGTGATGATGCTCTGATGACGCTCTAATCATGCTCTGATGATGCTGTGATGATGCTGTGATGATGATGTGATGATGCTTTGATGATGCAGGGATGATGCAGTGATGACGCTGTGAAGACGCAGTTATGATGCTGTGATGACGCTGTGAGGATGCTGTGATGATACAGTGATGATGCAGTGATGATGCTGTGATGACGCTGTGATGATGCAGTTTGACCATGCGATGATGCTGTGATGACGCAGTGATGATGCAGTGATGACGCTGCGATGACACTGTGATGATGCTGTGATGACGCTCTGATGATGCTGTGATGATGCAGTGATGATGTTGTGATGATGCAGTTATGATGCAATGATGATGTAGTGGTGATGCTCCGATGATGCAGTGATGATGCAGTAGGTAAGCAGTAATGATGCAGTGATGATGCTGTGATGAAGATATGATTATGCAGTGATTACGCAGTCATGATGTTGTGATGATGCAGTGATGATGCTCTGATGATGCAGTCATGATGCTGTGATGATGTAGTGATAATGCTATGATGACGCTGTGGTGATGCTGTAATGATTCTGTGATGATGCAGTGATGATAGTGTGATGATGCAGTGATGCAGTGATGACACTGTGATGATGTTGTGATAATGTTGTGAAGATGCTCTGATGATGCTCTGATGACGCAGTGATGATTTTGTAATGACGCTGTGATGATGCATTTATGTTGCTGCGATGACACTGTGATGACGCTGTGATGATGCAGTGACGCAGTGATGACACTGCGTTGCTGTTGAGATAATGTTGTGAGGATGCTGTGATGATGCAGTCATGATGCTATGATGATGCTCAGATGATGCAGTGATGATGCAGTGATGATGCTGAGATGATGCAGTGATGATTCTGTGATGATGCTGTGATGATGCAGTGAGTAAGCTGTAATGATGCTGTGATGATGCTCAGATGATGCAGTGATTATACTGTGATGATGCTGTGATGATGCTGTGATAATACTGTGATGAAGCAGTGATGATGGTGTGATGATGCAGTGAGGATGCTGTGATGATGCAGTGATGATGCAGTGATGATGCACTGATGATGCTGTGTTGGTGGTGTGATGATGTTGTGATGATGTAGTGATGGTGCAGGGATGATGCTGTGATGACTGTGGTGATGCTGTAATGATGCTGTGATGATGCAGTGATGATACTGTGATGATGCAGTGATGACACTGATGATGTTGTGATGATGCAGTGATGATGCTGTGATGACACTGTGGTGATTTTGTGATGACGCTGTGTTGATGTAGTGATGACGCTGCGGTGATGATGTTGTGATGATGCAGTGATGATTCAGTGGTGATGGTGTGATGATGCTCTGATGATGCAGTGATTATGCAGTGATGATGCTGTGATGACTCTGTGATGATGCAGTGATGATGCAGTGATCATGCTGTGATGATGCTGTGATGATGCTGTGATGACACTGCGATGATGCTGTGACTATGCAGTGATGATGCTGTGATGATGCAGTGGTGATGGTGTGATGATGCTCTGATCATGCAATGATGATGCTGTTATGACACTGTGATGATGTTGTGATGATGCTGTGATGATACTATGATGACTCTGTGATGATGCAGTCAGTAAGCAGTAATGATGCTGTGATGATGCTGATATAATGCTGTGATGATGCACTGATTATGCAGTGATGATGCAGTGATGATGGTGTGATGATGCTGTGAAGACGCTCTGATGATGCTGTGATCATGCAGTGATGATGCAGTGATGACGCTGTGATGATATTGTATAGTTGATGTGATGATGCAGTGATGATGCAGAGATGATGCAGTGATGATGCTGTGATGATGCTGTGATGATGCTGTGATGTCACTGTGATGATGTTGTGTAGATGATGTGATGATGCTGTGATGATGCTTTGATCATGTTGTGATGATGCTGTGATGATGCTGTAATGACGCTGTGATGATGCTGTGACTATGCAGTGATGATGCAGTGATGATGCTGTGATGATGCTGTAAGGATGCTCTAATGATGCAGTAAATATGCAGTGATGATGCTGTGATGAATCTGTGATGATGTTGTGTAAATGCTGTGATGATGCTGCGATGATGCTGCGATGATGCTGTGATGATGCTATGATGATGCAGTGATCTTGCTGTGATGACGCAATTATGATGCTGTGATGACACTGTGATGATGCAGCGATGATGCTGTGATGATGCAGTGATGGCGCTGTGATGATGCAGTGAGTAAGTAGTAATGATGCTGTGATGATGCTGAGAAGATGCTATGATGATGCAATGATGATGCTGTGATGATAGTGTGATGATGCTCTGATGATGCAGTGATGATGCAGTGGTGATGGTGTGATGATGCTCTGATGATGCTGTGATGATGCTGTGATGATGCTCAGATGATGATGAGATGATGCAGTTTTGATGCTGTGATGATGCTGTGATGATGCTGTGATGATGCGTTGATGATGGTGTGATGATGCTGAGATGATGTTGTGATGATGGTGTGAAGATGCAGTGATTATGCAGTGATGATACAGTGATTATGCTGTGATGATGCAGTGATGATGCAGTGATGATGCTATGATGATGCTGTGATGACACTGAAGATGCTGCATTGATGCTGTGATGATGCTGTGATGACTCTGTGATGACTCTGTGATGATGCAATCAGTAAGCAGTAATGATGCTGTGATGATGCAGTGATTACGCAGTGATTACACAGAGATGATGCAGTGTTTATGCAGTGATTATGCAGTGATGACGCTGTGATGATTCTCTGATGATGCAGTGATGATGCCGTGATGATGCTGTGATGATGTTGTGTATTTGATTTGATGACGCTGTGATGATGCTGTGATGATGTTGTGTATATGATGTGTTGACGCTGTAATGATGCTGTGATGATGCTGTGATGATGCAGAGATGATACTGTAATGATGCAGTGATTATGCACTGATGACGCTGTGTTGATGCAGTGATGACGCTGCGATGATTATGTTGTGATGCTGTGATGATGCTATGATTATGTTGTGATGACTCTGTGATGATGATGTGATGATGCAGTGATGATCACAGAATCACAGAATTTTCTAGGTTGGAAGAGACCTTAAGATCATCGAGTCCAACCTCTGACCTAACGCTAACAGTCCCCACTAAATCATATCCCTAAGCTCAACATCTAATCGTCTTTTAAAGTCTTCCAGGGATGGTGACTCCACCACTTCCCTGGGCAGCCTGTTCCAATGTCGAACAACCCTTTCGGTAAAAAAGTGCCCCCTAACATCCAGCCTAAAACTCCCCTGGCGCAACTTAATCCCATTCCCCCTCGTCCTATCACCAGGCACGTGGAAGAATAAACCAACCCCCACCTCGCTACAGCCTCCCTTAAGGTATCTGTAGAGAGCAATAAGGTCACCCCTGAGCCTCCTTTTCTCCAGGCTGAACAAGCCCAGCTCCCTCAGCCGCTCCTCGTAGGACTTGTTCTCCAGGCCCCTCACCAGCTTCGTCGCCCTTCTCTGAACCCGCTCAAGCACCTCGACGTCCTTCTTGTAGCGAGGGGCCCAAAACTGAACACAGTACTCGAGGTGCGGCCTCACCAGAGCCGAGTACAGGGGGACGATCACCTCCCTAGCCCTGCTGGCCACACTGTTTCTTATGCAGGCCAGGATGCTGTTGGCCTTTTTGGCGACCTGAGCACACTGCTGGCTCATATTCAGCCGACTATCCACCATCACTCCCAGGTCCTTCTCTGCCTGGCAGCTCTCCAACCACTCATCTCCCAGCCTGTAGCTCTGCTTGGGGTTATTGCGCCCCAGGTGCAGGACCCGGCACTTGGCCTTGTTGAACTTCATGCAGTTGGCCTCAGCCCATCGGTCAAGCCTGTCCAGATCCTCCTGCAGAGCCTTCCTACCCTCAAGCAGATCGACACACGCACCTAGCTTGGTGTCATCTGCAAACTTACTGAGGGTGCACTCAATGCCCTCGTCCAGATCATCGATGAAGATATTAAAGAGGACCGGCCCCAGCACCGAGCCCTGGGGAACGCCACTAGTGACCGGCCTCCAACTGGACTTGACTCCATTTACCATGACTCTTTGGGCCCGGCTATCCAGCCAGTTTCTAACCCAACGAAGCGTGCGCCAGTCCAAGCCAAGAGCAGCCAGTTTCTTGAGGAGAATGCTGTGGGAGACGGTGTCAAAAGCCTTGCTGAAGTCAAGGTAGACCACATCCACAGCCTTTCCCTCATCCACCCAGCGCGTCACTTTGTCATAGAAGGAGATCAGGTTCGTCAAGCAGGATCTGCCTTTCAGAAACCCATGCCGACTGGGCCTGATCGCCTGCTTGCCCTGCAAGTGCTGCATGATGACTCTCAAGAGGATCTGCTCCATGAGCTTCCCTGGCACTGAGGTTAAACTGACAGGCCTGTAGTTTCCTGGGTCTGCCCTCCGGCCCTTCTTGTAGATGGGCGTCACGTTTGCTAGCCGCCAGTCAACTGGGACCTCCCCCGATAGCCAGGACTGCTGATAAATGATGGATAGTGGCTTGGCCAGCTCCTCTGCCAGTTCTCTCAGTACCCTTGGGTGGATCCCATCCGGCCCCATCGACTTGTGCACGTCCAAGTGCCGTAGCAGATCACCAACCAGTTCCTCGTCGATAGTGAGGGCCACATCCTGCTCCACATCCCCCTCCACCAGCTCAGGGTACTGAGTATCCAGAGAACAACCAGTATTGCCGCTAAAGACTGAGGTGAAGAAGGCATTAAGCACCTCCGCCTTTTCTTCATCTCTTGTAACTAAGTTTCCCCCCTCATCCAGTAAAGGATGGAGATTCTCCTTAGTCCTCCTTTTTGTGTTGATGTATTTATAAAAACGTTTTTTGTTATCTTTAACGGCAGTAGCCAGATTGAGCTCCAGATGAGCTTTGGCCTTCCTAATTTTGTCCCTGCACAGCCTCGCAACATCCTTATAGTCCTCCCTAGTGGCCTGCCCACTTTTCCAAAGGTTATAAACCCTCTTTTTTCTCCTAAGCTCAAGCCACAATTCTCTGTTCAGCCAGGCTGGTCTTCTTCCCCGCCAGCTCGTCTTTGGGCACGTGGGGACAGACCGTTCCTGCGCCATTAAGATTTCCCTCTTGAAGAGCGCCCAGCCTTCCTGGACCCCTCTGCCCTTCAGAACCGCCTCCCAAGGGACTCTACCAACCAGTGTCCTGAGCAGCTCAAAGTCAGCCCTCCGGAAGTCCAATACAGCAGTTTTGCTGGTCCCCTTCCTGGCCTCGCCAAGAACAGTGAACTCCACCATTTCGTGGTCACTCTGCCCAAGACAGCTCCCGACAATCACATCCTCCACCAGTCCTTCTCTGTTTGTGAAGAGAAGGTCTAGCGGGGCACCACCCCTGGTAGGTTCACTAACCAGCTGCGTCAGGAAGCTATCTTCCACACTCTCCAGAAACCTCCTAGACTGCTTTCTTTGGGCTGTGTTGTGCTTCCAGGATATGTCAGGGAAATTGAAGTCCCCCACGAGTACAAGCGCTGAAGATTTTGCAACTTCTGTCAGTTGCCTGTAGAACTCCTCGTCCGTCTCCTCATCCTGGTTCGGCGGTCTATAGCAGACCCCGACCAGGACACTAGCCTTGTTGCCCCTGCTGATCCTAACCCAAAGGGACTCGACCTTGTCATTCCTAGCCTCGAGTTCTACAACCTCGAAAGACTCTCTAATATAGAGAGCCACACCACCACCCCTTCTGTGCCGCCTGTCCCTTCTGAAGAGCTTATAGCCAGGCATTGCAGCACTCCAGTCATGAGACTGGTCCCACCACGTCTCCGTGATGGCAACCAAGTCGTAGCCTGCCTGCCGCACGATGGCTTCCAGCTCCTCCTGTTTGTTACCCATGCTGCGTGCATTGGTGTAGATGCACTTCAGCTGGGCCATTACCTTATCCTCCGGCCTTGCCATTATTCCCCCTGGCACAGCCCCAACAATCCTTGCCTCAGCCCCATCCCCCTTCTTACCTAGTCTAAAGCCCTCTCAATGAGCCCTGCCAGCTCCTGGCCCAGGATCCTTTTTCCCCTAAAAGATAGAGACCCGTCCGCGGCCATCAGGCCAGGTGCTGAGTAAAGTGCCCCATGGTCGAAAAACCCAAGATTTCTGCGTTGGCACCAGCCCCGAAGCCACGTGTTTAACAGGTGGGCTTTCCATGTCCTCTCTGTTCCCCTCCCTGCCACCGTAGGGATGGATGAAAACACCACCTGCACTCCCGCTCCATCCACTAACCGTCCCAGCCCCCTAAAGTCTCGTTTAATAGCCTTCAGGCTTCTCTCTTCAATGTTGTCACTGCCCGCCTGGACTATCAAAAGAGGATAATAATCAGAGGGGCATACCAGGTTGGGAAGCTGCCTGGCAACGTCCCTGACCCTGGCCCCAGGGAGGCAGCAGACTTCCCTACGGGTAAGGTCGGGCCGACAAATAGGGCCCTCTGTTCCCCTAAGAATAGAGTCTCCAACAACAATAACCCTCCTGTCTTTCTTGATGGAGGCAGTCCTGAGGCGTGGAGTCGACCTCCTCGCCCTAGGCACCCTCCTGGGAACACTTGCTACCTCTTCCTCAGCTACTGGTCTGTCGAGCTCCAGGGCCTCAAACCTGTTGCGTAAGGGCACCTGGGAAGGTGGGGCCGGAAGGGGAGGGCATCGCCTGCGGTGTCGAGCAGGGACCTGTTTCCATTCCTCCTCAATTCCCAGATTCCCTCCCTCTGCCCGACAGTTACAGGGCAGGGGGTCCACCACTGTTTGGGGCGTCTCACCCCGGTACCTCTCCTTGAGGCCCTGCAGGGAGTCGCTCCACCAGTCTATCTCCCGCTCACACTCCCTGATATCCCTCAACCTCTCCACCTCCTCCTTGAGCTCCGCCACCATGCGGACCAGGTCATCCACCTGCTCGCACCTCACGCACGCAGTTTCTCTGCCTCCCGCCGATGGCAGCAACAGGCTCAGACACTCCTTGCATCCGGTGACCTGAACTGCTGCGTTTTTTAACGGGTAGTCGGTCTGGGTGTGTACCGACTTCCTGGAGAGCGCACCCGGCCTGGTGGAGACCATTATCACCTAGCTAACGGCTGTCGTTAAGGAGGTGTTCGTATGGGCGGGGGGAGCGCTCCGCCCTGCCTGCTCGCCCTGCCTGCGCGAACTGCCGCGCTAACTGCCGCACCACGCCCTGTTTGCCCACCCTGTTCGCCGCGCTCCTGGTCGCTCGCGCTCCCTAGGGGCAGCTTTTGAACAGCCGGGGGGGGGGCGCTGCTGGCTCCGCCTTCGCCTCGTCAGCCTCCCTCACGAGGGCTGCCAGGTCCTGGCGGCTCCCTCAAGTAGGCTCGATGCTGGAAAAATTAGCCCTGCCTGGCCCGATCCCCCGCTCCGCTGCAGAACGCGTCTGCCCCGGAGCCGATCGCCTCGGCAAATGGCAGTGAAATGGCGGTGGCGCCCGATTTAAATAGCCCGCCGCTGACGCTGCTGGCTCCGCCTTCGCCTCGTCAGCCTCCCTCACGAGGGCTGCCGGGTCCTGGCGGCTCCCTCAAGTAGGCTCGATGCCGGAAAAATTAGCCCTGCCTGGCCCGATCCCCCCCTCCGCTGCAGAACGCGTCTGCCCCGGAGCCGATCGCCTCGGCAAATGGCAGTGAATGATGGTGTGATGATGCTGTGAAGACGCTCTGATGATGCTGTAGTGACGCAGTGATGATGATGTGATGATGCAGTGATGACGCTGTGATGATTTTCTGATGATGCAGTGATGATGCATTGATGATGCAGTGATGATGCAGTGATGATGTTGTGATGATGTAGTGATGGTGCAGGGATGATGCTGTGATAATGCTCTGATGACTCTGTGATGATGCTGTAATGGTTCTGTGATGATACTGTGATGATGCAGTGATGATGCACTGATGACGCTGTGTTGATGCAGTGATGACGCTGCGATGATGCTATGATTATGTTGTGATGACTCTGTGGTGATGATGTGATGATGCTGTGATGATGTAGTGATGATGCTGTGATGATGCTCATATGATGCATTGATTATGCAGTGATGATGCTGTGATGACACTGTGATGATGCAGTGATTATGCAGTGATGATGCATTGATGATGTTGTGATGACTCTGTGATGATGCTGCAATGATTCTGTGATGATGCAGTGATGATGCATTGCTGATGCAGTGATGACGCTGTGATAATGTAGTGATGATGTTCTGATGATGGTGTGACGATGCAGAGATGATGGTGTGATGATGCAGTGATGATGCTGTGATGATGCTGTGGTGATGCTGTCGTGATGCAGTGATAATGCTGTGATGATGCAGTGATGATGCTGTGATGATGCAGTGAGTAAGCAGTAATGATGCTGTGATGATGTTGTGATGACACTATGATGATGTTGTGATGATGCAGTGATGATGCAGTGATGATGCAGTGATGACGCTGTGTTGATGCAGTGATGACGCTGCGATGATGCTGTGATGACGCTCTGATGATGCTGTGATGATGTAGTGATGACGCTTTGATGATGTAGTGATGATGCTGAGATGATGGTGTGACGATGCAGAGATGATGGTGTGATGATGCAGTGATTATGCAGTGATGATGCAGTGGTGATTGTGTGATGATGCAGTGATGATGCAATGATAATGCTGTGATGATGCAGTGATGACCTAGTGATGACGCTCTGATGATATTGTGATGATGCACTGATGACGCTGCGATGATGTTGTTATGATGCAGTGATGATACTATGATGACTCTGTGATGATGCAGTCAGTAAGCAGTAATGATGCTGTGATGATGCTGATATAATGCTGTGATGATGCAGTGATTATGCAGTGGTGATGCTGTGATTACACTGTGATGATGCTGTGATGATGCAGTGATTATGCTGTGAAGACGCTCTGATGATGCTGCGATGATGCTGTGATGATGCCGTGATTATGCAGTGATGATGATGTAGTGATGATGCTGTGATGACTCTGTGATGATGCTCTAATGATGCTGTGATGCTGCAGTGATTATGCAGTGATGATGCTGTTATGACACTGTGATGATGTTGTGTAGACGATGTGATGATGTTGTTATGATGCTGCAATGATGCTGTGATGACGCTGTGATGATGCTGTGATGATGTAGTGATGATGCGGTGATGATGCAGTGATAATGCAGTTATGACCTAGTGATGACGCTCTGATGATATTGTGATGATGCACTTATGAGGCTGCGATGATTTTGTGATGATGCTGTGATGATGATGTGATGATTTGTGATGATGATGTGATGATGCTGTAATGATTATGTGATGATGCAGTGATGATGCTGTAATGATACAGTGATCATGCTGTGATGACGCTGTGATGATGCAGTGAGTAAGCAGTAATGATGCTGTGATGATGCAGTGATGAGGCTGCAATGATGATGTTGTGATGTTGTGATGATGCAGTGATGTTATTGTGATGATGCTGTGATGATGCTGTGATGATGCAGTGATTATACTCTGATGATGCAGTGATGATACTGTGATGATGCAGTGAGTAAGCAGTAATGATGCTGCGATGATGCTGATATAATATTGTGACGATGCAGTGATTCTGCAGTGATGACGCTGTGTTGATGCAGTGATGACGTTGCGATGATGATTTTGTGATGCTGTGATGAGGCTATGATTATGTTGCGATGACTCTGTGATGATGCAGTGATGATGCTGTGATGATGCAGTGATTATGTAGTGATGATGCTGTGATGACACTGTGGTGATTTTGTGATGATACTGTGATGATGCAGTGATGATGCTGTGATGACGCTGTGTTGATGCAGTGATAACGCTGCGATGATGATGTTGTGATGCTGTGATGATGCTATGATTATGTTGCGATGACTCTGTGATGATGCAGTGATGATGCTGTGATGATGCAGTGATTATGCAGTGATGATGCTGTGATGACACTGTGATGATGTTGTGACGATGCAGTGATGATGCAGTGATGATGGTGTGATGATGCTGTAAAGACGCTCTGATGATGCTGTGATGAAGCAGTGATGATGATGTGATGATACAGTGATGACGCTGTAATGATTATCTGATGATGCAGTGATGATGCATTGATGATGCTGTGATGGTGGTGTGATGATGTTGTGATGATGTAGTGATGGTGCAGGGATGATGCAGTGATGATGCTGTGATGACTCTGTGGTGATGCTGTAATGATGCTGTGATGATGCCGTGATGATGCAGTGATCTAGCTGTGATGATGCTGTGATGACACTGTGATGATGCACTGATGATGCAGTGATGCAGTGATAATAATATGATGATGTTGTGATAATGTTGTGAGGATGCTGTGATGATGCATTGATGATGCTGTGATGATGCAGTGATGACGCTGTGATGATGCAGTGAGAAAGCAGTAATGATGCTGTGATGATGCTCGGAAGATGTTGTGATGATGGTGTGGTGGCACTGTGATGATGCTGTGATGATGCTCAGATGATGATGAGATGATGCAGTTTTGATGCTGTGATGATGCAGTGATGATGCTGTGATGATGCGTTGATGATGGTGTGATGATGCTGAGATGATGTTGTGATGATACTGTGATGATGGTGTGAAGATGCAGTGATTATGCAGTGATGATACAGTGATTATGCTGTGATGATGCAGTGATGATGCTATGATGATGCTGTGATGACACTGTGATGATGCTGTGATGATGCTGCAATGATTCTGTGATGATGCTGTGATGACTCTGTGATGATGCAGTCAGTAAGCAGAAATGATGCTGTGATGATGCTGTGATGATGCAGTGATTACGCAGAGATGATGCAGTGTTTATGCAGTGATTATGCAGTGATGACGCTGTGATGATTATCTGATGATGCAGTGATGATGCATTGATGCTGCTGTGATGACCCTGTGATGATGCTTTGATCATGTTGTGATGATGCTGTGATGATGCTGTAATGACGCTGTGATGATTCTGTGACTATGCAGTGATGATGCAGTGATGATGCTGTGATGATGCTGTAAGGATGCTCTGATGATGCAGTAATTATGCAGCGATGATGCTGTGATGACTCTGTGATGATGTTGTATAAATGCTGTGATGATTCTGCGATGATGCTGCAATGATGCTGTGATGATGCTATGATGATGCAGTGATCTTGCTGTGATGACGCAATTATGATGCTGTGATGACACTGTGATGATGCAGCGATGATGCTGTGATGATGCAATGATGGCGCTGTGATGATGCAGTAATTATGCAGTGATGATGCTGTGATTATGCTGAGAAAATGCTGTGATGATGCAATGATGATGCTGTGATGATAGTGTGATGATGCTGTGATGATGCAGTGATGATGCTTTGAAGACGCTCTGATGATGCTGTGATGATGATGTGATGACTCTGTGACGATGCAGTGATGACGCTGTGATGATTACCTGATGATGCAGTGATGATGCATTGATGATGCTGTGATGACTCTGTGATGATGCTGTAATGATTCTGTGATGATGCAGTGATGATGCAGTGATGATTCTGTGACGATGCAGTGATGACGCTGTGATAATGTAGTGATGATGTTCTGATGATGCTGAGATGATGGTGTGACGATGCAGAGATGATGGTGTGATGATGCAGTGATTATGCAGTGATGATGCTGTGATGATGCTGTGGTGATGCAGTGATAATGCTGTGATGATGCAGTGATGATGCTGTAATGATGCAGTTATGACCTAGTGATGACGCTCTGATGATATTGTGATGATGCACTGATGACGCTGCGATGATGTTGTGATGATGATGTGATGATTCAGTGATGATGATGTGATGATGCTGTAATGATTATGTTATGATGCAGTGATGATGCTGCAATGATGCAGTAATGATGCTGTGATGATGCTGTGATGATGCAGTGAGTAAGCAGTGATGATGCAGTGATGATGCAGTGATGATGCTGTGATGACACTATGATGATGTTGTGATGATGCAGTGCTGATACTGTGATGATGCAGTGATGATGCAGTGATGACGCTGTGTTGATGCAGTGATGACGCTGCGATGATGCTGTGATGATTCTCTGATGATGCAGTGATGATGCCGTGATGATGCTGTGATGATGTTGTGTATATGATTTGATGACGCTGTAATGATGCTGTGATGATGCTGTGATGATGCAGTGAGTAAGCAGTGATGATGCAGTGATTATTCAGTGATGATGCTTTGATGACGCTGTGATGATGCTGTGATAATACTGTGATGATGCAGTGATGATGGTGTGATGATGCAGTGAGGATGCTGTGATGATGCAGTGATGATGCAGTGATCATGCTGTGATGATGCTGTGATGATGCTGATATAATGCTGTGATGATGCAGTGATTATGCAGTGATGATGCTGTGATGATGCTGTGTTGATACAGTGATGACGTTGCGATGATGATGTTGTGATGCTGTGATGATGCTATGATTATGTTGCGATGACTCTGTGATGATGCAGTGATGATCGTGTGATGATGCTCTGATGATGCAGTGATTATGCAGTGATGATGCTGTGATGACACTGTGATGATGCTGTGATGATGCAGTGATGATGGAGTAATGATGCTGTGAAGACGCTGTGATGATGCTGTGATGACGCAGTGATGATGATGTGATGATACAGTGATGACGCTGTGATGATTATCTGATGATGCAGTGATGATGCACTAATGATGCTGTGATGGTGGTGTGATGATGTAGTGATGGTGCAGGGATGATGCAGTGATGATGGTGTGATGATGCTGTGAAGACGCTCTGATGATGCTGTGATGATACTGTGATGATGCTGTGATGATGCAGTGATGACGCTGTGATGATATTGTGTAGTTGATGTGATGATGCTGTGATGATGCAGTGATTATTCAGTGATGATGCTTTGATGACGCTGTGATGATGCTGTGATGATGCTGTGATGATGCAGTGAGGATGCTCAGATGATGCAGTGATGATGCAGTGATCATGCTGTGATGATGCTGTGATGATGCAGTGATGACGCTGTGATGATGCAGTGATTATGCAGTGATGATGCTGTGATGACACTGTGGTGATTTTGTGATGACGCTGTGATGATGCTGTGACGATGCAGTGATGATGCAGTGATGATGCTGTGATGACGCTGTGTTGATGCAGTGATGATGGTGTGATGATGCTCTGATGATGCAGTGATTATGCAGTGATGATGCTGTGATGACACTGCGATGATGCTGTGACGATGCAGTGTTGATGGTGTGATGATGCTGTGAAGACGCTCTGATGATGCTGTGATGACGCAGTGATGATGATGTGATGATACAGTGATGACGCTGTGATGATTATCTGATGATGCAGTGATGATGCACTGATGATGCTGTGATTGTGGTGTGATGATGTTGTGATGATGTAGTGATGGTGCAGGGATGATGCTGTGATGATGTTGTGATGATGCTGTGTTGATGCAGTGATGATGCAGTGATTATGCTGTGATGATGGTGTGATGATGTAGTGATTATGCAGTGATGATGCTCTGATGACGGTCTAATCATGCTCTGATGATGCTGTGATGATGATGTGATGATGCTTTGATGATGCAGGGATGATGCAGTGATGACGCTGTGAAGACGCAGTTATGATGCTGTGATGACGCTGAGATGATACAGTGATGATGCACTGATGATGCTGTGATTGTGGTGTGATGATGTTGTGATGATGTAGTGATGGTGCAGGGATGATGCTGTGATGATGTTGTGATGACTCTGTGGTGATGCTGTAATGATGCTGTGATGATGCAGTGATGATACTGTGATGATGCTGTGATGACGCAGTGATGATGATGTGATGATGCTGCGATGATGCAGTGATGATACTGTGATGATGCAGTGATGATGCTGTGACTATGCAGTGATGATGCAGTGTTGACCATGAGATGATGCTGTGATGAGGCAGTGATGAAACAGTTAAGATGCTGTGATGATGCTCTGATGACACTCTGATGATGCTGTGATGATGCAGTGATGATGCTGTGTTGATGCAGTGATTATGCTGTGATGATGCAGTGATTATGCAGTGATGATGCTCTGATGATGCTCTAATCATGCTCTGATGATGCTGTGATGATGCTGTGATGATGATGTGATGATGCTTTGATGATGCAGTGATGACGCTGTGAAGACGCAGTTATGATGCTGTGATGACGCTGTGATGATGCTGTGATGATACAGTGATTATGCAGTGATGATGCTGTTATGACACTGTGACGATGTTTTGTAGACGATGTGATGATGCTGCAATGATGCTTTGATGACGCTTTGATGATGCAGTGATGATGCTGTGATGATGCTGTGATGATACAGTGATTATGGAGTGATGATGGTGTGATGACAGTGTGATGATATTGTGTAGATAATGTGATGATGCTGTGATTATGCTGTGATGACGCAGTGATGATGCAGTGATGACGCTGCGATGACACTGTGATGACGCTCTGATGATGCTGTGATGATGCAGTGATGATGATGTGATGATGCAGTTATGATGCAATGATGATGTAGTGGTGATGCTCCGATGATGCAGTGATGATGCAGTAAGTAAGCAGTAATGATGCTGTGATGATGCTGTGATGAAGATGTGATTATGCTGTGATTACGCAGTCATGATGTTGTGATGATGCAGTGATAATGCAGAGATGATGCAGTGATGATGCTGTGATGATGCTGTGATGATGCAGTGATTATTCAGTGATGATGCTCTGATGACGCTGTGATGATGCAGTAATAAGCAGTAATGATGCTGTGATGATGCTGTGATGATGCTTTGATGATGCAGTGATGATGCTGTGATGATGGTGTGATGACGGTCTAATGATGCTCTGATGATGCAGTGATGATGCTGTGTTGATGCAGTGATGATGCAGTGATTATGCTGTGATGATGGTGTGATGATGCAGTGATTATGCAGTGATGATGCTCTGATGACGCTCTAATCATGCTCTGATGATGCTGTGATGATGCTGTGATGATGATGTGATGATGCTTTGATGATGCAGGGATGATGCAGTGATGACGCTGTGAAGACGCAGTTATGATGCTGTGATGACGCTGTGAGGATGCTGTGATGATACAGTGATGATGCAGTGATGATGCTGTGATGACGCTGTGATGATGCAGTTTGACCATGCGATGATGCTGTGATGACGCAGTGATGATGCAGTGATGACGCTGCGATGACACTGTGATGATGCTGTGATGACGCTCTGATGATGCTGTGATGATGCAGTGATGATGTTGTGATGATGCAGTTATGATGCAATGATGATGTAGTGGTGATGCTCCGATGATGCAGTGATGATGCAGTAGGTAAGCAGTAATGATGCAGTGATGATGCTGTGATGAAGATATGATTATGCAGTGATTACGCAGTCATGATGTTGTGATGATGCAGTGATGATGCTCTGATGATGCAGTCATGATGCTGTGATGATGTAGTGATAATGCTATGATGACGCTGTGGTGATGCTGTAATGATTCTGTGATGATGCAGTGATGATAGTGTGATGATGCAGTGATGCAGTGATGACACTGTGATGATGTTGTGATAATGTTGTGAAGATGCTCTGATGATGCTCTGATGACGCAGTGATGATTTTGTAATGACGCTGTGATGATGCATTTATGTTGCTGCGATGACACTGTGATGACGCTGTGATGATGCAGTGACGCAGTGATGACACTGCGTTGCTGTTGAGATAATGTTGTGAGGATGCTGTGATGATGCAGTCATGATGCTATGATGATGCTCAGATGATGCAGTGATGATGCAGTGATGATGCTGAGATGATGCAGTGATGATTCTGTGATGATGCTGTGATGATGCAGTGAGTAAGCTGTAATGATGCTGTGATGATGCTCAGATGATGCAGTGATTATACTGTGATGATGCTGTGATGATGCTGTGATAATACTGTGATGAAGCAGTGATGATGGTGTGATGATGCAGTGAGGATGCTGTGATGATGCAGTGATGATGCAGTGATGATGCACTGATGATGCTGTGTTGGTGGTGTGATGATGTTGTGATGATGTAGTGATGGTGCAGGGATGATGCTGTGATGACTGTGGTGATGCTGTAATGATGCTGTGATGATGCAGTGATGATACTGTGATGATGCAGTGATGACACTCTGATGATGTTGTGATGATGCTGCGATGATGCAGTGATGATACTGTGATGATGCAGTGATGACGCTGTGTTGATGTAGTGATGACGCTGCGGTGATGATGTTGTGATGATGCAGTGATGATTCAGTGGTGATGGTGTGATGATGCTCTGATGATGCAGTGATTATGCAGTGATGATGCTGTGATGACTCTGTGATGATGCAGTGATGATGCAGTGATCATGCTGTGATGATGCTGTGATGATGCTGTGATGACACTGCGATGATGCTGTGACTATGCAGTGATGATGCTGTGATGATGCAGTGGTGATGGTGTGATGATGCTCTGATCATGCAATGATGATGCTGTTATGACACTGTGATGATGTTGTGATGATGCTGTGATGATACTATGATGACTCTGTGATGATGCAGTCAGTAAGCAGTAATGATGCTGTGATGATGCTGATATAATGCTGTGATGATGCACTGATTATGCAGTGATGATGCAGTGATGATGGTGTGATGATGCTGTGAAGACGCTCTGATGATGCTGTGATCATGCAGTGATGATGCAGTGATGACGCTGTGATGATATTGTATAGTTGATGTGATGATGCAGTGATGATGCAGAGATGATGCAGTGATGATGCTGTGATGATGCAGTGATTATTCAGTGATGATGCTTTGATGACGCTGTGATGGTGCTGTGATAATACTGTGATGATGCAGTGATGATACTGTGATGATGCAGTGAGGATGCTGTGATGATGCTGTGATGACGCAGTGATGATGATGTGATGATACAGTGATGACGCTGTGATGATTATCTGATGATGCAGTGATGATGCACTAATGATGCTGTGATGGTGGTGTGATGATGTTGTGATGATGTAGTGATGGTGCAGGGATGATGCAGTGATGATGGTGTGATGATGCTGTGAAGACGCTCTGATGATGCTGTGATGATGCAGTGATGATGCTGTGATGATGCAGTGATGACGCTGTGATGATATTGTGTAGTTGATGTGATGATGCAGTGATGATGCAGTGATGATGCTGTGATGATGCTGTGATGATGCAGTGATTCTTCAGTGATGATGCTTTGATGACGCTGTGATGATGCTGTGATGATGCTGTGATGATGCAGTGAGGATGCTCAGATGATGCAGTGATGATGCAGTGATCATGCTGTGATGATGCTGTGATGATGCTGATATAATGCTGTTATGATGCAGTGATTATGCAGTGATGATGCTGTGATGACACTGGTGATTTTGTGATGACACTGTGATGATGCTGTGACAATGCAGTGATGATGCAGTGATGATGCTGTGATGACGCTGTGTTGATGCAGTGATGATGGTGTGATGATGTTCTGATGATGCAGTGATTATGCAGTGATGATGCTGTGATGACACTGCGATGATGCTGTGATGATACAGTGATGACGGTGTGATGATTATCTGATGATGCAGTGATGATGCAGTGATGATGCTGTGATTGTGGTGTGATGATGTTGTGATGATGTAGTGATGGTGCAGGGATGATGCTGTGATGATGTTGTGATGACTCTGTGGTGATGCTGTAATGATGCTGTGATGATGCAGTGATGATACTGTGATGATGCTGTGATGACACAGTGATGATGATGTGATGATGCTGCGATGATGCAGTGATGATACTGTGATGATGCAGTGATGATGCTGTGACTATGCAGTGATGATGCAGTGTTGACCATGCGATGATGCTGTTATGAGGCAGTGATGAAACAGTTAAGATGCTGTGATGATGCTCTGATGACACTCTGATGATGCTGTGATGATGCAGTGATGATGCTATGATGATGCAGTGATGATGGTATGATGATGCAATGATGATGCTCTGATGACGCTGTGATGACGCAGTAATAAGCAGTAATGATGCTGTGATGATGCAGTGATGATGCTGTGTTGATGCAGTGATTATGCTGTGATGATGCAGTGATTATGCAGTGATGATGCTCTGATGATGCTCTAATCATGCTCTGATGATGCTGTGATGATGCTGTGATGATGATGTGATGATGCTTTGATGATGCAGGGATGACGCTGTGAAGACGCAGTTATGATGCTGTGATGACGCTGTGATGATGCTGTGATGATACAGTGATTATGCAGTGATGATGCTGTTATGACACTGTGATGATGTTGTGTAGACGATGTGATGATGCTGCAATGATGCTGTGATGACGCTGTGATGATGCTGTGATGATACAGTGATTATGGAGTGATGATGCTGTGATGACACTGTGATGATATTGTGTAGATGATGTGATGACGCTGTGATTATGCTGTGATGACGCAGTGATGATGCAGTGATGACGCTGCGATGATACTGTGATGACGCTCTGATGATGCTGTGATGATGCAGTGATGATGATGTGATGATGCAGTTATGATGCAATGATGATGTAGTGGTGATGCTCCGATGATGCAGTGATGATGCAGTAAGTAAGCAGTAATGATGCTGTGATGATGTGATTATGCTGTGATTACGCAGTCATGATGTTGTGATGATGCAGTGATGATGCAGAGATGATGCAGTGATGACGCTGTGATGATGCAGTAATAAGCAGTAATGATGCCGTGATGATGCTGTGATGATGCTTTGATGATGCAGTGATTATGCAGTGATGATGGTGTGATGATGCAGTGATTATGTAGTGATGATGCTCTGATGACGCTCTAATCATGCTCTGATGATGCTGTGATGATGCTGTGATGATGATGTGATGATGCTTTGATGATGCAGGGATGATGCAGTGATGACGCTGTGAAGACGCAGTTATGATGCTGTGATGACGCTGTGATGATGCTGTGATGATACAGTGATGATGCAGTGATGATGCTGTGATGACGCTGTGATGATGCAGTTTTGACCATGCGATGATGCTGTGATGACGCAGTGATGATGCAGTGATGACGCTGCGATGACACTGTGATGACGCTGTGATGATGCAGTGATGCTGTGATGATGCTGTGATGACGCTCTAATGATGCTGTGATGAAGATGTGATTATGCAGTGATTACGCAGTCATGATGTTGTGATGATGCAGTGATGATGCTGTAGTGATAATGCTATGATGACGCTGTGGTGATGCTATAATGATTCTGTGATGATGCAGTGATGATAGTGTGATGATGCAGTGATGCAGTGATGACACTGTGATGATGTTGTGATAATGTTGTGAAGATGCTCTGATGATGCTCTGATGACGCAGTGATGATTTTGTAATGACGCTGTGATGATGCATTTATGTTGCTGCGATGACACTGTGATGACGCTGTGATGATGCAGTGACACAGTGATGACACTGCGTTGCTGTTGAGATAATGTTGTGAGGATGCTGTGATGATAGAGTGATGATGCAGAGATGATGCAGTGATGATGCTGTGATGATGCAGTGATTATTCAGTGATGATGCTGTGATGATGCTTTGATGACGCTCTGATGATGCTGTGATAATACTGTGATGATGCAGTGATGATGGTGTGATGATGCAGTGAGGATGCTGTGAAGATGCAGTGATGATGCAGTGATCATGTTGTGATGATGCTGTGATGATGCTGATATAATGCTGTGATGATGCAGTGATTATGCAGTGATGATGCTGTGATGACACTGTGATGATTTTTTGATGATGCTGTGATGATGCAGTGGTGATGCTGTGATGATGCAGTGATGATGCAGTGATGATGGTGTGATGATGCTGTGAAGACGCTCTGATGATGCTGTGATTACGCAGTGATGATGATGTGATGATACAGTGATGACGCTGTGATGATTATCTGATGATGCAGTGATGATGCACTGATGATGCTGTGATGGTGGTGTGATGATGTTGTGATGATGCAGTGATGGTGCAGGGATGATGCTTTGATGATGCTGTGATGACTCAGTGGTGATGCTGTAATGATGCTGTGATGGTGCAGTGATGATACTGTGATGATGCTGTGATGACACTGTGATGATGCTGCGATGACTCTGTGGTGATGCTTTGATGATGCAGTGATGATGCTGTGTTGCTGTAGTGATGACGCTGCGATGATGATGTTGTGATGATGAAGTGATGATGCAGTGGTGATGGTGTGATGATGCTCTGATGATGCAGTGATTATGCAGTTATGATGCTGTGATGACCCTTTGATGATGCAGTGATGATGCTGTGATGATGCTGTGATGACACTGTGATGATGCACTGATGATGCTGTGACTATGCTGTGATGATGCAGTGTTGACCATGCGATGATGCTGTGATGAGGCAGTGATGAAGCAGTTAAGATGCTGTGATGATGCTCTGATGACACTCTGATGATGTTGTGATGACACTGTGATGATTTTGTGATGATGTAGTGATGGTGCAGGGATGATGCTGTGATGATGCTGTGATGACTCTGTGGTGATGCTGTAATGATTCTGTGATGATGCAGTGATGATACTGTGATGACGCTGTGTTGATGTAGTGATGACGCTGCGATGATGATGTTGTGATGCTGTGATGATGCAGTGGTGATGCTGTGATGATGATGCTGTGATGATGCAGTGATGATGCAGTGATGATGCTATTATGACACTGTGATGATGTTGTGATGATGCAGTGATGATGCTGTGATGATGCTGTGATGATGCAGTGATGACGCTGTTATGATATTGTGTAGTTAATGTGATGATGCAGTGATTATTCAGTGATGATGCTGTGATGATGCTTTGATGACGCTCTGATGATGCTGTGATGATGCTGTGATGATGCTGATATAATGCTGTGATGATGCAGTGAGGATGCTGTGATGATGCAGTGATGATGCAGTGATCATGCTGTGATGATGCTGTGATGATGCGGATATAATGCTGTGATGATGCAGTGACTATGCAGTGATGATGCTGTGATGACACTGGTAATTTTGTGATGATGCTGTGATGATGCAGTGATGATACTGTGATGATGCAGTGATGACGCTGTGTTGATGCAGAGATGACGCTGCGATGACGATGTGATGCTGTGATGATGCTATGATTATGTTGCGATGACTCTGTGATGATGCAGTGATGATGCTGTGATGATGCAGTGATGATGCTGTGATGATGCTCTGATGATGCTGTGATGATGCAGTGATGATGCTGTGATGACACTGATGATGCTGTGTCTATGCAGTGATGATGCTGTGATGATGCAGTGTTGACCATGCGATGATGCTGTGATGAGGCAGTGATGAAGCAGTTAAGATGCTGTGATGATGCTCTGATGACACTCTGATGATGCTGTGATGATGCTGTGATGATGCAGTGATGATGCTATGATGATGCAATGATGATGCTCTGATGACGCTGTGATGATGCAGTAATAAGCAGTAATGATGTGATGATGCTGTGATGATGCTTTGATGATGCAGTGATTATGCAGTGATGATGGTGTGATGACGGTCTAATTATGCTGTGATGATGCAGTGATGATGCTGTGTTGATGTAGTGATGATGCAGTGATTATGCTGTGATGATGGTGTGATGATGCAGTGATTATGCAGTGATGATGCTCTGATGACGCTCTAATCATGCTCTGATGATGCTGTGATGATGCTGTGATGATGATGTGATGATGCTTTGATAATGCAGGGATGATGCAGTGATGACGCAGTTATGATGCTGTGATGACGCTGTGATGATGCTGTGATGAATCAGTTTTGACCATGCGATGATGCTGTGATGACGCAGTGATAATGCAGTGATGACGCTGCGATGACACTGTGATGACGCTGTGATGATGCAGTGATGCTGTGATGACACTGTGATGATGCTGTGATGATGCTCCGATGATGCTGTGATGATGCAGTGATGATGATGTGATGATGCAGTTATGATGCAATGATGTTGTAGTGGTGATGCTGTGATGATGCTTTGATTATGCAGTGATTACGCAGTCATGATGTTGTGATGATGCAGTGATGATGCTCTGATGATGCAGTGATGATGCTGTGATGACACTGTGGTGATTTTGTGATGATGCTGTGATGATGCAGTGATGATACTGTGATGATGCAGTGATGACGCTGTGTTGATGCAGAGATGACGCTGCGATGATGATGTTGTGATGCTGCGATTATGCTATGATTATGTTGCGATGACTCTGTGATGATGCAGTGATGATGCTGTGATGATGCAGTGATGATGCTGTGATGATGCAGTGATTATGGAGTGATGATGGTGTGATGATGCTGTGACGATGCAGTGATGATGCAGTGATGATGGTGTGATGATGCTGTGAAGACGCTCTGATGATGCTGTGATGACGCAGTGATGTTGATGTGATGATACAGTGATGACGCTGTGATGATTATCTGATGATGCAGTGATGATGCACTGATGATGCTGTGATGACACTGTGGTGATTTTGTGATGATGTAGTGATGGTGCAGGGATGATGCTGTGATGATGCTGTGATGTCTCTGTGGTGATGCTGTAATGATTCTGTGATGATGCAGTGATGATGCAGTGATGATGCTGTGATGACACTGTGGTGATTTTGTGATGATGCTGTCATGATGCAGTGATGATACTGTGATGATGCAGTGATGACGCTGTGTTGATGCAGAGATGACGCTGCGATGATGATGTTGTGATGCTGCGATTATGCTATGATTATGTTGCGATGACTCTGTGATGATGCAGTGATGATGCTGTGATGATGCAGTGATGATGGTGTGATGATGCTGTGATGATGCAGTGATTATGGAGTGATGATGGTGTGATGATGCTGTGACGATGCAGTGATGATGCAGTGATGATGGTGTGATGATGCTGTGAAGACGCTCTGATGATGCTGTGATGACGCAGTGATGTTGATGTGATGATACAGTGATGACGCTGTGATGATTATCTGATGATGCAGTGATGATGCACTGATGATGCTGTGATGACACTGTGGTGATTTTGTGATGATGTAGTGATGGTGCAGGGATGATGCAGGGATGATGCTGTGATGTCTCTGTGGTGATGCTGTAATGATGCTGTGATGATGCAGTGATGATACTGTGATGATGCAGTGATGACGCTGTGTTGATGCAGAGATGACGCTGCGATGATGATGTTGTGATGATGCAGTGATGATGCAGTGGTGATGGTGTGATGATGCTCTGATGATGCAGTGATTATGCAGTGATGATGCTGTGATGACTCTGTGATGATGCAGTGATCATGCTGTGACTATGCAGTGGTGATGCTGTGATGATGCAGTGTTGACCATGCGATGATGCTGTGATGAGGCAGTGGTGATGATGTGATGATACAGTGATGACGCTGTGATGATTATCTGATGATGCACTGATGATGCTGTGATGGTGGTGTGATGATGTTGTGATGATGTAGTGGTGGTGCAGGGATGATGCTGTGATGATGCTGTGATGTCTCTGTGGTGATGCTGTAATGATGCAGTGATGATACTGTGATGATGCTGTGATGACACTGTGATGACGTTGTGATGATGCTGCGATGATGTAGTGATGATGGTGTGATGATGCTCTGATGATGCAGTGATTATGCAGTGATGATGCTGTGATGACTCTGTGATGATGCAGTGATGATGCAGTGATCATGCTGTGACTATGCAGTGATGATGCTGTGATGATGCAGTGTTGACCATGCGATGATGCTGTGATGAGGCAGTGATGAAGCAGTTAAGATGCTGTGATGATGCTCTGATGACACTCTGATGATGCTGTGATGATTCAGTGATGATGCTGTGATGATGCAGTGATGATGGTGTGATGACGGTCTAATGATGCTGTGATGATGCAGTGATGATGCTGTGTTGATGCAGTGATGATGCTGTGATCATGCTGTGATGATGCTTTGATGATGCAGGGATGATGCAGTGATGATGCTGTGAAGACGCAGTTATGATGCTGTGATGACGCTGTGATGATGCTTTGATGATACAGTGATTATGCAGTGATGATGCTGTGATGACACTGTGATGATGTTGTGTAGATGATGTGATGATGCTGTGATGACGCTGTGATGATGCTGTGATTATGCAGTTTTGACCATGCAATGATGCTGTGATGACGCAGTGATGATGCCGTGATGACGCTGCGATGACACTGTGATGACGCTGTGGTGATGCTGTGATGACACTGTGATGATGCTGTGATTATGCTGTGATGACGCTCCGATGATGCTGTGATGATGCAGTGATGATGATGTGATGATGCAGTTATGATGCAATGATGATGTAGTAGTGATGCTCCGATGATGCAGTGATGATGCAGTAAGTAAGCAGTATTGATGCTGTGATGATGCTGTGATGAAGATGTGATTATGCAGTGATTACGCAGTCATGATGTTGTGATGATGCAGTGATGATGCACTGATGATGCAGTCATGATGCAGTCATGATGCTGAGATGATGTAGTGATAATGCTATGATGACGCTGTGGTGATGCTGTAATGATTCCGTGATGATGCAGTGATGATACTGTGATGTTGCAGTGATGATGCAGTGATGACGCTGTGTTGATGCAGTGATGACGCTGCGATGATGATGTTGTGATGCTGTGATGATGCTATGATTCTGTTGTGATGACTCTGTGATGATGATGTGATGATGCTATGATTCTGTTGTGATGACTCTGTGATGATGATGTGATGATGCTGTGATGATGCAGTGATGATGGTGTGATGTTGCTCTGATGATGCAGTGATTATGCAGTGATGATGATGTGATGACACTGTGATGATGTTGTGATGATGCAGTGATGATGCAGTGATGATGGTGTGATGATGCAATGATGACGCTGTAATGATTATCTGATGATGCAGTGATGATGCATTGATGATGCTGTGATGGTGGTGTGATGATGTTGTGATGATGTAGTGATGGTGCAGGGATGATGCTGTGATGATGCTGTGGTGATGCTGTAATGATTCTGTGATGATGCAGTGATGATGCTGTGATGACACTGTGATGATGTTGTGATGATACTGCGATGATGCAGTGATGGTGCTGTGATGATGCTGATATAATGCTGTGATGATGCAGTGATGATACTGTGATGATGCAGTGATGATGCTGTGATGATGCTCTGATGATGCAGTGATTATGCAGTGATGATGCTGTGATGACACTGTGATGATGGTGTGATGATGCAATGATGACACTGTAATGATTATCTGATGATGCAGTGATGATGCACTGATGATGCTGTGATGGTGGTGTGATGATGTTGTGATGATGTAGTGATGGTGCAGGGATGATGCTGTGATGATGCTGTGGTGATGCTGTAATGATTCTGTGATGATGCAGTGATGATGTTGTTATGACACTGTGGTGATTTTGTGATTATGCTGTGATGATGCAGTGATGATACTATGACGATGCAGTGATGACGCTGTGTTGATGCAGAGATGATGCTGCGATGATGATGTTGTGATGCTGTGATGATGCTATGATTATGTTGCGATGACTCTGTGATGATGCAGTGATGATGCAGTGATGATGGTGTGATGATGCTCTGATGATGCAGTGATTATGCAGTGATGATGCTGTGAAGACGCTCTGATGATGCTGTGATGATGCTGTGATAATACTGTGATGATGCAGTGATGATGGTGTGATGATGCAGTGAGGATGCTGTGATGATGTAGTGATGATGCAGTGATCATGCTGTGATGATGCTGATATAATGCTGTGATGATGCAGTGATTATGCAGTGATGATGCTGTGATGACACTTGTGATTTTGTGATGATGCTGTGATGATGCAGTGATGATACTGTGGTGATGCAGTGATGATGCAGTGATGACGCTGTGTTGATGCAGAGATGACGCTGCGATGATGACGTTGTGATGCTGTGATGATGCTATGATTATGTTGCGATGACTCTGTGATGACGCAGTGAAGATGATTTGATGATACAGTGATGACGCTGTGATGATTATCTGATGATGCAGTGATGATGCACTGATGATGCTGTGATGGTGGTGTGATGATGTTGTGATGATGTAGTGATGATGCAGGGATGATGCTGTGATGATGCTGTGATGACTCTGTGGTGATGCTGTGATGATACAGTGATGATGCTTTGATGACACTGTGATGATGCAGTGATGATACTGTGATGATGCAGTGATGACGCTGTGTTGATGTAGTGATGACGCTGCGATGATGATGTTGTCATGCTGTGATGAAGCAGTGGTGATGGTGTGATGTTGATGCTCTGATGATGCAGTGATGATGCAGTGATGATGCTGTTATGACACTGTGATGATGTTGTGATGATGCAGTGATGATGCAGTGATGACGCTGTGATGATATTGTGTAGTTGATGTGATGATGCTGTGATGATGCTGCAATGATATTTTGATGACGCTTTGATGATGCAGTGATGATGCTGCGATGACGCTGTGATGATGCTGTGACTATGTTGATGACGCTGTGATGATGCAGTGATGATGCTGTGATTATGATGTGATGATGCAGTGATGACGCCGTCATGATATAGTGATGACACTGCGATGATGCTATGATGATGCAGTGATGATACTGTGATGATGCAGTAATGATGTACTGAGGACGCTTTGTTGATGCTTTGTTGACGGTGCGATGATGATGTTGTGATGCTGTGATGATGCTATGATTATGTTGCGATGACTCTGTGATGATGCAGTGATGATGCTGTGATGATGCAGTGATGATGGTGTGATGATGCTGTGATGATGCAGTGATTATGCAGTGATGATGCTGTGATGACACTGATGATGCTGTGACGATGCAGTGATGATGCAGTGAAGATGCTGTGATGACACTGTGACGATGCAGTGATGATGCAGTGATGATGGTGTGATGATGCTGTGAAGACGCTCTGATGATGCTGTGTTGACGCAGTGATGATGATGTGATGATGCAGTGATGACGCTGTAATGATTATCTGATGATGCATTGATGATGCATTGATGATGCTGTGATGGTGGTGTGATGGTGCAGGGATGATGCTGTGATGATGCTGTGATGACTCTGTTATGATGCTGTAATGATTCTGTGATGATGCAGTGATGATGCTCTGATGACACTGTGATGATGCTGTAATGATTCTGTGATGATGCTGTGATGACACTGTGATGATGTTGTGATGATGCTGCGATGATGCAGTGATGATACTGTGATGATGCAGTGATGATGCTGTGTTGATGTAGTGATGATGCTGCGATGATGATGTTGTGATGCTGTGATGATGCAGTGGTGATGGTGTGATGATGCTCTGATCATGCAATGATGATGCTGTTATGACACTGTGATGATGTTGTGATGATGCTGTGATGATACTATGATGACTCTGTGATGATGCAGTCAGTAAGCAGTAATGATGCTGTGATGATGCTGATATAATGCTGTGATGATGCAGTGATTATGCAGTGATGATGCTGTGATGACACTGTGATGATATTTTGATGATGCAGTGATGATGCAGTGATGATGGTGTGATGATGCTGTGAAGACGCTCTGATGATGCTGTGATCACGCAGTGATGATGCAGTGATGACGCTGTGATGATATTGTGTAGTTGATGTGATGATGCAGTGATGATGCAGAGATGATGCAGTGATGATGCTGTGATGATGCAGTGATTATTCAGTGATGATGCTTTGATGACGCTGTGATGATGCTGTGATAATACTGTGATGATGCAGTGATGATGGTGTGATGATGCAGTGAGGATGCTGTGATGATGCAGTGATGATGCAGTGATCATGCTGTGATGATGCTGTGATGATGCTGATATAATGCTGTGATGATGCAGTGATTATGCAGTGATGATGCTGTGATGATGCTGTGTTGATACAGTGATGACGTTGCGATGATGATGTTGTGATGCTGTGATGATGCTATGATTATGTTGCGATGACTCTGTGATGATGCAGTGATGATCGTGTGATGATGCTCTGATGATGCAGTGATTATGCAGTGATGATGCTGTGATGACACTGTGATGATGCTGTGATGATGCAGTGATGATGGAGTAATGATGCTGTGAAGACGCTCTGATGATGCTGTGATGACGCAGTGATGATGATGTGATGATACAGTGATGACGCTGTGATGATTATCTGATGATGCAGTGATGATGCACTAATGATGCTGTGATGGTGGTGTGATGATGTAGTGATGGTGCAGGGATGATGCAGTGATGATGGTGTGATGATGCTGTGAAGACGCTCTGATGATGCTGTGATGATACTGTGATGATGCTGTGATGATGCAGTGATGACGCTGTGATGATATTGTGTAGTTGATGTGATGATGCTGTGATGATGCAGTGATTATTCAGTGATGATGCTTTGATGACGCTGTGATGATGCTGTGATGATGCTGTGATGATGCAGTGAGGATGCTCAGATGATGCAGTGATGATGCAGTGATCATGCTGTGATGATGCTGTGATGATGCTGATATAATGCTGTGATGATGCAGTGATTATGCAGTGATGATGCTGTGATGACACTGTGGTGATTTTGTGATGACGCTGTGATGATGCTGTGACGATGCAGTGATGATGCAGTGATGATGCTGTGATGACGCTGTGTTGATGCAGTGATGATGGTGTGATGATGCTCTGATGATGCAGTGATTATGCAGTGATGATGCTGTGATGACACTGCGATGATGCTGTGACGATGCAGTGTTGATGGTGTGATGATGCTGTGAAGACGCTCTGATGATGCTGTGATGACGCAGTGATGATGATGTGATGATACAGTGATGACGCTGTGATGATTATCTGATGATGCAGTGATGATGCACTGATGATGCTGTGATTGTGGTGTGATGATGTTGTGATGATGTAGTGATGGTGCAGGGATGATGCTGTGATGATGTTGTGATGATGCTGTGTTGATGCAGTGATGATGCAGTGATTATGCTGTGATGATGGTGTGATGATGTAGTGATTATGCAGTGATGATGCTCTGATGACGGTCTAATCATGCTCTGATGATGCTGTGATGATGATGTGATGATGCTTTGATGATGCAGGGATGATGCAGTGATGACGCTGTGAAGACGCAGTTATGATGCTGTGATGACGCTGAGATGATACAGTGATGATGCACTGATGATGCTGTGATTGTGGTGTGATGATGTTGTGATGATGTAGTGATGGTGCAGGGATGATGCTGTGATGATGTTGTGATGACTCTGTGGTGATGCTGTAATGATGCTGTGATGATGCAGTGATGATACTGTGATGATGCTGTGATGACGCAGTGATGATGATGTGATGATGCTGCGATGATGCAGTGATGATACTGTGATGATGCAGTGATGATGCTGTGACTATGCAGTGATGATGCAGTGTTGACCATGAGATGATGCTGTGATGAGGCAGTGATGAAACAGTTAAGATGCTGTGATGATGCTCTGATGACACTCTGATGATGCTGTGATGATGCAGTGATGATGCTGTGATGATGCAGTGATTATGCAGTGATGATGCTCTGATGATGCTCTAATCATGCTCTGATGATGCTGTGATGATGCTGTGATGATGATGTGATGATGCTTTGATGATGCAGTGATGACGCTGTGAAGACGCAGTTATGATGCTGTGATGACGCTGTGATGATGCTGTGATGATACAGTGATTATGCAGTGATGATGCTGTTATGACACTGTGACGATGTTTTGTAGACGATGTGATGATGCTGCAATGATGCTTTGATGACGCTTTGATGATGCAGTGATGATGCTGTGATGATGCTGTGATGATACAGTGATTATGGAGTGATGATGGTGTGATGACAGTGTGATGATATTGTGTAGATAATGTGATGATGCTGTGATTATGCTGTGATGACGCAGTGATGATGCAGTGATGACGCTGCGATGACACTGTGATGACGCTCTGATGATGCTGTGATGATGCAGTGATGATGATGTGATGATGCAGTTATGATGCAATGATGATGTAGTGGTGATGCTCCGATGATGCAGTGATGATGCAGAAAGTAAGCAGTAATGATGCTGTGATGATGCTGTGATGAAGATGTGATTATGCTGTGATTACGCAGTCATGATGTTGTGATGATGCAGTGATAATGCAGAGATGATGCAGTGATGATGCTGTGATGATGCTGTGATGATGCAGTGATTATTCAGTGATGATGCTCTGATGACGCTGTGATGATGCAGTAATAAGCAGTAATGATGCTGTGATGATGCTGTGATGATGCTTTGATGATGCAGTGATGATGCTGTGATGATGGTGTGATGACGGTCTAATGATGCTCTGATGATGCAGTGATGATGCTGTGTTGATGCAGTGATGATGCAGTGATTATGCTGTGATGATGGTGTGATGATGCAGTGATTATGCAGTGATGATGCTCTGATGACGCTCTAATCATGCTCTGATGATGCTGTGATGATGCTGTGATGATGATGTGATGATGCTTTGATGATGCAGGGATGATGCAGTGATGACGCTGTGAAGACGCAGTTATGATGCTGTGATGACGCTGTGAGGATGCTGTGATGATACAGTGATGATGCAGTGATGATGCTGTGATGACGCTGTGATGATGCAGTTTGACCATGCGATGATGCTGTGATGACGCAGTGATGATGCAGTGATGACGCTGCGATGACACTGTGATGATGCTGTGATGACGCTCTGATGATGCTGTGATGATGCAGTGATGATGTTGTGATGATGCAGTTATGATGCAATGATGATGTAGTGGTGATGCTCCGATGATGCAGTGATGATGCAGTAGGTAAGCAGTAATGATGCAGTGATGATGCTGTGATGAAGATATGATTATGCAGTGATTACGCAGTCATGATGTTGTGATGATGCAGTGATGATGCTCTGATGATGCAGTCATGATGCTGTGATGATGTAGTGATAATGCTATGATGACGCTGTGGTGATGCTGTAATGATTCTGTGATGATGCAGTGATGATAGTGTGATGATGCAGTGATGCAGTGATGACACTGTGATGATGTTGTGATAATGTTGTGAAGATGCTCTGATGATGCTCTGATGACGCAGTGATGATTTTGTAATGACGCTGTGATGATGCATTTATGTTGCTGCGATGACACTGTGATGACGCTGTGATGATGCAGTGACGCAGTGATGACACTGCGTTGCTGTTGAGATAATGTTGTGAGGATGCTGTGATGATGCAGTCATGATGCTATGATGATGCTCAGATGATGCAGTGATGATGCAGTGATGATGCTGAGATGATGCAGTGATGATTCTGTGATGATGCTGTGATGATGCAGTGAGTAAGCTGTAATGATGCTGTGATGATGCTCAGATGATGCAGTGATTATACTGTGATGATGCTGTGATGATGCTGTGATAATACTGTGATGAAGCAGTGATGATGGTGTGATGATGCAGTGAGGATGCTGTGATGATGCAGTGATGATGCAGTGATGATGCACTGATGATGCTGTGTTGGTGGTGTGATGATGTTGTGATGATGTAGTGATGGTGCAGGGATGATGCTGTGATGACTGTGGTGATGCTGTAATGATGCTGTGATGATGCAGTGATGATACTGTGATGATGCAGTGATGACACTGATGATGTTGTGATGATGCAGTGATGATGCTGTGATGACACTGTGGTGATTTTGTGATGACGCTGTGTTGATGTAGTGATGACGCTGCGGTGATGATGTTGTGATGATGCAGTGATGATTCAGTGGTGATGGTGTGATGATGCTCTGATGATGCAGTGATTATGCAGTGATGATGCTGTGATGACTCTGTGATGATGCAGTGATGATGCAGTGATCATGCTGTGATGATGCTGTGATGATGCTGTGATGACACTGCGATGATGCTGTGACTATGCAGTGATGATGCTGTGATGATGCAGTGGTGATGGTGTGATGATGCTCTGATCATGCAATGATGATGCTGTTATGACACTGTGATGATGTTGTGATGATGCTGTGATGATACTATGATGACTCTGTGATGATGCAGTCAGTAAGCAGTAATGATGCTGTGATGATGCTGATATAATGCTGTGATGATGCACTGATTATGCAGTGATGATGCAGTGATGATGGTGTGATGATGCTGTGAAGACGCTCTGATGATGCTGTGATCATGCAGTGATGATGCAGTGATGACGCTGTGATGATATTGTATAGTTGATGTGATGATGCAGTGATGATGCAGAGATGATGCAGTGATGATGCTGTGATGATGCTGTGATGATGCTGTGATGTCACTGTGATGATGTTGTGTAGATGATGTGATGATGCTGTGATGATGCTTTGATCATGTTGTGATGATGCTGTGATGATGCTGTAATGACGCTGTGATGATGCTGTGACTATGCAGTGATGATGCAGTGATGATGCTGTGATGATGCTGTAAGGATGCTCTAATGATGCAGTAAATATGCAGTGATGATGCTGTGATGAATCTGTGATGATGTTGTGTAAATGCTGTGATGATGCTGCGATGATGCTGCGATGATGCTGTGATGATGCTATGATGATGCAGTGATCTTGCTGTGATGACGCAATTATGATGCTGTGATGACACTGTGATGATGCAGCGATGATGCTGTGATGATGCAGTGATGGCGCTGTGATGATGCAGTGAGTAAGTAGTAATGATGCTGTGATGATGCTGAGAAGATGCTATGATGATGCAATGATGATGCTGTGATGATAGTGTGATGATGCTCTGATGATGCAGTGATGATGCAGTGGTGATGGTGTGATGATGCTCTGATGATGCTGTGATGATGCTGTGATGATGCTCAGATGATGATGAGATGATGCAGTTTTGATGCTGTGATGATGCTGTGATGATGCTGTGATGATGCGTTGATGATGGTGTGATGATGCTGAGATGATGTTGTGATGATGGTGTGAAGATGCAGTGATTATGCAGTGATGATACAGTGATTATGCTGTGATGATGCAGTGATGATGCAGTGATGATGCTATGATGATGCTGTGATGACACTGAAGATGCTGCATTGATGCTGTGATGATGCTGTGATGACTCTGTGATGACTCTGTGATGATGCAATCAGTAAGCAGTAATGATGCTGTGATGATGCAGTGATTACGCAGTGATTACACAGAGATGATGCAGTGTTTATGCAGTGATTATGCAGTGATGACGCTGTGATGATTCTCTGATGATGCAGTGATGATGCCGTGATGATGCTGTGATGATGTTGTGTATTTGATTTGATGACGCTGTGATGATGCTGTGATGATGTTGTGTATATGATGTGTTGACGCTGTAATGATGCTGTGATGATGCTGTGATGATGCAGAGATGATACTGTAATGATGCAGTGATTATGCACTGATGACGCTGTGTTGATGCAGTGATGACGCTGCGATGATTATGTTGTGATGCTGTGATGATGCTATGATTATGTTGTGATGACTCTGTGATGATGATGTGATGATGCAGTGATGATCACAGAATCACAGAATTTTCTAGGTTGGAAGAGACCTTAAGATCATCGAGTCCAACCTCTGACCTAACGCTAACAGTCCCCACTAAATCATATCCCTAAGCTCAACATCTAATCGTCTTTTAAAGTCTTCCAGGGATGGTGACTCCACCACTTCCCTGGGCAGCCTGTTCCAATGTCGAACAACCCTTTCGGTAAAAAAGTGCCCCCTAACATCCAGCCTAAAACTCCCCTGGCGCAACTTAATCCCATTCCCCCTCGTCCTATCACCAGGCACGTGGAAGAATAAACCAACCCCCACCTCGCTACAGCCTCCCTTAAGGTATCTGTAGAGAGCAATAAGGTCACCCCTGAGCCTCCTTTTCTCCAGGCTGAACAAGCCCAGCTCCCTCAGCCGCTCCTCGTAGGACTTGTTCTCCAGGCCCCTCACCAGCTTCGTCGCCCTTCTCTGAACCCGCTCAAGCACCTCGACGTCCTTCTTGTAGCGAGGGGCCCAAAACTGAACACAGTACTCGAGGTGCGGCCTCACCAGAGCCGAGTACAGGGGGACGATCACCTCCCTAGCCCTGCTGGCCACACTGTTTCTTATGCAGGCCAGGATGCTGTTGGCCTTTTTGGCGACCTGAGCACACTGCTGGCTCATATTCAGCCGACTATCCACCATCACTCCCAGGTCCTTCTCTGCCTGGCAGCTCTCCAACCACTCATCTCCCAGCCTGTAGCTCTGCTTGGGGTTATTGCGCCCCAGGTGCAGGACCCGGCACTTGGCCTTGTTGAACTTCATGCAGTTGGCCTCAGCCCATCGGTCAAGCCTGTCCAGATCCTCCTGCAGAGCCTTCCTACCCTCAAGCAGATCGACACACGCACCTAGCTTGGTGTCATCTGCAAACTTACTGAGGGTGCACTCAATGCCCTCGTCCAGATCATCGATGAAGATATTAAAGAGGACCGGCCCCAGCACCGAGCCCTGGGGAACGCCACTAGTGACCGGCCTCCAACTGGACTTGACTCCATTTACCATGACTCTTTGGGCCCGGCTATCCAGCCAGTTTCTAACCCAACGAAGCGTGCGCCAGTCCAAGCCAAGAGCAGCCAGTTTCTTGAGGAGAATGCTGTGGGAGACGGTGTCAAAAGCCTTGCTGAAGTCAAGGTAGACCACATCCACAGCCTTTCCCTCATCCACCCAGCGCGTCACTTTGTCATAGAAGGAGATCAGGTTCGTCAAGCAGGATCTGCCTTTCAGAAACCCATGCCGACTGGGCCTGATCGCCTGCTTGCCCTGCAAGTGCTGCATGATGACTCTCAAGAGGATCTGCTCCATGAGCTTCCCTGGCACTGAGGTTAAACTGACAGGCCTGTAGTTTCCTGGGTCTGCCCTCCGGCCCTTCTTGTAGATGGGCGTCACGTTTGCTAGCCGCCAGTCAACTGGGACCTCCCCCGATAGCCAGGACTGCTGATAAATGATGGATAGTGGCTTGGCCAGCTCCTCTGCCAGTTCTCTCAGTACCCTTGGGTGGATCCCATCCGGCCCCATCGACTTGTGCACGTCCAAGTGCCGTAGCAGATCACCAACCAGTTCCTCGTCGATAGTGAGGGCCACATCCTGCTCCACATCCCCCTCCACCAGCTCAGGGTACTGAGTATCCAGAGAACAACCAGTATTGCCGCTAAAGACTGAGGTGAAGAAGGCATTAAGCACCTCCGCCTTTTCTTCATCTCTTGTAACTAAGTTTCCCCCCTCATCCAGTAAAGGATGGAGATTCTCCTTAGTCCTCCTTTTTGTGTTGATGTATTTATAAAAACGTTTTTTGTTATCTTTAACGGCAGTAGCCAGATTGAGCTCCAGATGAGCTTTGGCCTTCCTAATTTTGTCCCTGCACAGCCTCGCAACATCCTTATAGTCCTCCCTAGTGGCCTGCCCACTTTTCCAAAGGTTATAAACCCTCTTTTTTCTCCTAAGCTCAAGCCACAATTCTCTGTTCAGCCAGGCTGGTCTTCTTCCCCGCCAGCTCGTCTTTGGGCACGTGGGGACAGACCGTTCCTGCGCCATTAAGATTTCCCTCTTGAAGAGCGCCCAGCCTTCCTGGACCCCTCTGCCCTTCAGAACCGCCTCCCAAGGGACTCTACCAACCAGTGTCCTGAGCAGCTCAAAGTCAGCCCTCCGGAAGTCCAATACAGCAGTTTTGCTGGTCCCCTTCCTGGCCTCGCCAAGAACAGTGAACTCCACCATTTCGTGGTCACTCTGCCCAAGACAGCTCCCGACAATCACATCCTCCACCAGTCCTTCTCTGTTTGTGAAGAGAAGGTCTAGCGGGGCACCACCCCTGGTAGGTTCACTAACCAGCTGCGTCAGGAAGCTATCTTCCACACTCTCCAGAAACCTCCTAGACTGCTTTCTTTGGGCTGTGTTGTGCTTCCAGGATATGTCAGGGAAATTGAAGTCCCCCACGAGTACAAGCGCTGAAGATTTTGCAACTTCTGTCAGTTGCCTGTAGAACTCCTCGTCCGTCTCCTCATCCTGGTTCGGCGGTCTATAGCAGACCCCGACCAGGACACTAGCCTTGTTGCCCCTGCTGATCCTAACCCAAAGGGACTCGACCTTGTCATTCCTAGCCTCGAGTTCTACAACCTCGAAAGACTCTCTAATATAGAGAGCCACACCACCACCCCTTCTGTGCCGCCTGTCCCTTCTGAAGAGCTTATAGCCAGGCATTGCAGCACTCCAGTCATGAGACTGGTCCCACCACGTCTCCGTGATGGCAACCAAGTCGTAGCCTGCCTGCCGCACGATGGCTTCCAGCTCCTCCTGTTTGTTACCCATGCTGCGTGCATTGGTGTAGATGCACTTCAGCTGGGCCATTACCTTATCCTCCGGCCTTGCCATTATTCCCCCTGGCACAGCCCCAACAATCCTTGCCTCAGCCCCATCCCCCTTCTTACCTAGTCTAAAGCCCTCTCAATGAGCCCTGCCAGCTCCTGGCCCAGGATCCTTTTTCCCCTAAAAGATAGAGACCCGTCCGCGGCCATCAGGCCAGGTGCTGAGTAAAGTGCCCCATGGTCGAAAAACCCAAGATTTCTGCGTTGGCACCAGCCCCGAAGCCACGTGTTTAACAGGTGGGCTTTCCATGTCCTCTCTGTTCCCCTCCCTGCCACCGTAGGGATGGATGAAAACACCACCTGCACTCCCGCTCCATCCACTAACCGTCCCAGCCCCCTAAAGTCTCGTTTAATAGCCTTCAGGCTTCTCTCTTCAATGTTGTCACTGCCCGCCTGGACTATCAAAAGAGGATAATAATCAGAGGGGCATACCAGGTTGGGAAGCTGCCTGGCAACGTCCCTGACCCTGGCCCCAGGGAGGCAGCAGACTTCCCTACGGGTAAGGTCGGGCCGACAAATAGGGCCCTCTGTTCCCCTAAGAATAGAGTCTCCAACAACAATAACCCTCCTGTCTTTCTTGATGGAGGCAGTCCTGAGGCGTGGAGTCGACCTCCTCGCCCTAGGCACCCTCCTGGGAACACTTGCTACCTCTTCCTCAGCTACTGGTCTGTCGAGCTCCAGGGCCTCAAACCTGTTGCGTAAGGGCACCTGGGAAGGTGGGGCCGGAAGGGGAGGGCATCGCCTGCGGTGTCGAGCAGGGACCTGTTTCCATTCCTCCTCAATTCCCAGATTCCCTCCCTCTGCCCGACAGTTACAGGGCAGGGGGTCCACCACTGTTTGGGGCGTCTCACCCCGGTACCTCTCCTTGAGGCCCTGCAGGGAGTCGCTCCACCAGTCTATCTCCCGCTCACACTCCCTGATATCCCTCAACCTCTCCACCTCCTCCTTGAGCTCCGCCACCATGCGGACCAGGTCATCCACCTGCTCGCACCTCACGCACGCAGTTTCTCTGCCTCCCGCCGATGGCAGCAACAGGCTCAGACACTCCTTGCATCCGGTGACCTGAACTGCTGCGTTTTTTAACGGGTAGTCGGTCTGGGTGTGTACCGACTTCCTGGAGAGCGCACCCGGCCTGGTGGAGACCATTATCACCTAGCTAACGGCTGTCGTTAAGGAGGTGTTCGTATGGGCGGGGGGAGCGCTCCGCCCTGCCTGCTCGCCCTGCCTGCGCGAACTGCCGCGCTAACTGCCGCACCACGCCCTGTTTGCCCACCCTGTTCGCCGCGCTCCTGGTCGCTCGCGCTCCCTAGGGGCAGCTTTTGAACAGCCGGGGGGGGGGCGCTGCTGGCTCCGCCTTCGCCTCGTCAGCCTCCCTCACGAGGGCTGCCAGGTCCTGGCGGCTCCCTCAAGTAGGCTCGATGCTGGAAAAATTAGCCCTGCCTGGCCCGATCCCCCGCTCCGCTGCAGAACGCGTCTGCCCCGGAGCCGATCGCCTCGGCAAATGGCAGTGAAATGGCGGTGGCGCCCGATTTAAATAGCCCGCCGCTGACGCTGCTGGCTCCGCCTTCGCCTCGTCAGCCTCCCTCACGAGGGCTGCCGGGTCCTGGCGGCTCCCTCAAGTAGGCTCGATGCCGGAAAAATTAGCCCTGCCTGGCCCGATCCCCCCCTCCGCTGCAGAACGCGTCTGCCCCGGAGCCGATCGCCTCGGCAAATGGCAGTGAATGATGGTGTGATGATGCTGTGAAGACGCTCTGATGATGCTGTAGTGACGCAGTGATGATGATGTGATGATGCAGTGATGACGCTGTGATGATTTTCTGATGATGCAGTGATGATGCATTGATGATGCAGTGATGATGCAGTGATGATGTTGTGATGATGTAGTGATGGTGCAGGGATGATGCTGTGATAATGCTCTGATGACTCTGTGATGATGCTGTAATGGTTCTGTGATGATACTGTGATGATGCAGTGATGATGCACTGATGACGCTGTGTTGATGCAGTGATGACGCTGCGATGATGCTATGATTATGTTGTGATGACTCTGTGATGATGATGTGATGATGCTGTGATGATGTAGTGATGATGCTGTGATGATGCTCATATGATGCATTGATTATGCAGTGATGATGCTGTGATGACACTGTGATGATGCAGTGATTATGCAGTGATGATGCATTGATGATGTTGTGATGACTCTGTGATGATGCTGCAATGATTCTGTGATGATGCAGTGATGATGCATTGCTGATGCAGTGATGACGCTGTGATAATGTAGTGATGATGTTCTGATGATGGTGTGACGATGCAGAGATGATGGTGTGATGATGCAGTGATGATGCTGTGATGATGCTGTGGTGATGCTGTCGTGATGCAGTGATAATGCTGTGATGATGCAGTGATGATGCTGTGATGATGCAGTGAGTAAGCAGTAATGATGCTGTGATGATGTTGTGATGACACTATGATGATGTTGTGATGATGCAGTGATGATGCAGTGATGATGCAGTGATGACGCTGTGTTGATGCAGTGATGACGCTGCGATGATGCTGTGATGACGCTCTGATGATGCTGTGATGATGTAGTGATGACGCTTTGATGATGTAGTGATGATGCTGAGATGATGGTGTGACGATGCAGAGATGATGGTGTGATGATGCAGTGATTATGCAGTGATGATGCAGTGGTGATTGTGTGATGATGCAGTGATGATGCAATGATAATGCTGTGATGATGCAGTGATGACCTAGTGATGACGCTCTGATGATATTGTGATGATGCACTGATGACGCTGCGATGATGTTGTTATGATGCAGTGATGATACTATGATGACTCTGTGATGATGCAGTCAGTAAGCAGTAATGATGCTGTGATGATGCTGATATAATGCTGTGATGATGCAGTGATTATGCAGTGGTGATGCTGTGATTACACTGTGATGATGCTGTGATGATGCAGTGATTATGCTGTGAAGACGCTCTGATGATGCTGCGATGATGCTGTGATGATGCCGTGATTATGCAGTGATGATGATGTAGTGATGATGCTGTGATGACTCTGTGATGATGCTCTAATGATGCTGTGATGCTGCAGTGATTATGCAGTGATGATGCTGTTATGACACTGTGATGATGTTGTGTAGACGATGTGATGATGTTGTTATGATGCTGCAATGATGCTGTGATGACGCTGTGATGATGCTGTGATGATGTAGTGATGATGCGGTGATGATGCAGTGATAATGCAGTTATGACCTAGTGATGACGCTCTGATGATATTGTGATGATGCACTTATGAGGCTGCGATGATTTTGTGATGATGCTGTGATGATGATGTGATGATTTGTGATGATGATGTGATGATGCTGTAATGATTATGTGATGATGCAGTGATGATGCTGTAATGATACAGTGATCATGCTGTGATGACGCTGTGATGATGCAGTGAGTAAGCAGTAATGATGCTGTGATGATGCAGTGATGAGGCTGCAATGATGATGTTGTGATGTTGTGATGATGCAGTGATGTTATTGTGATGATGCTGTGATGATGCTGTGATGATGCAGTGATTATACTCTGATGATGCAGTGATGATACTGTGATGATGCAGTGAGTAAGCAGTAATGATGCTGCGATGATGCTGATATAATATTGTGACGATGCAGTGATTCTGCAGTGATGACGCTGTGTTGATGCAGTGATGACGTTGCGATGATGATTTTGTGATGCTGTGATGAGGCTATGATTATGTTGCGATGACTCTGTGATGATGCAGTGATGATGCTGTGATGATGCAGTGATTATGTAGTGATGATGCTGTGATGACACTGTGGTGATTTTGTGATGATACTGTGATGATGCAGTGATGATGCTGTGATGACGCTGTGTTGATGCAGTGATAACGCTGCGATGATGATGTTGTGATGCTGTGATGATGCTATGATTATGTTGCGATGACTCTGTGATGATGCAGTGATGATGCTGTGATGATGCAGTGATTATGCAGTGATGATGCTGTGATGACACTGTGATGATGTTGTGACGATGCAGTGATGATGCAGTGATGATGGTGTGATGATGCTGTAAAGACGCTCTGATGATGCTGTGATGAAGCAGTGATGATGATGTGATGATACAGTGATGACGCTGTAATGATTATCTGATGATGCAGTGATGATGCATTGATGATGCTGTGATGGTGGTGTGATGATGTTGTGATGATGTAGTGATGGTGCAGGGATGATGCAGTGATGATGCTGTGATGACTCTGTGGTGATGCTGTAATGATGCTGTGATGATGCCGTGATGATGCAGTGATCTAGCTGTGATGATGCTGTGATGACACTGTGATGATGCACTGATGATGCAGTGATGCAGTGATAATAATATGATGATGTTGTGATAATGTTGTGAGGATGCTGTGATGATGCATTGATGATGCTGTGATGATGCAGTGATGACGCTGTGATGATGCAGTGAGAAAGCAGTAATGATGCTGTGATGATGCTCGGAAGATGTTGTGATGATGGTGTGGTGGCACTGTGATGATGCTGTGATGATGCTCAGATGATGATGAGATGATGCAGTTTTGATGCTGTGATGATGCAGTGATGATGCTGTGATGATGCGTTGATGATGGTGTGATGATGCTGAGATGATGTTGTGATGATACTGTGATGATGGTGTGAAGATGCAGTGATTATGCAGTGATGATACAGTGATTATGCTGTGATGATGCAGTGATGATGCTATGATGATGCTGTGATGACACTGTGATGATGCTGTGATGATGCTGCAATGATTCTGTGATGATGCTGTGATGACTCTGTGATGATGCAGTCAGTAAGCAGAAATGATGCTGTGATGATGCTGTGATGATGCAGTGATTACGCAGAGATGATGCAGTGTTTATGCAGTGATTATGCAGTGATGACGCTGTGATGATTATCTGATGATGCAGTGATGATGCATTGATGCTGCTGTGATGACCCTGTGATGATGCTTTGATCATGTTGTGATGATGCTGTGATGATGCTGTAATGACGCTGTGATGATTCTGTGACTATGCAGTGATGATGCAGTGATGATGCTGTGATGATGCTGTAAGGATGCTCTGATGATGCAGTAATTATGCAGCGATGATGCTGTGATGACTCTGTGATGATGTTGTATAAATGCTGTGATGATTCTGCGATGATGCTGCAATGATGCTGTGATGATGCTATGATGATGCAGTGATCTTGCTGTGATGACGCAATTATGATGCTGTGATGACACTGTGATGATGCAGCGATGATGCTGTGATGATGCAATGATGGCGCTGTGATGATGCAGTAATTATGCAGTGATGATGCTGTGATTATGCTGAGAAAATGCTGTGATGATGCAATGATGATGCTGTGATGATAGTGTGATGATGCTGTGATGATGCAGTGATGATGCTTTGAAGACGCTCTGATGATGCTGTGATGATGATGTGATGACTCTGTGACGATGCAGTGATGACGCTGTGATGATTACCTGATGATGCAGTGATGATGCATTGATGATGCTGTGATGACTCTGTGATGATGCTGTAATGATTCTGTGATGATGCAGTGATGATGCAGTGATGATTCTGTGACGATGCAGTGATGACGCTGTGATAATGTAGTGATGATGTTCTGATGATGCTGAGATGATGGTGTGACGATGCAGAGATGATGGTGTGATGATGCAGTGATTATGCAGTGATGATGCTGTGATGATGCTGTGGTGATGCAGTGATAATGCTGTGATGATGCAGTGATGATGCTGTAATGATGCAGTTATGACCTAGTGATGACGCTCTGATGATATTGTGATGATGCACTGATGACGCTGCGATGATGTTGTGATGATGATGTGATGATTCAGTGATGATGATGTGATGATGCTGTAATGATTATGTTATGATGCAGTGATGATGCTGCAATGATGCAGTAATGATGCTGTGATGATGCTGTGATGATGCAGTGAGTAAGCAGTGATGATGCAGTGATGATGCAGTGATGATGCTGTGATGACACTATGATGATGTTGTGATGATGCAGTGCTGATACTGTGATGATGCAGTGATGATGCAGTGATGACGCTGTGTTGATGCAGTGATGACGCTGCGATGATGCTGTGATGATTCTCTGATGATGCAGTGATGATGCCGTGATGATGCTGTGATGATGTTGTGTATATGATTTGATGACGCTGTAATGATGCTGTGATGATGCTGTGATGATGCAGTGAGTAAGCAGTGATGATGCAGTGATTATTCAGTGATGATGCTTTGATGACGCTGTGATGATGCTGTGATAATACTGTGATGATGCAGTGATGATGGTGTGATGATGCAGTGAGGATGCTGTGATGATGCAGTGATGATGCAGTGATCATGCTGTGATGATGCTGTGATGATGCTGATATAATGCTGTGATGATGCAGTGATTATGCAGTGATGATGCTGTGATGATGCTGTGTTGATACAGTGATGACGTTGCGATGATGATGTTGTGATGCTGTGATGATGCTATGATTATGTTGCGATGACTCTGTGATGATGCAGTGATGATCGTGTGATGATGCTCTGATGATGCAGTGATTATGCAGTGATGATGCTGTGATGACACTGTGATGATGCTGTGATGATGCAGTGATGATGGAGTAATGATGCTGTGAAGACGCTCTGATGATGCTGTGATGACGCAGTGATGATGATGTGATGATACAGTGATGACGCTGTGATGATTATCTGATGATGCAGTGATGATGCACTAATGATGCTGTGATGGTGGTGTGATGATGTAGTGATGGTGCAGGGATGATGCAGTGATGATGGTGTGATGATGCTGTGAAGACGCTCTGATGATGCTGTGATGATACTGTGATGATGCTGTGATGATGCAGTGATGACGCTGTGATGATATTGTGTAGTTGATGTGATGATGCTGTGATGATGCAGTGATTATTCAGTGATGATGCTTTGATGACGCTGTGATGATGCTGTGATGATGCTGTGATGATGCAGTGAGGATGCTCAGATGATGCAGTGATGATGCAGTGATCATGCTGTGATGATGCTGTGATGATGCTGATATAATGCTGTGATGATGCAGTGATTATGCAGTGATGATGCTGTGATGACACTGTGGTGATTTTGTGATGACGCTGTGATGATGCTGTGACGATGCAGTGATGATGCAGTGATGATGCTGTGATGACGCTGTGTTGATGCAGTGATGATGGTGTGATGATGCTCTGATGATGCAGTGATTATGCAGTGATGATGCTGTGATGACACTGCGATGATGCTGTGACGATGCAGTGTTGATGGTGTGATGATGCTGTGAAGACGCTCTGATGATGCTGTGATGACGCAGTGATGATGATGTGATGATACAGTGATGACGCTGTGATGATTATCTGATGATGCAGTGATGATGCACTGATGATGCTGTGATTGTGGTGTGATGATGTTGTGATGATGTAGTGATGGTGCAGGGATGATGCTGTGATGATGTTGTGATGATGCTGTGTTGATGCAGTGATGATGCAGTGATTATGCTGTGATGATGGTGTGATGATGTAGTGATTATGCAGTGATGATGCTCTGATGACGGTCTAATCATGCTCTGATGATGCTGTGATGATGATGTGATGATGCTTTGATGATGCAGGGATGATGCAGTGATGACGCTGTGAAGACGCAGTTATGATGCTGTGATGACGCTGAGATGATACAGTGATGATGCACTGATGATGCTGTGATTGTGGTGTGATGATGTTGTGATGATGTAGTGATGGTGCAGGGATGATGCTGTGATGATGTTGTGATGACTCTGTGGTGATGCTGTAATGATGCTGTGATGATGCAGTGATGATACTGTGATGATGCTGTGATGACGCAGTGATGATGATGTGATGATGCTGCGATGATGCAGTGATGATACTGTGATGATGCAGTGATGATGCTGTGACTATGCAGTGATGATGCAGTGTTGACCATGAGATGATGCTGTGATGAGGCAGTGATGAAACAGTTAAGATGCTGTGATGATGCTCTGATGACACTCTGATGATGCTGTGATGATGCAGTGATGATGCTGTGTTGATGCAGTGATTATGCTGTGATGATGCAGTGATTATGCAGTGATGATGCTCTGATGATGCTCTAATCATGCTCTGATGATGCTGTGATGATGCTGTGATGATGATGTGATGATGCTTTGATGATGCAGTGATGACGCTGTGAAGACGCAGTTATGATGCTGTGATGACGCTGTGATGATGCTGTGATGATACAGTGATTATGCAGTGATGATGCTGTTATGACACTGTGACGATGTTTTGTAGACGATGTGATGATGCTGCAATGATGCTTTGATGACGCTTTGATGATGCAGTGATGATGCTGTGATGATGCTGTGATGATACAGTGATTATGGAGTGATGATGGTGTGATGACAGTGTGATGATATTGTGTAGATAATGTGATGATGCTGTGATTATGCTGTGATGACGCAGTGATGATGCAGTGATGACGCTGCGATGACACTGTGATGACGCTCTGATGATGCTGTGATGATGCAGTGATGATGATGTGATGATGCAGTTATGATGCAATGATGATGTAGTGGTGATGCTCCGATGATGCAGTGATGATGCAGTAAGTAAGCAGTAATGATGCTGTGATGATGCTGTGATGAAGATGTGATTATGCTGTGATTACGCAGTCATGATGTTGTGATGATGCAGTGATAATGCAGAGATGATGCAGTGATGATGCTGTGATGATGCTGTGATGATGCAGTGATTATTCAGTGATGATGCTCTGATGACGCTGTGATGATGCAGTAATAAGCAGTAATGATGCTGTGATGATGCTGTGATGATGCTTTGATGATGCAGTGATGATGCTGTGATGATGGTGTGATGACGGTCTAATGATGCTCTGATGATGCAGTGATGATGCTGTGTTGATGCAGTGATGATGCAGTGATTATGCTGTGATGATGGTGTGATGATGCAGTGATTATGCAGTGATGATGCTCTGATGACGCTCTAATCATGCTCTGATGATGCTGTGATGATGCTGTGATGATGATGTGATGATGCTTTGATGATGCAGGGATGATGCAGTGATGACGCTGTGAAGACGCAGTTATGATGCTGTGATGACGCTGTGAGGATGCTGTGATGATACAGTGATGATGCAGTGATGATGCTGTGATGACGCTGTGATGATGCAGTTTGACCATGCGATGATGCTGTGATGACGCAGTGATGATGCAGTGATGACGCTGCGATGACACTGTGATGATGCTGTGATGACGCTCTGATGATGCTGTGATGATGCAGTGATGATGTTGTGATGATGCAGTTATGATGCAATGATGATGTAGTGGTGATGCTCCGATGATGCAGTGATGATGCAGTAGGTAAGCAGTAATGATGCAGTGATGATGCTGTGATGAAGATATGATTATGCAGTGATTACGCAGTCATGATGTTGTGATGATGCAGTGATGATGCTCTGATGATGCAGTCATGATGCTGTGATGATGTAGTGATAATGCTATGATGACGCTGTGGTGATGCTGTAATGATTCTGTGATGATGCAGTGATGATAGTGTGATGATGCAGTGATGCAGTGATGACACTGTGATGATGTTGTGATAATGTTGTGAAGATGCTCTGATGATGCTCTGATGACGCAGTGATGATTTTGTAATGACGCTGTGATGATGCATTTATGTTGCTGCGATGACACTGTGATGACGCTGTGATGATGCAGTGACGCAGTGATGACACTGCGTTGCTGTTGAGATAATGTTGTGAGGATGCTGTGATGATGCAGTCATGATGCTATGATGATGCTCAGATGATGCAGTGATGATGCAGTGATGATGCTGAGATGATGCAGTGATGATTCTGTGATGATGCTGTGATGATGCAGTGAGTAAGCTGTAATGATGCTGTGATGATGCTCAGATGATGCAGTGATTATACTGTGATGATGCTGTGATGATGCTGTGATAATACTGTGATGAAGCAGTGATGATGGTGTGATGATGCAGTGAGGATGCTGTGATGATGCAGTGATGATGCAGTGATGATGCACTGATGATGCTGTGTTGGTGGTGTGATGATGTTGTGATGATGTAGTGATGGTGCAGGGATGATGCTGTGATGACTGTGGTGATGCTGTAATGATGCTGTGATGATGCAGTGATGATACTGTGATGATGCAGTGATGACACTCTGATGATGTTGTGATGATGCTGCGATGATGCAGTGATGATACTGTGATGATGCAGTGATGACGCTGTGTTGATGTAGTGATGACGCTGCGGTGATGATGTTGTGATGATGCAGTGATGATTCAGTGGTGATGGTGTGATGATGCTCTGATGATGCAGTGATTATGCAGTGATGATGCTGTGATGACTCTGTGATGATGCAGTGATGATGCAGTGATCATGCTGTGATGATGCTGTGATGATGCTGTGATGACACTGCGATGATGCTGTGACTATGCAGTGATGATGCTGTGATGATGCAGTGGTGATGGTGTGATGATGCTCTGATCATGCAATGATGATGCTGTTATGACACTGTGATGATGTTGTGATGATGCTGTGATGATACTATGATGACTCTGTGATGATGCAGTCAGTAAGCAGTAATGATGCTGTGATGATGCTGATATAATGCTGTGATGATGCACTGATTATGCAGTGATGATGCAGTGATGATGGTGTGATGATGCTGTGAAGACGCTCTGATGATGCTGTGATCATGCAGTGATGATGCAGTGATGACGCTGTGATGATATTGTATAGTTGATGTGATGATGCAGTGATGATGCAGAGATGATGCAGTGATGATGCTGTGATGATGCAGTGATTATTCAGTGATGATGCTTTGATGACGCTGTGATGGTGCTGTGATAATACTGTGATGATGCAGTGATGATACTGTGATGATGCAGTGAGGATGCTGTGATGATGCTGTGATGACGCAGTGATGATGATGTGATGATACAGTGATGACGCTGTGATGATTATCTGATGATGCAGTGATGATGCACTAATGATGCTGTGATGGTGGTGTGATGATGTTGTGATGATGTAGTGATGGTGCAGGGATGATGCAGTGATGATGGTGTGATGATGCTGTGAAGACGCTCTGATGATGCTGTGATGATGCAGTGATGATGCTGTGATGATGCAGTGATGACGCTGTGATGATATTGTGTAGTTGATGTGATGATGCAGTGATGATGCAGTGATGATGCTGTGATGATGCTGTGATGATGCAGTGATTCTTCAGTGATGATGCTTTGATGACGCTGTGATGATGCTGTGATGATGCTGTGATGATGCAGTGAGGATGCTCAGATGATGCAGTGATGATGCAGTGATCATGCTGTGATGATGCTGTGATGATGCTGATATAATGCTGTTATGATGCAGTGATTATGCAGTGATGATGCTGTGATGACACTGGTGATTTTGTGATGACACTGTGATGATGCTGTGACAATGCAGTGATGATGCAGTGATGATGCTGTGATGACGCTGTGTTGATGCAGTGATGATGGTGTGATGATGTTCTGATGATGCAGTGATTATGCAGTGATGATGCTGTGATGACACTGCGATGATGCTGTGATGATACAGTGATGACGGTGTGATGATTATCTGATGATGCAGTGATGATGCAGTGATGATGCTGTGATTGTGGTGTGATGATGTTGTGATGATGTAGTGATGGTGCAGGGATGATGCTGTGATGATGTTGTGATGACTCTGTGGTGATGCTGTAATGATGCTGTGATGATGCAGTGATGATACTGTGATGATGCTGTGATGACACAGTGATGATGATGTGATGATGCTGCGATGATGCAGTGATGATACTGTGATGATGCAGTGATGATGCTGTGACTATGCAGTGATGATGCAGTGTTGACCATGCGATGATGCTGTTATGAGGCAGTGATGAAACAGTTAAGATGCTGTGATGATGCTCTGATGACACTCTGATGATGCTGTGATGATGCAGTGATGATGCTATGATGATGCAGTGATGATGGTATGATGATGCAATGATGATGCTCTGATGACGCTGTGATGACGCAGTAATAAGCAGTAATGATGCTGTGATGATGCAGTGATGATGCTGTGTTGATGCAGTGATTATGCTGTGATGATGCAGTGATTATGCAGTGATGATGCTCTGATGATGCTCTAATCATGCTCTGATGATGCTGTGATGATGCTGTGATGATGATGTGATGATGCTTTGATGATGCAGGGATGACGCTGTGAAGACGCAGTTATGATGCTGTGATGACGCTGTGATGATGCTGTGATGATACAGTGATTATGCAGTGATGATGCTGTTATGACACTGTGATGATGTTGTGTAGACGATGTGATGATGCTGCAATGATGCTGTGATGACGCTGTGATGATGCTGTGATGATACAGTGATTATGGAGTGATGATGCTGTGATGACACTGTGATGATATTGTGTAGATGATGTGATGACGCTGTGATTATGCTGTGATGACGCAGTGATGATGCAGTGATGACGCTGCGATGATACTGTGATGACGCTCTGATGATGCTGTGATGATGCAGTGATGATGATGTGATGATGCAGTTATGATGCAATGATGATGTAGTGGTGATGCTCCGATGATGCAGTGATGATGCAGTAAGTAAGCAGTAATGATGCTGTGATGATGTGATTATGCTGTGATTACGCAGTCATGATGTTGTGATGATGCAGTGATGATGCAGAGATGATGCAGTGATGACGCTGTGATGATGCAGTAATAAGCAGTAATGATGCCGTGATGATGCTGTGATGATGCTTTGATGATGCAGTGATTATGCAGTGATGATGGTGTGATGATGCAGTGATTATGTAGTGATGATGCTCTGATGACGCTCTAATCATGCTCTGATGATGCTGTGATGATGCTGTGATGATGATGTGATGATGCTTTGATGATGCAGGGATGATGCAGTGATGACGCTGTGAAGACGCAGTTATGATGCTGTGATGACGCTGTGATGATGCTGTGATGATACAGTGATGATGCAGTGATGATGCTGTGATGACGCTGTGATGATGCAGTTTTGACCATGCGATGATGCTGTGATGACGCAGTGATGATGCAGTGATGACGCTGCGATGACACTGTGATGACGCTGTGATGATGCAGTGATGCTGTGATGATGCTGTGATGACGCTCTAATGATGCTGTGATGAAGATGTGATTATGCAGTGATTACGCAGTCATGATGTTGTGATGATGCAGTGATGATGCTGTAGTGATAATGCTATGATGACGCTGTGGTGATGCTATAATGATTCTGTGATGATGCAGTGATGATAGTGTGATGATGCAGTGATGCAGTGATGACACTGTGATGATGTTGTGATAATGTTGTGAAGATGCTCTGATGATGCTCTGATGACGCAGTGATGATTTTGTAATGACGCTGTGATGATGCATTTATGTTGCTGCGATGACACTGTGATGACGCTGTGATGATGCAGTGACACAGTGATGACACTGCGTTGCTGTTGAGATAATGTTGTGAGGATGCTGTGATGATAGAGTGATGATGCAGAGATGATGCAGTGATGATGCTGTGATGATGCAGTGATTATTCAGTGATGATGCTGTGATGATGCTTTGATGACGCTCTGATGATGCTGTGATAATACTGTGATGATGCAGTGATGATGGTGTGATGATGCAGTGAGGATGCTGTGAAGATGCAGTGATGATGCAGTGATCATGTTGTGATGATGCTGTGATGATGCTGATATAATGCTGTGATGATGCAGTGATTATGCAGTGATGATGCTGTGATGACACTGTGATGATTTTTTGATGATGCTGTGATGATGCAGTGGTGATGCTGTGATGATGCAGTGATGATGCAGTGATGATGGTGTGATGATGCTGTGAAGACGCTCTGATGATGCTGTGATTACGCAGTGATGATGATGTGATGATACAGTGATGACGCTGTGATGATTATCTGATGATGCAGTGATGATGCACTGATGATGCTGTGATGGTGGTGTGATGATGTTGTGATGATGCAGTGATGGTGCAGGGATGATGCTTTGATGATGCTGTGATGACTCAGTGGTGATGCTGTAATGATGCTGTGATGGTGCAGTGATGATACTGTGATGATGCTGTGATGACACTGTGATGATGCTGCGATGACTCTGTGGTGATGCTTTGATGATGCAGTGATGATGCTGTGTTGCTGTAGTGATGACGCTGCGATGATGATGTTGTGATGATGAAGTGATGATGCAGTGGTGATGGTGTGATGATGCTCTGATGATGCAGTGATTATGCAGTTATGATGCTGTGATGACCCTTTGATGATGCAGTGATGATGCTGTGATGATGCTGTGATGACACTGTGATGATGCACTGATGATGCTGTGACTATGCTGTGATGATGCAGTGTTGACCATGCGATGATGCTGTGATGAGGCAGTGATGAAGCAGTTAAGATGCTGTGATGATGCTCTGATGACACTCTGATGATGTTGTGATGACACTGTGATGATTTTGTGATGATGTAGTGATGGTGCAGGGATGATGCTGTGATGATGCTGTGATGACTCTGTGGTGATGCTGTAATGATTCTGTGATGATGCAGTGATGATACTGTGATGACGCTGTGTTGATGTAGTGATGACGCTGCGATGATGATGTTGTGATGCTGTGATGATGCAGTGGTGATGCTGTGATGATGATGCTGTGATGATGCAGTGATGATGCAGTGATGATGCTATTATGACACTGTGATGATGTTGTGATGATGCAGTGATGATGCTGTGATGATGCTGTGATGATGCAGTGATGACGCTGTTATGATATTGTGTAGTTAATGTGATGATGCAGTGATGATGCAGTGATTATTCAGTGATGATGCTGTGATGATGCTTTGATGACGCTCTGATGATGCTGTGATGATGCTGTGATGATGCTGATATAATGCTGTGATGATGCAGTGAGGATGCTGTGATGATGCAGTGATGATGCAGTGATCATGCTGTGATGATGCTGTGATGATGCGGATATAATGCTGTGATGATGCAGTGACTATGCAGTGATGATGCTGTGATGACACTGGTAATTTTGTGATGATGCTGTGATGATGCAGTGATGATACTGTGATGATGCAGTGATGACGCTGTGTTGATGCAGAGATGACGCTGCGATGACGATGTGATGCTGTGATGATGCTATGATTATGTTGCGATGACTCTGTGATGATGCAGTGATGATGCTGTGATGATGCAGTGATGATGCTGTGATGATGCTCTGATGATGCTGTGATGATGCAGTGATGATGCTGTGATGACACTGATGATGCTGTGTCTATGCAGTGATGATGCTGTGATGATGCAGTGTTGACCATGCGATGATGCTGTGATGAGGCAGTGATGAAGCAGTTAAGATGCTGTGATGATGCTCTGATGACACTCTGATGATGCTGTGATGATGCTGTGATGATGCAGTGATGATGCTATGATGATGCAATGATGATGCTCTGATGACGCTGTGATGATGCAGTAATAAGCAGTAATGATGTGATGATGCTGTGATGATGCTTTGATGATGCAGTGATTATGCAGTGATGATGGTGTGATGACGGTCTAATTATGCTGTGATGATGCAGTGATGATGCTGTGTTGATGTAGTGATGATGCAGTGATTATGCTGTGATGATGGTGTGATGATGCAGTGATTATGCAGTGATGATGCTCTGATGACGCTCTAATCATGCTCTGATGATGCTGTGATGATGCTGTGATGATGATGTGATGATGCTTTGATAATGCAGGGATGATGCAGTGATGACGCAGTTATGATGCTGTGATGACGCTGTGATGATGCTGTGATGAATCAGTTTTGACCATGCGATGATGCTGTGATGACGCAGTGATAATGCAGTGATGACGCTGCGATGACACTGTGATGACGCTGTGATGATGCAGTGATGCTGTGATGACACTGTGATGATGCTGTGATGATGCTCCGATGATGCTGTGATGATGCAGTGATGATGATGTGATGATGCAGTTATGATGCAATGATGTTGTAGTGGTGATGCTGTGATGATGCTTTGATTATGCAGTGATTACGCAGTCATGATGTTGTGATGATGCAGTGATGATGCTCTGATGATGCAGTGATGATGCTGTGATGACACTGTGGTGATTTTGTGATGATGCTGTGATGATGCAGTGATGATACTGTGATGATGCAGTGATGACGCTGTGTTGATGCAGAGATGACGCTGCGATGATGATGTTGTGATGCTGCGATTATGCTATGATTATGTTGCGATGACTCTGTGATGATGCAGTGATGATGCTGTGATGATGCAGTGATGATGCTGTGATGATGCAGTGATTATGGAGTGATGATGGTGTGATGATGCTGTGACGATGCAGTGATGATGCAGTGATGATGGTGTGATGATGCTGTGAAGACGCTCTGATGATGCTGTGATGACGCAGTGATGTTGATGTGATGATACAGTGATGACGCTGTGATGATTATCTGATGATGCAGTGATGATGCACTGATGATGCTGTGATGACACTGTGGTGATTTTGTGATGATGTAGTGATGGTGCAGGGATGATGCTGTGATGATGCTGTGATGTCTCTGTGGTGATGCTGTAATGATTCTGTGATGATGCAGTGATGATGCAGTGATGATGCTGTGATGACACTGTGGTGATTTTGTGATGATGCTGTCATGATGCAGTGATGATACTGTGATGATGCAGTGATGACGCTGTGTTGATGCAGAGATGACGCTGCGATGATGATGTTGTGATGCTGCGATTATGCTATGATTATGTTGCGATGACTCTGTGATGATGCAGTGATGATGCTGTGATGATGCAGTGATGATGGTGTGATGATGCTGTGATGATGCAGTGATTATGGAGTGATGATGGTGTGATGATGCTGTGACGATGCAGTGATGATGCAGTGATGATGGTGTGATGATGCTGTGAAGACGCTCTGATGATGCTGTGATGACGCAGTGATGTTGATGTGATGATACAGTGATGACGCTGTGATGATTATCTGATGATGCAGTGATGATGCACTGATGATGCTGTGATGACACTGTGGTGATTTTGTGATGATGTAGTGATGGTGCAGGGATGATGCAGGGATGATGCTGTGATGTCTCTGTGGTGATGCTGTAATGATGCTGTGATGATGCAGTGATGATACTGTGATGATGCAGTGATGACGCTGTGTTGATGCAGAGATGACGCTGCGATGATGATGTTGTGATGATGCAGTGATGATGCAGTGGTGATGGTGTGATGATGCTCTGATGATGCAGTGATTATGCAGTGATGATGCTGTGATGACTCTGTGATGATGCAGTGATCATGCTGTGACTATGCAGTGGTGATGCTGTGATGATGCAGTGTTGACCATGCGATGATGCTGTGATGAGGCAGTGGTGATGATGTGATGATACAGTGATGACGCTGTGATGATTATCTGATGATGCACTGATGATGCTGTGATGGTGGTGTGATGATGTTGTGATGATGTAGTGGTGGTGCAGGGATGATGCTGTGATGATGCTGTGATGTCTCTGTGGTGATGCTGTAATGATGCAGTGATGATACTGTGATGATGCTGTGATGACACTGTGATGACGTTGTGATGATGCTGCGATGATGTAGTGATGATGGTGTGATGATGCTCTGATGATGCAGTGATTATGCAGTGATGATGCTGTGATGACTCTGTGATGATGCAGTGATGATGCAGTGATCATGCTGTGACTATGCAGTGATGATGCTGTGATGATGCAGTGTTGACCATGCGATGATGCTGTGATGAGGCAGTGATGAAGCAGTTAAGATGCTGTGATGATGCTCTGATGACACTCTGATGATGCTGTGATGATGCAGTGATGATGCTGTGATGATGCAGTGATGATGGTGTGATGACGGTCTAATGATGCTGTGATGATGCAGTGATGATGCTGTGTTGATGCAGTGATGATGCTGTGATCATGCTGTGATGATGCTTTGATGATGCAGGGATGATGCAGTGATGATGCTGTGAAGACGCAGTTATGATGCTGTGATGACGCTGTGATGATGCTTTGATGATACAGTGATTATGCAGTGATGATGCTGTGATGACACTGTGATGATGTTGTGTAGATGATGTGATGATGCTGTGATGACGCTGTGATGATGCTGTGATTATGCAGTTTTGACCATGCAATGATGCTGTGATGACGCAGTGATGATGCCGTGATGACGCTGCGATGACACTGTGATGACGCTGTGGTGATGCTGTGATGACACTGTGATGATGCTGTGATTATGCTGTGATGACGCTCCGATGATGCTGTGATGATGCAGTGATGATGATGTGATGATGCAGTTATGATGCAATGATGATGCAGTAGTGATGCTCCGATGATGCAGTGATGATGCAGTAAGTAAGCAGTATTGATGCTGTGATGATGCTGTGATGAAGATGTGATTATGCAGTGATTACGCAGTCATGATGTTGTGATGATGCAGTGATGATGCACTGATGATGCAGTCATGATGCAGTCATGATGCTGAGATGATGTAGTGATAATGCTATGATGACGCTGTGGTGATGCTGTAATGATTCCGTGATGATGCAGTGATGATACTGTGATGTTGCAGTGATGATGCAGTGATGACGCTGTGTTGATGCAGTGATGACGCTGCGATGATGATGTTGTGATGCTGTGATGATGCTATGATTCTGTTGTGATGACTCTGTGATGATGATGTGATGATGCTATGATTCTGTTGTGATGACTCTGTGATGATGATGTGATGATGCTGTGATGATGCAGTGATGATGGTGTGATGTTGCTCTGATGATGCAGTGATTATGCAGTGATGATGATGTGATGACACTGTGATGATGTTGTGATGATGCAGTGATGATGCAGTGATGATGGTGTGATGATGCAATGATGACGCTGTAATGATTATCTGATGATGCAGTGATGATGCATTGATGATGCTGTGATGGTGGTGTGATGATGTTGTGATGATGTAGTGATGGTGCAGGGATGATGCTGTGATGATGCTGTGGTGATGCTGTAATGATTCTGTGATGATGCAGTGATGATGCTGTGATGACACTGTGATGATGTTGTGATGATACTGCGATGATGCAGTGATGGTGCTGTGATGATGCTGATATAATGCTGTGATGATGCAGTGATGATACTGTGATGATGCAGTGATGATGCTGTGATGATGCTCTGATGATGCAGTGATTATGCAGTGATGATGCTGTGATGACACTGTGATGATGGTGTGATGATGCAATGATGACACTGTAATGATTATCTGATGATGCAGTGATGATGCACTGATGATGCTGTGATGGTGGTGTGATGATGTTGTGATGATGTAGTGATGGTGCAGGGATGATGCTGTGATGATGCTGTGGTGATGCTGTAATGATTCTGTGATGATGCAGTGATGATGTTGTTATGACACTGTGGTGATTTTGTGATTATGCTGTGATGATGCAGTGATGATACTATGACGATGCAGTGATGACGCTGTGTTGATGCAGAGATGATGCTGCGATGATGATGTTGTGATGCTGTGAATATGCTATGATTATGTTGCGATGACTCTGTGATGATGCAGTGATGATGCAGTGATGATGGTGTGATGATGCTCTGATGATGCAGTGATTATGCAGTGATGATGCTGTGAAGACGCTCTGATGATGCTGTGATGATGCTGTGATAATACTGTGATGATGCAGTGATGATGGTGTGATGATGCAGTGAGGATGCTGTGATGATGTAGTGATGATGCAGTGATCATGCTGTGATGATGCTGATATAATGCTGTGATGATGCAGTGATTATGCAGTGATGATGCTGTGATGACACTTGTGATTTTGTGATGATGCTGTGATGATGCAGTGATGATACTGTGGTGATGCAGTGATGATGCAGTGATGACGCTGTGTTGATGCAGAGATGACGCTGCGATGATGACGTTGTGATGCTGTGATGATGCTATGATTATGTTGCGATGACTCTGTGATGACGCAGTGAAGATGATTTGATGATACAGTGATGACGCTGTGATGATTATCTGATGATGCAGTGATGATGCACTGATGATGCTGTGATGGTGGTGTGATGATGTTGTGATGATGTAGTGATGATGCAGGGATGATGCTGTGATGATGCTGTGATGACTCTGTGGTGATGCTGTGATGATACAGTGATGATGCTTTGATGACACTGTGATGATGCAGTGATGATACTGTGATGATGCAGTGATGACGCTGTGTTGATGTAGTGATGACGCTGCGATGATGATGTTGTCATGCTGTGATGAAGCAGTGGTGATGGTGTGATGTTGATGCTCTGATGATGCAGTGATGATGCAGTGATGATGCTGTTATGACACTGTGATGATGTTGTGATGATGCAGTGATGATGCAGTGATGACGCTGTGATGATATTGTGTAGTTGATGTGATGATGCTGTGATGATGCTGCAATGATATTTTGATGACGCTTTGATGATGCAGTGATGATGCTGCGATGACGCTGTGATGATGCTGTGACTATGTTGATGACGCTGTGATGATGCAGTGATGATGCTGTGATTATGATGTGATGATGCAGTGATGACGCCGTCATGATATAGTGATGACACTGCGATGATGCTATGATGATGCAGTGATGATACTGTGATGATGCAGTAATGATGTACTGAGGACGCTTTGTTGATGCTTTGTTGACGGTGCGATGATGATGTTGTGATGCTGTGATGATGCTATGATTACGTTGCGATGACTCTGTGATGATGCAGTGATGATGCTGTGATGATGCAGTGATGATGGTGTGATGATGCTGTGATGATGCAGTGATTATGCAGTGATGATGCTGTGATGACACTGATGATGCTGTGACGATGCAGTGATGATGCAGTGAAGATGCTGTGATGACACTGTGACGATGCAGTGATGATGCAGTGATGATGGTGTGATGATGCTGTGAAGACGCTCTGATGATGCTGTGTTGACGCAGTGATGATGATGTGATGATGCAGTGATGACGCTGTAATGATTATCTGATGATGCATTGATGATGCATTGATGATGCTGTGATGGTGGTGTGATGGTGCAGGGATGATGCTGTGATGATGCTGTGATGACTCTGTTATGATGCTGTAATGATTCTGTGATGATGCAGTGATGATGCTCTGATGACACTGTGATGATGCTGTAATGATTCTGTGATGATGCTGTGATGACACTGTGATGATGTTGTGATGATGCTGCGATGATGCAGTGATGATACTGTGATGATGCAGTGATGATGCTGTGTTGATGTAGTGATGATGCTGCGATGATGATGTTGTGATGCTGTGATGATGCAGTGGTGATGGTGTGATGATGCTCTGATCATGCAATGATGATGCTGTTATGACACTGTGATGATGTTGTGATGATGCTGTGATGATACTATGATGACTCTGTGATGATGCAGTCAGTAAGCAGTAATGATGCTGTGATGATGCTGATATAATGCTGTGATGATGCAGTGATTATGCAGTGATGATGCTGTGATGACACTGTGATGATATTTTGATGATGCAGTGATGATGCAGTGATGATGGTGTGATGATGCTGTGAAGACGCTCTGATGATGCTGTGATCACGCAGTGATGATGCAGTGATGACGCTGTGATGATATTGTGTAGTTGATGTGATGATGCAGTGATGATGCAGAGATGATGCAGTGATGATGCTGTGATGATGCAGTGATTATTCAGTGATGATGCTTTGATGACGCTGTGATGATGCTGTGATAATACTGTGATGATGCAGTGATGATGGTGTGATGATGCAGTGAGGATGCTGTGATGATGCAGTGATGATGCAGTGATCATGCTGTGATGATGCTGTGATGATGCTGATATAATGCTGTGATGATGCAGTGATTATGCAGTGATGATGCTGTGATGATGCTGTGTTGATACAGTGATGACGTTGCGATGATGATGTTGTGATGCTGTGATGATGCTATGATTATGTTGCGATGACTCTGTGATGATGCAGTGATGATCGTGTGATGATGCTCTGATGATGCAGTGATTATGCAGTGATGATGCTGTGATGACACTGTGATGATGCTGTGATGATGCAGTGATGATGGAGTAATGATGCTGTGAAGACGCTCTGATGATGCTGTGATGACGCAGTGATGATGATGTGATGATACAGTGATGACGCTGTGATGATTATCTGATGATGCAGTGATGATGCACTAATGATGCTGTGATGGTGGTGTGATGATGTAGTGATGGTGCAGGGATGATGCAGTGATGATGGTGTGATGATGCTGTGAAGACGCTCTGATGATGCTGTGATGATACTGTGATGATGCTGTGATGATGCAGTGATGACGCTGTGATGATATTGTGTAGTTGATGTGATGATGCTGTGATGATGCAGTGATTATTCAGTGATGATGCTTTGATGACGCTGTGATGATGCTGTGATGATGCTGTGATGATGCAGTGAGGATGCTCAGATGATGCAGTGATGATGCAGTGATCATGCTGTGATGATGCTGTGATGATGCTGATATAATGCTGTGATGATGCAGTGATTATGCAGTGATGATGCTGTGATGACACTGTGGTGATTTTGTGATGACGCTGTGATGATGCTGTGACGATGCAGTGATGATGCAGTGATGATGCTGTGATGACGCTGTGTTGATGCAGTGATGATGGTGTGATGATGCTCTGATGATGCAGTGATTATGCAGTGATGATGCTGTGATGACACTGCGATGATGCTGTGACGATGCAGTGTTGATGGTGTGATGATGCTGTGAAGACGCTCTGATGATGCTGTGATGACGCAGTGATGATGATGTGATGATACAGTGATGACGCTGTGATGATTATCTGATGATGCAGTGATGATGCACTGATGATGCTGTGATTGTGGTGTGATGATGTTGTGATGATGTAGTGATGGTGCAGGGATGATGCTGTGATGATGTTGTGATGATGCTGTGTTGATGCAGTGATGATGCAGTGATTATGCTGTGATGATGGTGTGATGATGTAGTGATTATGCAGTGATGATGCTCTGATGACGGTCTAATCATGCTCTGATGATGCTGTGATGATGATGTGATGATGCTTTGATGATGCAGGGATGATGCAGTGATGACGCTGTGAAGACGCAGTTATGATGCTGTGATGACGCTGAGATGATACAGTGATGATGCACTGATGATGCTGTGATTGTGGTGTGATGATGTTGTGATGATGTAGTGATGGTGCAGGGATGATGCTGTGATGATGTTGTGATGACTCTGTGGTGATGCTGTAATGATGCTGTGATGATGCAGTGATGATACTGTGATGATGCTGTGATGACGCAGTGATGATGATGTGATGATGCTGCGATGATGCAGTGATGATACTGTGATGATGCAGTGATGATGCTGTGACTATGCAGTGATGATGCAGTGTTGACCATGAGATGATGCTGTGATGAGGCAGTGATGAAACAGTTAAGATGCTGTGATGATGCTCTGATGACACTCTGATGATGCTGTGATGATGCAGTGATGATGCTGTGATGATGCAGTGATTATGCAGTGATGATGCTCTGATGATGCTCTAATCATGCTCTGATGATGCTGTGATGATGCTGTGATGATGATGTGATGATGCTTTGATGATGCAGTGATGACGCTGTGAAGACGCAGTTATGATGCTGTGATGACGCTGTGATGATGCTGTGATGATACAGTGATTATGCAGTGATGATGCTGTTATGACACTGTGACGATGTTTTGTAGACGATGTGATGATGCTGCAATGATGCTTTGATGACGCTTTGATGATGCAGTGATGATGCTGTGATGATGCTGTGATGATACAGTGATTATGGAGTGATGATGGTGTGATGACAGTGTGATGATATTGTGTAGATAATGTGATGATGCTGTGATTATGCTGTGATGACGCAGTGATGATGCAGTGATGACGCTGCGATGACACTGTGATGACGCTCTGATGATGCTGTGATGATGCAGTGATGATGATGTGATGATGCAGTTATGATGCAATGATGATGTAGTGGTGATGCTCCGATGATGCAGTGATGATGCAGAAAGTAAGCAGTAATGATGCTGTGATGATGCTGTGATGAAGATGTGATTATGCTGTGATTACGCAGTCATGATGTTGTGATGATGCAGTGATAATGCAGAGATGATGCAGTGATGATGCTGTGATGATGCTGTGATGATGCAGTGATTATTCAGTGATGATGCTCTGATGACGCTGTGATGATGCAGTAATAAGCAGTAATGATGCTGTGATGATGCTGTGATGATGCTTTGATGATGCAGTGATGATGCTGTGATGATGGTGTGATGACGGTCTAATGATGCTCTGATGATGCAGTGATGATGCTGTGTTGATGCAGTGATGATGCAGTGATTATGCTGTGATGATGGTGTGATGATGCAGTGATTATGCAGTGATGATGCTCTGATGACGCTCTAATCATGCTCTGATGATGCTGTGATGATGCTGTGATGATGATGTGATGATGCTTTGATGATGCAGGGATGATGCAGTGATGACGCTGTGAAGACGCAGTTATGATGCTGTGATGACGCTGTGAGGATGCTGTGATGATACAGTGATGATGCAGTGATGATGCTGTGATGACGCTGTGATGATGCAGTTTGACCATGCGATGATGCTGTGATGACGCAGTGATGATGCAGTGATGACGCTGCGATGACACTGTGATGATGCTGTGATGACGCTCTGATGATGCTGTGATGATGCAGTGATGATGTTGTGATGATGCAGTTATGATGCAATGATGATGTAGTGGTGATGCTCCGATGATGCAGTGATGATGCAGTAGGTAAGCAGTAATGATGCAGTGATGATGCTGTGATGAAGATATGATTATGCAGTGATTACGCAGTCATGATGTTGTGATGATGCAGTGATGATGCTCTGATGATGCAGTCATGATGCTGTGATGATGTAGTGATAATGCTATGATGACGCTGTGGTGATGCTGTAATGATTCTGTGATGATGCAGTGATGATAGTGTGATGATGCAGTGATGCAGTGATGACACTGTGATGATGTTGTGATAATGTTGTGAAGATGCTCTGATGATGCTCTGATGACGCAGTGATGATTTTGTAATGTCGCTGTGATGATGCATTTATGTTGCTGCGATGACACTGTGATGACGCTGTGATGATGCAGTGACGCAGTGATGACACTGCGTTGCTGTTGAGATAATGTTGTGAGGATGCTGTGATGATGCAGTCATGATGCTATGATGATGCTCAGATGATGCAGTGATGATGCAGTGATGATGCTGAGATGATGCAGTGATGATTCTGTGATGATGCTGTGATGATGCAGTGAGTAAGCTGTAATGATGCTGTGATGATGCTCAGATGATGCAGTGATTATACTGTGATGATGCTGTGATGATGCTGTGATAATACTGTGATGAAGCAGTGATGATGGTGTGATGATGCAGTGAGGATGCTGTGATGATGCAGTGATGATGCAGTGATGATGCACTGATGATGCTGTGTTGGTGGTGTGATGATGTTGTGATGATGTAGTGATGGTGCAGGGATGATGCTGTGATGACTGTGGTGATGCTGTAATGATGCTGTGATGATGCAGTGATGATACTGTGATGATGCAGTGATGACACTGATGATGTTGTGATGATGCAGTGATGATGCTGTGATGACACTGTGGTGATTTTGTGATGACGCTGTGTTGATGTAGTGATGACGCTGCGGTGATGATGTTGTGATGATGCAGTGATGATTCAGTGGTGATGGTGTGATGATGCTCTGATGATGCAGTGATTATGCAGTGATGATGCTGTGATGACTCTGTGATGATGCAGTGATGATGCAGTGATCATGCTGTGATGATGCTGTGATGATGCTGTGATGACACTGCGATGATGCTGTGACTATGCAGTGATGATGCTGTGATGATGCAGTGGTGATGGTGTGATGATGCTCTGATCATGCAATGATGATGCTGTTATGACACTGTGATGATGTTGTGATGATGCTGTGATGATACTATGATGACTCTGTGATGATGCAGTCAGTAAGCAGTAATGATGCTGTGATGATGCTGATATAATGCTGTGATGATGCACTGATTATGCAGTGATGATGCAGTGATGATGGTGTGATGATGCTGTGAAGACGCTCTGATGATGCTGTGATCATGCAGTGATGATGCAGTGATGACGCTGTGATGATATTGTATAGTTGATGTGATGATGCAGTGATGATGCAGAGATGATGCAGTGATGATGCTGTGATGATGCAGTGATTATTCAGTGATGATGCTTTGATGACGCTGTGATGGTGCTGTGATAATACTGTGATGATGCAGTGATGATACTGTGATGATGCAGTGAGGATGCTGTGATGACGCAGTGATGATGATGTGATGATACAGTGATGACGCTGTGATGATTATCTGATGATGCAGTGATGATGCACTAATGATGCTGTGATGGTGGTGTGATGATGTTGTGATGATGTAGTGATGGTGCAGGGATGATGCAGTGATGATGGTGTGATGATGCTGTGAAGACGCTCTGATGATGCTGTGATGATGCAGTGATGATGCTGTGATGATGCAGTGATGACGCTGTGATGATATTGTGTAGTTGATGTGATGATGCAGTGATGATGCAGTGATGATGCTGTGATGATGCTGTGATGATGCAGTGATTCTTCAGTGATGATGCTTTGATGACGCTGTGATGATGCTGTGATGATGCTGTGATGATGCAGTGAGGATGCTCAGATGATGCAGTGATGATGCAGTGATCATGCTGTGATGATGCTGTGATGATGCTGATATAATGCTGTTATGATGCAGTGATTATGCAGTGATGATGCTGTGATGACACTGGTGATTTTGTGATGACACTGTGATGATGCTGTGACAATGCAGTGATGATGCAGTGATGATGCTGTGATGACGCTGTGTTGATGCAGTGATGATGGTGTGATGATGTTCTGATGATGCAGTGATTATGCAGTGATGATGCTGTGATGACACTGCGATGATGCTGTGATGATACAGTGATGACGGTGTGATGATTATCTGATGATGCAGTGATGATGCAGTGATGATGCTGTGATTGTGGTGTGATGATGTTGTGATGATGTAGTGATGGTGCAGGGATGATGCTGTGATGATGTTGTGATGACTCTGTGGTGATGCTGTAATGATGCTGTGATGATGCAGTGATGATACTGTGATGATGCTGTGATGACGCAGTGATGATGATGTGATGATGCTGCGATGATGCAGTGATGATACTGTGATGATGCAGTGATGATGCTGTGATGATACTATGATGACTCTGTGATGATGCAGTCAGTAAGCAGTAATGATGCTGTGATGATGCTGATATAATGCTGTGATGATGCACTGATTATGCAGTGATGATGCAGTGATGATGGTGTGATGATGCTGTGAAGACGCTCTGATGATGCTGTGATCATGCAGTGATGATGCAGTGATGACGCTGTGATGATATTGTATAGTTGATGTGATGATGCAGTGATGATGCAGAGATGATGCAGTGATGATGCTGTGATGATGCAGTGATTATTCAGTGATGATGCTTTGATGACGCTGTGATGGTGCTGTGATAATACTGTGATGATGCAGTGATGATACTGTGATGATGCAGTGAGGATGCTGTGATGACGCAGTGATGATGATGTGATGATACAGTGATGACGCTGTGATGATTATCTGATGATGCAGTGATGATGCACTAATGATGCTGTGATGGTGGTGTGATGATGTTGTGATGATGTAGTGATGGTGCAGGGATGATGCAGTGATGATGGTGTGATGATGCTGTGAAGACGCTCTGATGATGCTGTGATGATGCAGTGATGATGCTGTGATGATGCAGTGATGACGCTGTGATGATATTGTGTAGTTGATGTGATGATGCAGTGATGATGCAGTGATGATGCTGTGATGATGCTGTGATGATGCAGTGATTCTTCAGTGATGATGCTTTGATGACGCTGTGATGATGCTGTGATGATGCTGTGATGATGCAGTGAGGATGCTCAGATGATGCAGTGATGATGCAGTGATCATGCTGTGATGATGCTGTGATGATGCTGATATAATGCTGTTATGATGCAGTGATTATGCAGTGATGATGCTGTGATGACACTGGTGATTTTGTGATGACACTGTGATGATGCTGTGACAATGCAGTGATGATGCAGTGATGATGCTGTGATGACGCTGTGTTGATGCAGTGATGATGGTGTGATGATGTTCTGATGATGCAGTGATTATGCAGTGATGATGCTGTGATGACACTGCGATGATGCTGTGATGATACAGTGATGACGGTGTGATGATTATCTGATGATGCAGTGATGATGCAGTGATGATGCTGTGATTGTGGTGTGATGATGTTGTGATGATGTAGTGATGGTGCAGGGATGATGCTGTGATGATGTTGTGATGACTCTGTGGTGATGCTGTAATGATGCTGTGATGATGCAGTGATGATACTGTGATGATGCTGTGATGACGCAGTGATGATGATGTGATGATGCTGCGATGATGCAGTGATGATACTGTGATGATGCAGTGATGATGCTGTGACTATGCAGTGATGATGCAGTGTTGACCATGCGATGATGCTGTTATGAGGCAGTGATGAAACAGTTAAGATGCTGTGATGATGCTCTGATGACACTCTGATGATGCTGTGATGATGCAGTGATGATGCTATGATGATGCAGTGATGATGGTATGATGATGCAATGATGATGCTCTGATGACGCTGTGATGACGCAGTAATAAGCAGTAATGATGCTGTGATGATGCAGTGATGATGCTGTGTTGATGCAGTGATTATGCTGTGATGATGCAGTGATTATGCAGTGATGATGCTCTGATGATGCTCTAATCATGCTCTGATGATGCTGTGATGATGCTGTGATGATGATGTGATGATGCTTTGATGATGCAGGGATGACGCTGTGAAGACGCAGTTATGATGCTGTGATGACGCTGTGATGATGCTGTGATGATACAGTGATTATGCAGTGATGATGCTGTTATGACACTGTGATGATGTTGTGTAGACGATGTGATGATGCTGCAATGATGCTGTGATGACGCTGTGATGATGCTGTGATGATACAGTGATTATGGAGTGATGATGCTGTGATGACACTGTGATGATATTGTGTAGATGATGTGATGACGCTGTGATTATGCTGTGATGACGCAGTGATGATGCAGTGATGACGCTGCGATGATACTGTGATGACGCTCTGATGATGCTGTGATGATGCAGTGATGATGATGTGATGATGCAGTTATGATGCAATGATGATGTAGTGGTGATGCTCCGATGATGCAGTGATGATGCAGTAAGTAAGCAGTAATGATGCTGTGATGATGTGATTATGCTGTGATTACGCAGTCATGATGTTGTGATGATGCAGTGATGATGCAGAGATGATGCAGTGATGACGCTGTGATGATGCAGTAATAAGCAGTAATGATGCCGTGATGATGCTGTGATGATGCTTTGATGATGCAGTGATTATGTAGTGATGATGGTGTGATGATGCAGTGATTATGTAGTGATGATGCTCTGATGACGCTCTAATCATGCTCTGATGATGCTGTGATGATGCTGTGATGATGATGTGATGATGCTTTGATGATGCAGGGATGATGCAGTGATGACGCTGTGAAGACGCAGTTATGATGCTGTGATGACGCTGTGATGATGCTGTGATGATACAGTGATGATGCAGTGATGATGCTGTGATGACGCTGTGATGATGCAGTTTTGACCATGCGATGATGCTGTGATGACGCAGTGATGATGCAGTGATGACGCTGCGATGACACTGTGATGACGCTGTGATGATGCAGTGATGCTGTGATGATGCTGTGATGACGCTCTAATGATGCTGTGATGAAGATGTGATTATGCAGTGATTACGCAGTCATGATGTTGTGATGATGCAGTGATGATGCTGTAGTGATAATGCTATGATGACGCTGTGGTGATGCTATAATGATTCTGTGATGATGCAGTGATGATAGTGTGATGATGCAGTGATGCAGTGATGACACTGTGATGATGTTGTGATAATGTTGTGAAGATGCTCTGATGATGCTCTGATGACGCAGTGATGATTTTGTAATGACGCTGTGATGATGCATTTATGTTGCTGCGATGACACTGTGATGACGCTGTGATGATGCAGTGACACAGTGATGACACTGCGTTGCTGTTGAGATAATGTTGTGAGGATGCTGTGATGATAGAGTGATGATGCAGAGATGATGCTGTGATGACTCTGTGATGATGCAGTGATGATGCAGTGATCATGCTGTGACTATGCAGTGATGATGCTGTGATGATGCAGTGTTGACCATGCGATGATGCTGTGATGAGGCAGTGATGAAGCAGTTAAGATGCTGTGATGATGCTCTGATGACACTCTGATGATGCTGTGATGATGCAGTGATGATGCTGTGATGATGCAGTGATGATGCTATGATGATGCAATGATGATGCTCTGATGACGCTGTGATGATGCAGTAATAAGCAGTGATGATGCTGTGATGATGCTTTGATGATGCAGTGATGATGGTGTGATGACGGTCTAATGATGCTGTGATGATGCAGTGATGATGCTGTGTTGATGCAGTGATGATGCTGTGATCATGCTGTGATGATGCTTTGATGATGCAGGGATGATGCAGTGATGATGCTGTGAAGACGCAGTTATGATGCTGTGATGACGCTGTGATGATGCTTTGATGATACAGTGATTATGCAGTGATGATGCTGTGATGACACTGTGATGATGTTGTGTAGATGATGTGATGATGCTGTGATGACGCTGTGATGATGCTGTGATTATGCAGTTTTGACCATGCAATGATGCTGTGATGACGCAGTGATGATGCCGTGATGACGCTGCGATGACACTGTGATGACGCTGTGGTGATGCTGTGATGACACTGTGATGATGCTGTGATTATGCTGTGATGACGCTCCGATGATGCTGTGATGATGCAGTGATGATGATGTGATGATGCAGTTATGATGCAATGATGATGTAGTAGTGATGCTCCGATGATGCAGTGATGATGCAGTAAGTAAGCAGTATTGATGCTGTGATGATGCTGTGATGAAGATGTGATTATGCAGTGATTACGCAGTCATGATGTTGTGATGATGCAGTGATGATGCACTGATGATGCAGTCATGATGCAGTCATGATGCTGAGATGATGTAGTGATAATGCTATGATGACGCTGTGGTGATGCTGTAATGATTCCGTGATGATGCAGTGATGATACTGTGATGTTGCAGTGATGATGCAGTGATGACGCTGTGTTGATGCAGTGATGACGCTGCGATGATGATGTTGTGATGCTGTGATGATGCTATGATTCTGTTGTGATGACTCTGTGATGATGATGTGATGATGCTATGATTCTGTTGTGATGACTCTGTGATGATGATGTGATGATGCTGTGATGATGCAGTGATGATGGTGTGATGTTGCTCTGATGATGCAGTGATTATGCAGTGATGATGATGTGATGACACTGTGATGATGTTGTGATGATGCAGTGATGATGCAGTGATGATGGTGTGATGATGCAATGATGACGCTGTAATGATTATCTGATGATGCAGTGATGATGCATTGATGATGCTGTGATGGTGGTGTGATGATGTTGTGATGATGTAGTGATGGTGCAGGGATGATGCTGTGATGATGCTGTGGTGATGCTGTAATGATTCTGTGATGATGCAGTGATGATGCTGTGATGACACTGTGATGATGTTGTGATGATACTGCGATGATGCAGTGATGGTGCTGTGATGATGCTGATATAATGCTGTGATGATGCAGTGATGATACTGTGATGATGCAGTGATGATGCTGTGATGATGCTCTGATGATGCAGTGATTATGCAGTGATGATGCTGTGATGACACTGTGATGATGGTGTGATGATGCAATGATGACACTGTAATGATTATCTGATGATGCAGTGATGATGCACTGATGATGCTGTGATGGTGGTGTGATGATGTTGTGATGATGTAGTGATGGTGCAGGGATGATGCTGTGATGATGCTGTGGTGATGCTGTAATGATTCTGTGATGATGCAGTGATGATGTTGTTATGACACTGTGGTGATTTTGTGATTATGCTGTGATGATGCAGTGATGATACTATGACGATGCAGTGATGACGCTGTGTTGATGCAGAGATGATGCTGCGATGATGATGTTGTGATGCTGTGATGATGCTATGATTATGTTGCGATGACTCTGTGATGATGCAGTGATGATGCAGTGATGATGGTGTGATGATGCTCTGATGATGCAGTGATTATGCAGTGATGATGCTGTGAAGACGCTCTGATGATGCTGTGATGATGCTGTGATAATACTGTGATGATGCAGTGATGATGGTGTGATGATGCAGTGAGGATGCTGTGATGATGTAGTGATGATGCAGTGATCATGCTGTGATGATGCTGATATAATGCTGTGATGATGCAGTGATTATGCAGTGATGATGCTGTGATGACACTTGTGATTTTGTGATGATGCTGTGATGATGCAGTGATGATACTGTGGTGATGCAGTGATGATGCAGTGATGACGCTGTGTTGATGCAGAGATGACGCTGCGATGATGACGTTGTGATGCTGTGATGATGCTATGATTATGTTGCGATGACTCTGTGATGACGCAGTGAAGATGATTTGATGATACAGTGATGACGCTGTGATGATTATCTGATGATGCAGTGATGATGCACTGATGATGCTGTGATGGTGGTGTGATGATGTTGTGATGATGTAGTGATGATGCAGGGATGATGCTGTGATGATGCTGTGATGACTCTGTGGTGATGCTGTGATGATACAGTGATGATGCTTTGATGACACTGTGATGATGCAGTGATGATACTGTGATGATGCAGTGATGACGCTGTGTTGATGTAGTGATGACGCTGCGATGATGATGTTGTCATGCTGTGATGAAGCAGTGGTGATGGTGTGATGTTGATGCTCTGATGATGCAGTGATGATGCAGTGATGATGCTGTTATGACACTGTGATGATGTTGTGATGATGCAGTGATGATGCAGTGATGACGCTGTGATGATATTGTGTAGTTGATGTGATGATGCTGTGATGATGCTGCAATGATATTTTGATGACGCTTTGATGATGCAGTGATGATGCTGCGATGACGCTGTGATGATGCTGTGACTATGTTGATGACGCTGTGATGATGCAGTGATGATGCTGTGATTATGATGTGATGATGCAGTGATGACGCCGTCATGATATAGTGATGACACTGCGATGATGCTATGATGATGCAGTGATGATACTGTGATGATGCAGTAATGATGTACTGAGGACGCTTTGTTGATGCTTTGTTGACGGTGCGATGATGATGTTGTGATGCTGTGATGATGCTATGATTATGTTGCGATGACTCTGTGATGATGCAGTGATGATGCTGTGATGATGCAGTGATGATGGTGTGATGATGCTGTGATGATGCAGTGATTATGCAGTGATGATGCTGTGATGACACTGATGATGCTGTGACGATGCAGTGATGATGCAGTGAAGATGCTGTGATGACACTGTGACGATGCAGTGATGATGCAGTGATGATGGTGTGATGATGCTGTGAAGACGCTCTGATGATGCTGTGTTGACGCAGTGATGATGATGTGATGATGCAGTGATGACGCTGTAATGATTATCTGATGATGCATTGATGATGCATTGATGATGCTGTGATGGTGGTGTGATGGTGCAGGGATGATGCTGTGATGATGCTGTGATGACTCTGTTATGATGCTGTAATGATTCTGTGATGATGCAGTGATGATGCTCTGATGACACTGTGATGATGCTGTAATGATTCTGTGATGATGCTGTGATGACACTGTGATGATGTTGTGATGATGCTGCGATGATGCAGTGATGATACTGTGATGATGCAGTGATGATGCTGTGTTGATGTAGTGATGATGCTGCGATGATGATGTTGTGATGCTGTGATGATGCAGTGGTGATGGTGTGATGATGCTCTGATCATGCAATGATGATGCTGTTATGACACTGTGATGATGTTGTGATGATGCTGTGATGATACTATGATGACTCTGTGATGATGCAGTCAGTAAGCAGTAATGATGCTGTGATGATGCTGATATAATGCTGTGATGATGCAGTGATTATGCAGTGATGATGCTGTGATGACACTGTGATGATATTTTGATGATGCAGTGATGATGCAGTGATGATGGTGTGATGATGCTGTGAAGACGCTCTGATGATGCTGTGATCACGCAGTGATGATGCAGTGATGACGCTGTGATGATATTGTGTAGTTGATGTGATGATGCAGTGATGATGCAGAGATGATGCAGTGATGATGCAGTGATTATTCAGTGATGATGCTTTGATGACGCTGTGATGATGCTGTGATAATACTGTGATGATGCAGTGATGATGGTGTGATGATGCAGTGAGGATGCTGTGATGATGCAGTGATGATGCAGTGATCATGCTGTGATGATGCTGTGATGATGCTGATATAATGCTGTGATGATGCAGTGATTATGCAGTGATGATGCTGTGATGATGCTGTGTTGATACAGTGATGACGTTGCGATGATGATGTTGTGATGCTGTGATGATGCTATGATTATGTTGCGATGACTCTGTGATGATGCAGTGATGATCGTGTGATGATGCTCTGATGATGCAGTGATTATGCAGTGATGATGCTGTGATGACACTGTGATGATGCTGTGATGATGCAGTGATGATGGAGTAATGATGCTGTGAAGACGCTCTGATGATGCTGTGATGACGCAGTGATGATTATGTGATGATACAGTGATGACGCTGTGATGATTATCTGATGATGCAGTGATGATGCACTAATGATGCTGTGATGGTGGTGTGATGATGTAGTGATGGTGCAGGGATGATGCAGTGATGATGGTGTGATGATGCTGTGAAGACGCTATGATGATGCTGTGATGATACTGTGATGATGCTGTGATGATGCAGTGATGACGCTGTGATGATATTGTGTAGTTGATGTGATGATGCTGTGATGATGCAGTGATTATTCAGTGATGATGCTTTGATGACGCTGTGATGATGCTGTGATGATGCTGTGATGATGCAGTGAGGATGCTCAGATGATGCAGTGATGATGCAGTGATCATGCTGTGATGATGCTGTGATGATGCTGATATAATGCTGTGATGATGCAGTGATTATGCAGTGATGATGCTGTGATGACACTGTGGTGATTTTGTGATGACGCTGTGATGATGCTGTGACGATGCAGTGATGATGCAGTGATGATGCTGTGATGACACTGCGATGATGCTGTGACGATGCAGTGTTGATGGTGTGATGATGCTGTGAAGACGCTCTGATGATGCTGTGATGACGCAGTGATGATGATGTGATGATACAGTGATGACGCTGTGATGATTATCTGATGATGCAGTGATGATGCACTGATGATGCTGTGATTGTGGTGTGATGATGTTGTGATGATGTAGTGATGGTGCAGGGATGATGCTGTGATGATGTTGTGATGATGCTGTGTTGATGCAGTGATGATACAGTGATTATGCTGTGATGATGGTGTGATGATGTAGTGATTATGCAGTGATGATGCTCTGATGACGGTCTAATCATGCTCTGATGATGCTGTGATGATGATGTGATGATGCTTTGATGATGCAGGGATGATGCAGTGATGACGCTGTGAAGACGCAGTTATGATGCTGTGATGACGCTGAGATGATACAGTGATGATGCACTGATGATGCTGTGATTGTGGTGTGATGATGTTGTGATGATGTAGTGATGGTGCAGGGATGATGCTGTGATGATGTTGTGATGACTCTGTGGTGATGCTGTAATGATGCTGTGATGATGCAGTGATGATACTGTGATGATGCTGTGATGACGCAGTGATGATGATGTGATGATGCTGCGATGATGCAGTGATGATACTGTGATGATGCAGTGATGATGCTGTGACTATGCAGTGATGATGCAGTGTTGACCATGAGATGATGCTGTGATGAGGCAGTGATGAAACAGTTAAGATGCTGTGATGATGCTCTGATGACACTCTGATGATGCTGTGATGATGCAGTGATGATGCTGTGATGATGCAGTGATTATGCAGTGATGATGCTCTGATGATGCTCTAATCATGCTCTGATGATGCTGTGATGATGCTGTGATGATGATGTGATGATGCTTTGATGATGCAGTGATGACGCTGTGAAGACGCAGTTATGATGCTGTGATGACGCTGTGATGATGCTGTGATGATACAGTGATTATGCAGTGATGATGCTGTTATGACACTGTGACGATGTTTTGTAGACGATGTGATGATGCTGCAATGATGCTTTGATGACGCTTTGATGATGCAGTGATGATGCTGTGATGATGCTGTGATGATACAGTGATTATGGAGTGATGATGGTGTGATGACAGTGTGATGATATTGTGTAGATAATGTGATGATGCTGTGATTATGCTGTGATGACGCAGTGATGATGCAGTGATGACGCTGCGATGACACTGTGATGACGCTCTGATGATGCTGTGATGATGCAGTGATGATGATGTGATGATGCAGTTATGATGCAATGATGATGTAGTGGTGATGCTCCGATGATGCAGTGATGATGCAGAAAGTAAGCAGTAATGATGCTGTGATGATGCTGTGATGAAGATGTGATTATGCTGTGATTACGCAGTCATGATGTTGTGATGATGCAGTGATAATGCAGAGATGATGCAGTGATGATGCTGTGATGATGCTGTGATGATGCAGTGATTATTCAGTGATGATGCTCTGATGACGCTGTGATGATGCAGTAATAAGCAGTAATGATGCTGTGATGATGCTGTGATGATGCTTTGATGATGCAGTGATGATGCTGTGATGATGGTGTGATGACGGTCTAATGATGCTCTGATGATGCAGTGATGATGCTGTGTTGATGCAGTGATGATGCAGTGATTATGCTGTGATGATGGTGTGATGATGCAGTGATTATGCAGTGATGATGCTCTGATGACGCTCTAATCATGCTCTGATGATGCTGTGATGATGCTGTGATGATGATGTGATGATGCTTTGATGATGCAGGGATGATGCAGTGATGACGCTGTGAAGACGCAGTTATGATGCTGTGATGACGCTGTGAGGATGCTGTGATGATACAGTGATGATGCAGTGATGATGCTGTGATGACGCTGTGATGATGCAGTTTGACCATGCGATGATGCTGTGATGACGCAGTGATGATGCAGTGATGACGCTGCGATGACACTGTGATGATGCTGTGATGACGCTCTGATGATGCTGTGATGATGCAGTGATGATGTTGTGATGATGCAGTTATGATGCAATGATGATGTAGTGGTGATGCTCCGATGATGCAGTGATGATGCAGTAGGTAAGCAGTAATGATGCAGTGATGATGCTGTGATGAAGATATGATTATGCAGTGATTACGCAGTCATGATGTTGTGATGATGCAGTGATGATGCTCTGATGATGCAGTCATGATGCTGTGATGATGTAGTGATAATGCTATGATGACGCTGTGGTGATGCTGTAATGATTCTGTGATGATGCAGTGATGATAGTGTGATGATGCAGTGATGCAGTGATGACACTGTGATGATGTTGTGATAATGTTGTGAAGATGCTCTGATGATGCTCTGATGACGCAGTGATGATTTTGTAATGACGCTGTGATGATGCATTTATGTTGCTGCGATGACACTGTGATGACGCTGTGATGATGCAGTGACGCAGTGATGACACTGCGTTGCTGTTGAGATAATGTTGTGAGGATGCTGTGATGATGCAGTCATGATGCTATGATGATGCTCAGATGATGCAGTGATGATGCAGTGATGATGCTGAGATGATGCAGTGATGATTCTGTGATGATGCTGTGATGATGCAGTGAGTAAGCTGTAATGATGCTGTGATGATGCTCAGATGATGCAGTGATTATACTGTGATGATGCTGTGATGATGCTGTGATAATACTGTGATGAAGCAGTGATGATGGTGTGATGATGCAGTGAGGATGCTGTGATGATGCAGTGATGATGCAGTGATGATGCACTGATGATGCTGTGTTGGTGGTGTGATGATGTTGTGATGATGTAGTGATGGTGCAGGGATGATGCTGTGATGACTGTGGTGATGCTGTAATGATGCTGTGATGATGCAGTGATGATACTGTGATGATGCAGTGATGACACTGATGATGTTGTGATGATGCAGTGATGATGCTGTGATGACACTGTGGTGATTTTGTGATGACGCTGTGTTGATGTAGTGATGACGCTGCGGTGATGATGTTGTGATGATGCAGTGATGATTCAGTGGTGATGGTGTGATGATGCTCTGATGATGCAGTGATTATGCAGTGATGATGCTGTGATGACTCTGTGATGATGCAGTGATGATGCAGTGATCATGCTGTGATGATGCTGTGATGATGCTGTGATGACACTGCGATGATGCTGTGACTATGCAGTGATGATGCTGTGATGATGCAGTGGTGATGGTGTGATGATGCTCTGATCATGCAATGATGATGCTGTTATGACACTGTGATGATGTTGTGATGATGCTGTGATGATACTATGATGACTCTGTGATGATGCAGTCAGTAAGCAGTAATGATGCTGTGATGATGCTGATATAATGCTGTGATGATGCACTGATTATGCAGTGATGATGCAGTGATGATGGTGTGATGATGCTGTGAAGACGCTCTGATGATGCTGTGATCATGCAGTGATGATGCAGTGATGACGCTGTGATGATATTGTATAGTTGATGTGATGATGCAGTGATGATGCAGAGATGATGCAGTGATGATGCTGTGATGATGCTGTGATGATGCTGTGATGTCACTGTGATGATGTTGTGTAGATGATGTGATGATGCTGTGATGATGCTTTGATCATGTTGTGATGATGCTGTGATGATGCTGTAATGACGCTGTGATGATGCTGTGACTATGCAGTGATGATGCAGTGATGATGCTGTGATGATGCTGTAAGGATGCTCTAATGATGCAGTAAATATGCAGTGATGATGCTGTGATGAATCTGTGATGATGTTGTGTAAATGCTGTGATGATGCTGCGATGATGCTGCGATGATGCTGTGATGATGCTATGATGATGCAGTGATCTTGCTGTGATGACGCAATTATGATGCTGTGATGACACTGTGATGATGCAGCGATGATGCTGTGATGATGCAGTGATGGCGCTGTGATGATGCAGTGAGTAAGTAGTAATGATGCTGTGATGATGCTGAGAAGATGCTATGATGATGCAATGATGATGCTGTGATGATAGTGTGATGATGCTCTGATGATGCAGTGATGATGCAGTGGTGATGGTGTGATGATGCTCTGATGATGCTGTGATGATGCTGTGATGATGCTCAGATGATGATGAGATGATGCAGTTTTGATGCTGTGATGATGCTGTGATGATGCTGTGATGATGCGTTGATGATGGTGTGATGATGCTGAGATGATGTTGTGATGATGGTGTGAAGATGCAGTGATTATGCAGTGATGATACAGTGATTATGCTGTGATGATGCAGTGATGATGCAGTGATGATGCTATGATGATGCTGTGATGACACTGAAGATGCTGCATTGATGCTGTGATGATGCTGTGATGACTCTGTGATGACTCTGTGATGATGCAATCAGTAAGCAGTAATGATGCTGTGATGATGCAGTGATTACGCAGTGATTACACAGAGATGATGCAGTGTTTATGCAGTGATTATGCAGTGATGACGCTGTGATGATTCTCTGATGATGCAGTGATGATGCCGTGATGATGCTGTGATGATGTTGTGTATTTGATTTGATGACGCTGTGATGATGCTGTGATGATGTTGTGTATATGATGTGTTGACGCTGTAATGATGCTGTGATGATGCTGTGATGATGCAGAGATGATACTGTAATGATGCAGTGATTATGCACTGATGACGCTGTGTTGATGCAGTGATGACGCTGCGATGATTATGTTGTGATGCTGTGATGATGCTATGATTATGTTGTGATGACTCTGTGATGATGATGTGATGATGCAGTGATGATCACAGAATCACAGAATTTTCTAGGTTGGAAGAGACCTTAAGATCATCGAGTCCAACCTCTGACCTAACGCTAACAGTCCCCACTAAATCATATCCCTAAGCTCAACATCTAATCGTCTTTTAAAGTCTTCCAGGGATGGTGACTCCACCACTTCCCTGGGCAGCCTGTTCCAATGTCGAACAACCCTTTCGGTAAAAAAGTGCCCCCTAACATCCAGCCTAAAACTCCCCTGGCGCAACTTAATCCCATTCCCCCTCGTCCTATCACCAGGCACGTGGAAGAATAAACCAACCCCCACCTCGCTACAGCCTCCCTTAAGGTATCTGTAGAGAGCAATAAGGTCACCCCTGAGCCTCCTTTTCTCCAGGCTGAACAAGCCCAGCTCCCTCAGCCGCTCCTCGTAGGACTTGTTCTCCAGGCCCCTCACCAGCTTCGTCGCCCTTCTCTGAACCCGCTCAAGCACCTCGACGTCCTTCTTGTAGCGAGGGGCCCAAAACTGAACACAGTACTCGAGGTGCGGCCTCACCAGAGCCGAGTACAGGGGGACGATCACCTCCCTAGCCCTGCTGGCCACACTGTTTCTTATGCAGGCCAGGATGCTGTTGGCCTTTTTGGCGACCTGAGCACACTGCTGGCTCATATTCAGCCGACTATCCACCATCACTCCCAGGTCCTTCTCTGCCTGGCAGCTCTCCAACCACTCATCTCCCAGCCTGTAGCTCTGCTTGGGGTTATTGCACCCCAGGTGCAGGACCCGGCACTTGGCCTTGTTGAACTTCATGCAGTTGGCCTCAGCCCATCGGTCAAGCCTGTCCAGATCCTCCTGCAGAGCCTTCCTACCCTCAAGCAGATCGACACACGCACCTAGCTTGGTGTCATCTGCAAACTTACTGAGGGTGCACTCAATGCCCTCGTCCAGATCATCGATGAAGATATTAAAGAGGACCGGCCCCAGCACCGAGCCCTGGGGAACGCCACTAGTGACCGGCCTCCAACTGGACTTGACTCCATTTACCATGACTCTTTGGGCCCGGCTATCCAGCCAGTTTCTAACCCAACGAAGCGTGCGCCAGTCCAAGCCAAGAGCAGCCAGTTTCTTGAGGAGAATGCTGTGGGAGACGGTGTCAAAAGCCTTGCTGAAGTCAAGGTAGACCACATCCACAGCCTTTCCCTCATCCACCCAGCGCGTCACTTTGTCATAGAAGGAGATCAGGTTCGTCAAGCAGGATCTGCCTTTCAGAAACCCATGCCGACTGGGCCTGATCGCCTGCTTGCCCTGCAAGTGCTGCATGATGACTCTCAAGAGGATCTGCTCCATGAGCTTCCCTGGCACTGAGGTTAAACTGACAGGCCTGTAGTTTCCTGGGTCTGCCCTCCGGCCCTTCTTGTAGATGGGCGTCACGTTTGCTAGCCGCCAGTCAACTGGGACCTCCCCCGATAGCCAGGACTGCTGATAAATGATGGATAGTGGCTTGGCCAGCTCCTCTGCCAGTTCTCTCAGTACCCTTGGGTGGATCCCATCCGGCCCCATCGACTTGTGCACGTCCAAGTGCCGTAGCAGATCACCAACCAGTTCCTCGTCGATAGTGAGGGCCACATCCTGCTCCACATCCCCCTCCACCAGCTCAGGGTACTGAGTATCCAGAGAACAACCAGTATTGCCGCTAAAGACTGAGGTGAAGAAGGCATTAAGCACCTCCGCCTTTTCTTCATCTCTTGTAACTAAGTTTCCCCCCTCATCCAGTAAAGGATGGAGATTCTCCTTAGTCCTCCTTTTTGTGTTGATGTATTTATAAAAACGTTTTTTGTTATCTTTAACGGCAGTAGCCAGATTGAGCTCCAGATGAGCTTTGGCCTTCCTAATTTTGTCCCTGCACAGCCTCGCAACATCCTTATAGTCCTCCCTAGTGGCCTGCCCACTTTTCCAAAGGTTATAAACCCTCTTTTTTCTCCTAAGCTCAAGCCACAATTCTCTGTTCAGCCAGGCTGGTCTTCTTCCCCGCCAGCTCGTCTTTGGGCACGTGGGGACAGACCGTTCCTGCGCCATTAAGATTTCCCTCTTGAAGAGCGCCCAGCCTTCCTGGACCCCTCTGCCCTTCAGAACCGCCTCCCAAGGGACTCTACCAACCAGTGTCCTGAGCAGCTCAAAGTCAGCCCTCCGGAAGTCCAATACAGCAGTTTTGCTGGTCCCCTTCCTGGCCTCGCCAAGAACAGTGAACTCCACCATTTCGTGGTCACTCTGCCCAAGACAGCTCCCGACAATCACATCCTCCACCAGTCCTTCTCTGTTTGTGAAGAGAAGGTCTAGCGGGGCACCACCCCTGGTAGGTTCACTAACCAGCTGCGTCAGGAAGCTATCTTCCACACTCTCCAGAAACCTCCTAGACTGCTTTCTTTGGGCTGTGTTGTGCTTCCAGGATATGTCAGGGAAATTGAAGTCCCCCACGAGTACAAGCGCTGAAGATTTTGCAACTTCTGTCAGTTGCCTGTAGAACTCCTCGTCCGTCTCCTCATCCTGGTTCGGCGGTCTATAGCAGACCCCGACCAGGACACTAGCCTTGTTGCCCCTGCTGATCCTAACCCAAAGGGACTCGACCTTGTCATTCCTAGCCTCGAGTTCTACAACCTCGAAAGACTCTCTAATATAGAGAGCCACACCACCACCCCTTCTGTGCCGCCTGTCCCTTCTGAAGAGCTTATAGCCAGGCATTGCAGCACTCCAGTCATGAGACTGGTCCCACCACGTCTCCGTGATGGCAACCAAGTCGTAGCCTGCCTGCCGCACGATGGCTTCCAGCTCCTCCTGTTTGTTACCCATGCTGCGTGCATTGGTGTAGATGCACTTCAGCTGGGCCATTACCTTATCCTCCGGCCTTGCCATTATTCCCCCTGGCACAGCCCCAACAATCCTTGCCTCAGCCCCATCCCCCTTCTTACCTAGTCTAAAGCCCTCTCAATGAGCCCTGCCAGCTCCTGGCCCAGGATCCTTTTTCCCCTAAAAGATAGAGACCCGTCCGCGGCCATCAGGCCAGGTGCTGAGTAAAGTGCCCCATGGTCGAAAAACCCAAGATTTCTGCGTTGGCACCAGCCCCGAAGCCACGTGTTTAACAGGTGGGCTTTCCATGTCCTCTCTGTTCCCCTCCCTGCCACCGTAGGGATGGATGAAAACACCACCTGCACTCCCGCTCCATCCACTAACCGTCCCAGCCCCCTAAAGTCTCGTTTAATAGCCTTCAGGCTTCTCTCTTCAATGTTGTCACTGCCCGCCTGGACTATCAAAAGAGGATAATAATCAGAGGGGCATACCAGGTTGGGAAGCTGCCTGGCAACGTCCCTGACCCTGGCCCCAGGGAGGCAGCAGACTTCCCTACGGGTAAGGTCGGGCCGACAAATAGGGCCCTCTGTTCCCCTAAGAATAGAGTCTCCAACAACAATAACCCTCCTGTCTTTCTTGATGGAGGCAGTCCTGAGGCGTGGAGTCGACCTCCTCGCCCTAGGCACCCTCCTGGGAACACTTGCTACCTCTTCCTCAGCTACTGGTCTGTCGAGCTCCAGGGCCTCAAACCTGTTGCGTAAGGGCACCTGGGAAGGTGGGGCCGGAAGGGGAGGGCATCGCCTGCGGTGTCGAGCAGGGACCTGTTTCCATTCCTCCTCAATTCCCAGATTCCCTCCCTCTGCCCGACAGTTACAGGGCAGGGGGTCCACCACTGTTTGGGGCGTCTCACCCCGGTACCTCTCCTTGAGGCCCTGCAGGGAGTCGCTCCACCAGTCTATCTCCCGCTCACACTCCCTGATATCCCTCAACCTCTCCACCTCCTCCTTGAGCTCCGCCACCATGCGGACCAGGTCATCCACCTGCTCGCACCTCACGCACGCAGTTTCTCTGCCTCCCGCCGATGGCAGCAACAGGCTCAGACACTCCTTGCATCCGGTGACCTGAACTGCTGCGTTTTTTAACGGGTAGTCGGTCTGGGTGTGTACCGACTTCCTGGAGAGCGCACCCGGCCTGGTGGAGACCATTATCACCTAGCTAACGGCTGTCGTTAAGGAGGTGTTCGTATGGGCGGGGGGAGCGCTCCGCCCTGCCTGCTCGCCCTGCCTGCGCGAACTGCCGCGCTAACTGCCGCACCACGCCCTGTTTGCCCACCCTGTTCGCCGCGCTCCTGGTCGCTCGCGCTCCCTAGGGGCAGCTTTTGAACAGCCGGGGGGGGGGCGCTGCTGGCTCCGCCTTCGCCTCGTCAGCCTCCCTCACGAGGGCTGCCAGGTCCTGGCGGCTCCCTCAAGTAGGCTCGATGCTGGAAAAATTAGCCCTGCCTGGCCCGATCCCCCGCTCCGCTGCAGAACGCGTCTGCCCCGGAGCCGATCGCCTCGGCAAATGGCAGTGAAATGGCGGTGGCGCCCGATTTAAATAGCCCGCCGCTGACGCTGCTGGCTCCGCCTTCGCCTCGTCAGCCTCCCTCACGAGGGCTGCCGGGTCCTGGCGGCTCCCTCAAGTAGGCTCGATGCCGGAAAAATTAGCCCTGCCTGGCCCGATCCCCCCCTCCGCTGCAGAACGCGTCTGCCCCGGAGCCGATCGCCTCGGCAAATGGCAGTGAATGATGGTGTGATGATGCTGTGAAGACGCTCTGATGATGCTGTAGTGACGCAGTGATGATGATGTGATGATGCAGTGATGACGCTGTGATGATTTTCTGATGATGCAGTGATGATGCATTGATGATGCAGTGATGATGCAGTGATGATGTTGTGATGATGTAGTGATGGTGCAGGGATGATGCTGTGATAATGCTCTGATGACTCTGTGATGATGCTGTAATGGTTCTGTGATGATACTGTGATGATGCAGTGATGATGCACTGATGACGCTGTGTTGATGCAGTGATGACGCTGCGATGATGCTATGATTATGTTGTGATGACTCTGTGATGATGATGTGATGATGCTGTGATGATGTAGTGATGATGCTGTGATGATGCTCATATGATGCATTGATTATGCAGTGATGATGCTGTGATGACACTGTGATGATGCAGTGATTATGCAGTGATGATGCATTGATGATGTTGTGATGACTCTGTGATGATGCTGCAATGATTCTGTGATGATGCAGTGATGATGCATTGCTGATGCAGTGATGACGCTGTGATAATGTAGTGATGATGTTCTGATGATGGTGTGACGATGCAGAGATGATGGTGTGATGATGCAGTGATGATGCTGTGATGATGCTGTGGTGATGCTGTCGTGATGCAGTGATAATGCTGTGATGATGCAGTGATGATGCTGTGATGATGCAGTGAGTAAGCAGTAATGATGCTGTGATGATGTTGTGATGACACTATGATGATGTTGTGATGATGCAGTGATGATGCAGTGATGATGCAGTGATGACGCTGTGTTGATGCAGTGATGACGCTGCGATGATGCTGTGATGACGCTCTGATGATGCTGTGATGATGTAGTGATGACGCTTTGATGATGTAGTGATGATGCTGAGATGATGGTGTGACGATGCAGAGATGATGGTGTGATGATGCAGTGATTATGCAGTGATGATGCAGTGGTGATTGTGTGATGATGCAGTGATGATGCAATGATAATGCTGTGATGATGCAGTGATGACCTAGTGATGACGCTCTGATGATATTGTGATGATGCACTGATGACGCTGCGATGATGTTGTTATGATGCAGTGATGATACTATGATGACTCTGTGATGATGCAGTCAGTAAGCAGTAATGATGCTGTGATGATGCTGATATAATGCTGTGATGATGCAGTGATTATGCAGTGGTGATGCTGTGATTACACTGTGATGATGCTGTGATGATGCAGTGATTATGCTGTGAAGACGCTCTGATGATGCTGCGATGATGCTGTGATGATGCCGTGATTATGCAGTGATGATGATGTAGTGATGATGCTGTGATGACTCTGTGATGATGCTCTAATGATGCTGTGATGCTGCAGTGATTATGCAGTGATGATGCTGTTATGACACTGTGATGATGTTGTGTAGACGATGTGATGATGTTGTTATGATGCTGCAATGATGCTGTGATGACGCTGTGATGATGCTGTGATGATGTAGTGATGATGCGGTGATGATGCAGTGATAATGCAGTTATGACCTAGTGATGACGCTCTGATGATATTGTGATGATGCACTTATGAGGCTGCGATGATTTTGTGATGATGCTGTGATGATGATGTGATGATTTGTGATGATGATGTGATGATGCTGTAATGATTATGTGATGATGCAGTGATGATGCTGTAATGATACAGTGATCATGCTGTGATGACGCTGTGATGATGCAGTGAGTAAGCAGTAATGATGCTGTGATGATGCAGTGATGAGGCTGCAATGATGATGTTGTGATGTTGTGATGATGCAGTGATGTTATTGTGATGATGCTGTGATGATGCTGTGATGATGCAGTGATTATACTCTGATGATGCAGTGATGATACTGTGATGATGCAGTGAGTAAGCAGTAATGATGCTGCGATGATGCTGATATAATATTGTGACGATGCAGTGATTCTGCAGTGATGACGCTGTGTTGATGCAGTGATGACGTTGCGATGATGATTTTGTGATGCTGTGATGAGGCTATGATTATGTTGCGATGACTCTGTGATGATGCAGTGATGATGCTGTGATGATGCAGTGATTATGTAGTGATGATGCTGTGATGACACTGTGGTGATTTTGTGATGATACTGTGATGATGCAGTGATGATGCTGTGATGACGCTGTGTTGATGCAGTGATAACGCTGCGATGATGATGTTGTGATGCTGTGATGATGCTATGATTATGTTGCGATGACTCTGTGATGATGCAGTGATGATGCTGTGATGATGCAGTGATTATGCAGTGATGATGCTGTGATGACACTGTGATGATGTTGTGACGATGCAGTGATGATGCAGTGATGATGGTGTGATGATGCTGTAAAGACGCTCTGATGATGCTGTGATGAAGCAGTGATGATGATGTGATGATACAGTGATGACGCTGTAATGATTATCTGATGATGCAGTGATGATGCATTGATGATGCTGTGATGGTGGTGTGATGATGTTGTGATGATGTAGTGATGGTGCAGGGATGATGCAGTGATGATGCTGTGATGACTCTGTGGTGATGCTGTAATGATGCTGTGATGATGCCGTGATGATGCAGTGATCTAGCTGTGATGATGCTGTGATGACACTGTGATGATGCACTGATGATGCAGTGATGCAGTGATAATAATATGATGATGTTGTGATAATGTTGTGAGGATGCTGTGATGATGCATTGATGATGCTGTGATGATGCAGTGATGACGCTGTGATGATGCAGTGAGAAAGCAGTAATGATGCTGTGATGATGCTCGGAAGATGTTGTGATGATGGTGTGGTGGCACTGTGATGATGCTGTGATGATGCTCAGATGATGATGAGATGATGCAGTTTTGATGCTGTGATGATGCAGTGATGATGCTGTGATGATGCGTTGATGATGGTGTGATGATGCTGAGATGATGTTGTGATGATACTGTGATGATGGTGTGAAGATGCAGTGATTATGCAGTGATGATACAGTGATTATGCTGTGATGATGCAGTGATGATGCTATGATGATGCTGTGATGACACTGTGATGATGCTGTGATGATGCTGCAATGATTCTGTGATGATGCTGTGATGACTCTGTGATGATGCAGTCAGTAAGCAGAAATGATGCTGTGATGATGCTGTGATGATGCAGTGATTACGCAGAGATGATGCAGTGTTTATGCAGTGATTATGCAGTGATGACGCTGTGATGATTATCTGATGATGCAGTGATGATGCATTGATGCTGCTGTGATGACCCTGTGATGATGCTTTGATCATGTTGTGATGATGCTGTGATGATGCTGTAATGACGCTGTGATGATTCTGTGACTATGCAGTGATGATGCAGTGATGATGCTGTGATGATGCTGTAAGGATGCTCTGATGATGCAGTAATTATGCAGCGATGATGCTGTGATGACTCTGTGATGATGTTGTATAAATGCTGTGATGATTCTGCGATGATGCTGCAATGATGCTGTGATGATGCTATGATGATGCAGTGATCTTGCTGTGATGACGCAATTATGATGCTGTGATGACACTGTGATGATGCAGCGATGATGCTGTGATGATGCAATGATGGCGCTGTGATGATGCAGTAATTATGCAGTGATGATGCTGTGATTATGCTGAGAAAATGCTGTGATGATGCAATGATGATGCTGTGATGATAGTGTGATGATGCTGTGATGATGCAGTGATGATGCTTTGAAGACGCTCTGATGATGCTGTGATGATGATGTGATGACTCTGTGACGATGCAGTGATGACGCTGTGATGATTACCTGATGATGCAGTGATGATGCATTGATGATGCTGTGATGACTCTGTGATGATGCTGTAATGATTCTGTGATGATGCAGTGATGATGCAGTGATGATTCTGTGACGATGCAGTGATGACGCTGTGATAATGTAGTGATGATGTTCTGATGATGCTGAGATGATGGTGTGACGATGCAGAGATGATGGTGTGATGATGCAGTGATTATGCAGTGATGATGCTGTGATGATGCTGTGGTGATGCAGTGATAATGCTGTGATGATGCAGTGATGATGCTGTAATGATGCAGTTATGACCTAGTGATGACGCTCTGATGATATTGTGATGATGCACTGATGACGCTGCGATGATGTTGTGATGATGATGTGATGATTCAGTGATGATGATGTGATGATGCTGTAATGATTATGTTATGATGCAGTGATGATGCTGCAATGATGCAGTAATGATGCTGTGATGATGCTGTGATGATGCAGTGAGTAAGCAGTGATGATGCAGTGATGATGCAGTGATGATGCTGTGATGACACTATGATGATGTTGTGATGATGCAGTGCTGATACTGTGATGATGCAGTGATGATGCAGTGATGACGCTGTGTTGATGCAGTGATGACGCTGCGATGATGCTGTGATGATTCTCTGATGATGCAGTGATGATGCCGTGATGATGCTGTGATGATGTTGTGTATATGATTTGATGACGCTGTAATGATGCTGTGATGATGCTGTGATGATGCAGTGAGTAAGCAGTGATGATGCAGTGATTATTCAGTGATGATGCTTTGATGACGCTGTGATGATGCTGTGATAATACTGTGATGATGCAGTGATGATGGTGTGATGATGCAGTGAGGATGCTGTGATGATGCAGTGATGATGCAGTGATCATGCTGTGATGATGCTGTGATGATGCTGATATAATGCTGTGATGATGCAGTGATTATGCAGTTATGATGCTGTGATGATGCTGTGTTGATACAGTGATGACGTTGCGATGATGATGTTGTGATGCTGTGATGATGCTATGATTATGTTGCGATGACTCTGTGATGATGCAGTGATGATCGTGTGATGATGCTCTGATGATGCAGTGATTATGCAGTGATGATGCTGTGATGACACTGTGATGATGCTGTGATGATGCAGTGATGATGGAGTAATGATGCTGTGAAGACGCTCTGATGATGCTGTGATGACGCAGTGATGATGATGTGATGATACAGTGATGACGCTGTGATGATTATCTGATGATGCAGTGATGATGCACTAATGATGCTGTGATGGTGGTGTGATGATGTAGTGATGGTGCAGGGATGATGCAGTGATGATGGTGTGATGATGCTGTGAAGACGCTCTGATGATGCTGTGATGATACTGTGATGATGCTGTGATGATGCAGTGATGACGCTGTGATGATATTGTGTAGTTGATGTGATGATGCTGTGATGATGCAGTGATTATTCAGTGATGATGCTTTGATGACGCTGTGATGATGCTGTGATGATGCTGTGATGATGCAGTGAGGATGCTCAGATGATGCAGTGATGATGCAGTGATCATGCTGTGATGATGCTGTGATGATGCTGATATAATGCTGTGATGATGCAGTGATTATGCAGTGATGATGCTGTGATGACACTGTGGTGATTTTGTGATGACGCTGTGATGATGCTGTGACGATGCAGTGATGATGCAGTGATGATGCTGTGATGACGCTGTGTTGATGCAGTGATGATGGTGTGATGATGCTCTGATGATGCAGTGATTATGCAGTGATGATGCTGTGATGACACTGCGATGATGCTGTGACGATGCAGTGTTGATGGTGTGATGATGCTGTGAAGACGCTCTGATGATGCTGTGATGACGCAGTGATGATGATGTGATGATACAGTGATGACGCTGTGATGATTATCTGATGATGCAGTGATGATGCACTGATGATGCTGTGATTGTGGTGTGATGATGTTGTGATGATGTAGTGATGGTGCAGGGATGATGCTGTGATGATGTTGTGATGATGCTGTGTTGATGCAGTGATGATGCAGTGATTATGCTGTGATGATGGTGTGATGATGTAGTGATTATGCAGTGATGATGCTCTGATGACGGTCTAATCATGCTCTGATGATGCTGTGATGATGATGTGATGATGCTTTGATGATGCAGGGATGATGCAGTGATGACGCTGTGAAGACGCAGTTATGATGCTGTGATGACGCTGAGATGATACAGTGATGATGCACTGATGATGCTGTGATTGTGGTGTGATGATGTTGTGATGATGTAGTGATGGTGCAGGGATGATGCTGTGATGATGTTGTGATGACTCTGTGGTGATGCTGTAATGATGCTGTGATGATGCAGTGATGATACTGTGATGATGCTGTGATGACGCAGTGATGATGATGTGATGATGCTGCGATGATGCAGTGATGATACTGTGATGATGCAGTGATGATGCTGTGACTATGCAGTGATGATGCAGTGTTGACCATGAGATGATGCTGTGATGAGGCAGTGATGAAACAGTTAAGATGCTGTGATGATGCTCTGATGACACTCTGATGATGCTGTGATGATGCAGTGATGATGCTGTGTTGATGCAGTGATTATGCTGTGATGATGCAGTGATTATGCAGTGATGATGCTCTGATGATGCTCTAATCATGCTCTGATGATGCTGTGATGATGCTGTGATGATGATGTGATGATGCTTTGATGATGCAGTGATGACGCTGTGAAGACGCAGTTATGATGCTGTGATGACGCTGTGATGATGCTGTGATGATACAGTGATTATGCAGTGATGATGCTGTTATGACACTGTGACGATGTTTTGTAGACGATGTGATGATGCTGCAATGATGCTTTGATGACGCTTTGATGATGCAGTGATGATGCTGTGATGATGCTGTGATGATACAGTGATTATGGAGTGATGATGGTGTGATGACAGTGTGATGATATTGTGTAGATAATGTGATGATGCTGTGATTATGCTGTGATGACGCAGTGATGATGCAGTGATGACGCTGCGATGACACTGTGATGACGCTCTGATGATGCTGTGATGATGCAGTGATGATGATGTGATGATGCAGTTATGATGCAATGATGATGTAGTGGTGATGCTCCGATGATGCAGTGATGATGCAGTAAGTAAGCAGTAATGATGCTGTGATGATGCTGTGATGAAGATGTGATTATGCTGTGATTACGCAGTCATGATGTTGTGATGATGCAGTGATAATGCAGAGATGATGCAGTGATGATGCTGTGATGATGCTGTGATGATGCAGTGATTATTCAGTGATGATGCTCTGATGACGCTGTGATGATGCAGTAATAAGCAGTAATGATGCTGTGATGATGCTGTGATGATGCTTTGATGATGCAGTGATGATGCTGTGATGATGGTGTGATGACGGTCTAATGATGCTCTGATGATGCAGTGATGATGCTGTGTTGATGCAGTGATGATGCAGTGATTATGCTGTGATGATGGTGTGATGATGCAGTGATTATGCAGTGATGATGCTCTGATGACGCTCTAATCATGCTCTGATGATGCTGTGATGATGCTGTGATGATGATGTGATGATGCTTTGATGATGCAGGGATGATGCAGTGATGACGCTGTGAAGACGCAGTTATGATGCTGTGATGACGCTGTGAGGATGCTGTGATGATACAGTGATGATGCAGTGATGATGCTGTGATGACGCTGTGATGATGCAGTTTGACCATGCGATGATGCTGTGATGACGCAGTGATGATGCAGTGATGACGCTGCGATGACACTGTGATGATGCTGTGATGACGCTCTGATGATGCTGTGATGATGCAGTGATGATGTTGTGATGATGCAGTTATGATGCAATGATGATGTAGTGGTGATGCTCCGATGATGCAGTGATGATGCAGTAGGTAAGCAGTAATGATGCAGTGATGATGCTGTGATGAAGATATGATTATGCAGTGATTACGCAGTCATGATGTTGTGATGATGCAGTGATGATGCTCTGATGATGCAGTCATGATGCTGTGATGATGTAGTGATAATGCTATGATGACGCTGTGGTGATGCTGTAATGATTCTGTGATGATGCAGTGATGATAGTGTGATGATGCAGTGATGCAGTGATGACACTGTGATGATGTTGTGATAATGTTGTGAAGATGCTCTGATGATGCTCTGATGACGCAGTGATGATTTTGTAATGACGCTGTGATGATGCATTTATGTTGCTGCGATGACACTGTGATGACGCTGTGATGATGCAGTGACGCAGTGATGACACTGCGTTGCTGTTGAGATAATGTTGTGAGGATGCTGTGATGATGCAGTCATGATGCTATGATGATGCTCAGATGATGCAGTGATGATGCAGTGATGATGCTGAGATGATGCAGTGATGATTCTGTGATGATGCTGTGATGATGCAGTGAGTAAGCTGTAATGATGCTGTGATGATGCTCAGATGATGCAGTGATTATACTGTGATGATGCTGTGATGATGCTGTGATAATACTGTGATGAAGCAGTGATGATGGTGTGATGATGCAGTGAGGATGCTGTGATGATGCAGTGATGATGCAGTGATGATGCACTGATGATGCTGTGTTGGTGGTGTGATGATGTTGTGATGATGTAGTGATGGTGCAGGGATGATGCTGTGATGACTGTGGTGATGCTGTAATGATGCTGTGATGATGCAGTGATGATACTGTGATGATGCAGTGATGACACTCTGATGATGTTGTGATGATGCTGCGATGATGCAGTGATGATACTGTGATGATGCAGTGATGACGCTGTGTTGATGTAGTGATGACGCTGCGGTGATGATGTTGTGATGATGCAGTGATGATTCAGTGGTGATGGTGTGATGATGCTCTGATGATGCAGTGATTATGCAGTGATGATGCTGTGATGACTCTGTGATGATGCAGTGATGATGCAGTGATCATGCTGTGATGATGCTGTGATGATGCTGTGATGACACTGCGATGATGCTGTGACTATGCAGTGATGATGCTGTGATGATGCAGTGGTGATGGTGTGATGATGCTCTGATCATGCAATGATGATGCTGTTATGACACTGTGATGATGTTGTGATGATGCTGTGATGATACTATGATGACTCTGTGATGATGCAGTCAGTAAGCAGTAATGATGCTGTGATGATGCTGATATAATGCTGTGATGATGCACTGATTATGCAGTGATGATGCAGTGATGATGGTGTGATGATGCTGTGAAGACGCTCTGATGATGCTGTGATCATGCAGTGATGATGCAGTGATGACGCTGTGATGATATTGTATAGTTGATGTGATGATGCAGTGATGATGCAGAGATGATGCAGTGATGATGCTGTGATGATGCAGTGATTATTCAGTGATGATGCTTTGATGACGCTGTGATGGTGCTGTGATAATACTGTGATGATGCAGTGATGATACTGTGATGATGCAGTGAGGATGCTGTGATGATGCTGTGATGACGCAGTGATGATGATGTGATGATACAGTGATGACGCTGTGATGATTATCTGATGATGCAGTGATGATGCACTAATGATGCTGTGATGGTGGTGTGATGATGTTGTGATGATGTAGTGATGGTGCAGGGATGATGCAGTGATGATGGTGTGATGATGCTGTGAAGACGCTCTGATGATGCTGTGATGATGCAGTGATGATGCTGTGATGATGCAGTGATGACGCTGTGATGATATTGTGTAGTTGATGTGATGATGCAGTGATGATGCAGTGATGATGCTGTGATGATGCTGTGATGATGCAGTGATTCTTCAGTGATGATGCTTTGATGACGCTGTGATGATGCTGTGATGATGCTGTGATGATGCAGTGAGGATGCTCAGATGATGCAGTGATGATGCAGTGATCATGCTGTGATGATGCTGTGATGATGCTGATATAATGCTGTTATGATGCAGTGATTATGCAGTGATGATGCTGTGATGACACTGGTGATTTTGTGATGACACTGTGATGATGCTGTGACAATGCAGTGATGATGCAGTGATGATGCTGTGATGACGCTGTGTTGATGCAGTGATGATGGTGTGATGATGTTCTGATGATGCAGTGATTATGCAGTGATGATGCTGTGATGACACTGCGATGATGCTGTGATGATACAGTGATGACGGTGTGATGATTATCTGATGATGCAGTGATGATGCAGTGATGATGCTGTGATTGTGGTGTGATGATGTTGTGATGATGTAGTGATGGTGCAGGGATGATGCTGTGATGATGTTGTGATGACTCTGTGGTGATGCTGTAATGATGCTGTGATGATGCAGTGATGATACTGTGATGATGCTGTGATGACACAGTGATGATGATGTGATGATGCTGCGATGATGCAGTGATGATACTGTGATGATGCAGTGATGATGCTGTGACTATGCAGTGATGATGCAGTGTTGACCATGCGATGATGCTGTTATGAGGCAGTGATGAAACAGTTAAGATGCTGTGATGATGCTCTGATGACACTCTGATGATGCTGTGATGATGCAGTGATGATGCTATGATGATGCAGTGATGATGGTATGATGATGCAATGATGATGCTCTGATGACGCTGTGATGACGCAGTAATAAGCAGTAATGATGCTGTGATGATGCAGTGATGATGCTGTGTTGATGCAGTGATTATGCTGTGATGATGCAGTGATTATGCAGTGATGATGCTCTGATGATGCTCTAATCATGCTCTGATGATGCTGTGATGATGCTGTGATGATGATGTGATGATGCTTTGATGATGCAGGGATGACGCTGTGAAGACGCAGTTATGATGCTGTGATGACGCTGTGATGATGCTGTGATGATACAGTGATTATGCAGTGATGATGCTGTTATGACACTGTGATGATGTTGTGTAGACGATGTGATGATGCTGCAATGATGCTGTGATGACGCTGTGATGATGCTGTGATGATACAGTGATTATGGAGTGATGATGCTGTGATGACACTGTGATGATATTGTGTAGATGATGTGATGACGCTGTGATTATGCTGTGATGACGCAGTGATGATGCAGTGATGACGCTGCGATGATACTGTGATGACGCTCTGATGATGCTGTGATGATGCAGTGATGATGATGTGATGATGCAGTTATGATGCAATGATGATGTAGTGGTGATGCTCCGATGATGCAGTGATGATGCAGTAAGTAAGCAGTAATGATGCTGTGATGATGTGATTATGCTGTGATTACGCAGTCATGATGTTGTGATGATGCAGTGATGATGCAGAGATGATGCAGTGATGACGCTGTGATGATGCAGTAATAAGCAGTAATGATGCCGTGATGATGCTGTGATGATGCTTTGATGATGCAGTGATTATGCAGTGATGATGGTGTGATGATGCAGTGATTATGTAGTGATGATGCTCTGATGACGCTCTAATCATGCTCTGATGATGCTGTGATGATGCTGTGATGATGATGTGATGATGCTTTGATGATGCAGGGATGATGCAGTGATGACGCTGTGAAGACGCAGTTATGATGCTGTGATGACGCTGTGATGATGCTGTGATGATACAGTGATGATGCAGTGATGATGCTGTGATGACGCTGTGATGATGCAGTTTTGACCATGCGATGATGCTGTGATGACGCAGTGATGATGCAGTGATGACGCTGCGATGACACTGTGATGACGCTGTGATGATGCAGTGATGCTGTGATGATGCTGTGATGACGCTCTAATGATGCTGTGATGAAGATGTGATTATGCAGTGATTACGCAGTCATGATGTTGTGATGATGCAGTGATGATGCTGTAGTGATAATGCTATGATGACGCTGTGGTGATGCTATAATGATTCTGTGATGATGCAGTGATGATAGTGTGATGATGCAGTGATGCAGTGATGACACTGTGATGATGTTGTGATAATGTTGTGAAGATGCTCTGATGATGCTCTGATGACGCAGTGATGATTTTGTAATGACGCTGTGATGATGCATTTATGTTGCTGCGATGACACTGTGATGACGCTGTGATGATGCAGTGACACAGTGATGACACTGCGTTGCTGTTGAGATAATGTTGTGAGGATGCTGTGATGATAGAGTGATGATGCAGAGATGATGCAGTGATGATGCTGTGATGATGCAGTGATTATTCAGTGATGATGCTGTGATGATGCTTTGATGACGCTCTGATGATGCTGTGATAATACTGTGATGATGCAGTGATGATGGTGTGATGATGCAGTGAGGATGCTGTGAAGATGCAGTGATGATGCAGTGATCATGTTGTGATGATGCTGTGATGATGCTGATATAATGCTGTGATGATGCAGTGATTATGCAGTGATGATGCTGTGATGACACTGTGATGATTTTTTGATGATGCTGTGATGATGCAGTGGTGATGCTGTGATGATGCAGTGATGATGCAGTGATGATGGTGTGATGATGCTGTGAAGACGCTCTGATGATGCTGTGATTACGCAGTGATGATGATGTGATGATACAGTGATGACGCTGTGATGATTATCTGATGATGCAGTGATGATGCACTGATGATGCTGTGATGGTGGTGTGATGATGTTGTGATGATGCAGTGATGGTGCAGGGATGATGCTTTGATGATGCTGTGATGACTCAGTGGTGATGCTGTAATGATGCTGTGATGGTGCAGTGATGATACTGTGATGATGCTGTGATGACACTGTGATGATGCTGCGATGACTCTGTGGTGATGCTTTGATGATGCAGTGATGATGCTGTGTTGCTGTAGTGATGACGCTGCGATGATGATGTTGTGATGATGAAGTGATGATGCAGTGGTGATGGTGTGATGATGCTCTGATGATGCAGTGATTATGCAGTTATGATGCTGTGATGACCCTTTGATGATGCAGTGATGATGCTGTGATGATGCTGTGATGACACTGTGATGATGCACTGATGATGCTGTGACTATGCTGTGATGATGCAGTGTTGACCATGCGATGATGCTGTGATGAGGCAGTGATGAAGCAGTTAAGATGCTGTGATGATGCTCTGATGACACTCTGATGATGTTGTGATGACACTGTGATGATTTTGTGATGATGTAGTGATGGTGCAGGGATGATGCTGTGATGATGCTGTGATGACTCTGTGGTGATGCTGTAATGATTCTGTGATGATGCAGTGATGATACTGTGATGACGCTGTGTTGATGTAGTGATGACGCTGCGATGATGATGTTGTGATGCTGTGATGATGCAGTGGTGATGCTGTGATGATGATGCTGTGATGATGCAGTGATGATGCAGTGATGATGCTATTATGACACTGTGATGATGTTGTGATGATGCAGTGATGATGCTGTGATGATGCTGTGATGATGCAGTGATGACGCTGTTATGATATTGTGTAGTTAATGTGATGATGCAGTGATGATGCAGTGATTATTCAGTGATGATGCTGTGATGATGCTTTGATGACGCTCTGATGATGCTGTGATGATGCTGTGATGATGCTGATATAATGCTGTGATGATGCAGTGAGGATGCTGTGATGATGCAGTGATGATGCAGTGATCATGCTGTGATGATGCTGTGATGATGCGGATATAATGCTGTGATGATGCAGTGACTATGCAGTGATGATGCTGTGATGACACTGGTAATTTTGTGATGATGCTGTGATGATGCAGTGATGATACTGTGATGATGCAGTGATGACGCTGTGTTGATGCAGAGATGACGCTGCGATGACGATGTGATGCTGTGATGATGCTATGATTATGTTGCGATGACTCTGTGATGATGCAGTGATGATGCTGTGATGATGCAGTGATGATGCTGTGATGATGCTCTGATGATGCTGTGATGATGCAGTGATGATGCTGTGATGACACTGATGATGCTGTGTCTATGCAGTGATGATGCTGTGATGATGCAGTGTTGACCATGCGATGATGCTGTGATGAGGCAGTGATGAAGCAGTTAAGATGCTGTGATGATGCTCTGATGACACTCTGATGATGCTGTGATGATGCTGTGATGATGCAGTGATGATGCTATGATGATGCAATGATGATGCTCTGATGACGCTGTGATGATGCAGTAATAAGCAGTAATGATGTGATGATGCTGTGATGATGCTTTGATGATGCAGTGATTATGCAGTGATGATGGTGTGATGACGGTCTAATTATGCTGTGATGATGCAGTGATGATGCTGTGTTGATGTAGTGATGATGCAGTGATTATGCTGTGATGATGGTGTGATGATGCAGTGATTATGCAGTGATGATGCTCTGATGACGCTCTAATCATGCTCTGATGATGCTGTGATGATGCTGTGATGATGATGTGATGATGCTTTGATAATGCAGGGATGATGCAGTGATGACGCAGTTATGATGCTGTGATGACGCTGTGATGATGCTGTGATGAATCAGTTTTGACCATGCGATGATGCTGTGATGACGCAGTGATAATGCAGTGATGACGCTGCGATGACACTGTGATGACGCTGTGATGATGCAGTGATGCTGTGATGACACTGTGATGATGCTGTGATGATGCTCCGATGATGCTGTGATGATGCAGTGATGATGATGTGATGATGCAGTTATGATGCAATGATGTTGTAGTGGTGATGCTGTGATGATGCTTTGATTATGCAGTGATTACGCAGTCATGATGTTGTGATGATGCAGTGATGATGCTCTGATGATGCAGTGATGATGCTGTGATGACACTGTGGTGATTTTGTGATGATGCTGTGATGATGCAGTGATGATACTGTGATGATGCAGTGATGACGCTGTGTTGATGCAGAGATGACGCTGCGATGATGATGTTGTGATGCTGCGATTATGCTATGATTATGTTGCGATGACTCTGTGATGATGCAGTGATGATGCTGTGATGATGCAGTGATGATGCTGTGATGATGCAGTGATTATGGAGTGATGATGGTGTGATGATGCTGTGACGATGCAGTGATGATGCAGTGATGATGGTGTGATGATGCTGTGAAGACGCTCTGATGATGCTGTGATGACGCAGTGATGTTGATGTGATGATACAGTGATGACGCTGTGATGATTATCTGATGATGCAGTGATGATGCACTGATGATGCTGTGATGACACTGTGGTGATTTTGTGATGATGTAGTGATGGTGCAGGGATGATGCTGTGATGATGCTGTGATGTCTCTGTGGTGATGCTGTAATGATTCTGTGATGATGCAGTGATGATGCAGTGATGATGCTGTGATGACACTGTGGTGATTTTGTGATGATGCTGTCATGATGCAGTGATGATACTGTGATGATGCAGTGATGACGCTGTGTTGATGCAGAGATGACGCTGCGATGATGATGTTGTGATGCTGCGATTATGCTATGATTATGTTGCGATGACTCTGTGATGATGCAGTGATGATGCTGTGATGATGCAGTGATGATGGTGTGATGATGCTGTGATGATGCAGTGATTATGGAGTGATGATGGTGTGATGATGCTGTGACGATGCAGTGATGATGCAGTGATGATGGTGTGATGATGCTGTGAAGACGCTCTGATGATGCTGTGATGACGCAGTGATGTTGATGTGATGATACAGTGATGACGCTGTGATGATTATCTGATGATGCAGTGATGATGCACTGATGATGCTGTGATGACACTGTGGTGATTTTGTGATGATGTAGTGATGGTGCAGGGATGATGCAGGGATGATGCTGTGATGTCTCTGTGGTGATGCTGTAATGATGCTGTGATGATGCAGTGATGATACTGTGATGATGCAGTGATGACGCTGTGTTGATGCAGAGATGACGCTGCGATGATGATGTTGTGATGATGCAGTGATGATGCAGTGGTGATGGTGTGATGATGCTCTGATGATGCAGTGATTATGCAGTGATGATGCTGTGATGACTCTGTGATGATGCAGTGATCATGCTGTGACTATGCAGTGGTGATGCTGTGATGATGCAGTGTTGACCATGCGATGATGCTGTGATGAGGCAGTGGTGATGATGTGATGATACAGTGATGACGCTGTGATGATTATCTGATGATGCACTGATGATGCTGTGATGGTGGTGTGATGATGTTGTGATGATGTAGTGGTGGTGCAGGGATGATGCTGTGATGATGCTGTGATGTCTCTGTGGTGATGCTGTAATGATGCAGTGATGATACTGTGATGATGCTGTGATGACACTGTGATGACGTTGTGATGATGCTGCGATGATGTAGTGATGATGGTGTGATGATGCTCTGATGATGCAGTGATTATGCAGTGATGATGCTGTGATGACTCTGTGATGATGCAGTGATGATGCAGTGATCATGCTGTGACTATGCAGTGATGATGCTGTGATGATGCAGTGTTGACCATGCGATGATGCTGTGATGAGGCAGTGATGAAGCAGTTAAGATGCTGTGATGATGCTCTGATGACACTCTGATGATGCTGTGATGATGCAGTGATGATGCTGTGATGATGCAGTGATGATGGTGTGATGACGGTCTAATGATGCTGTGATGATGCAGTGATGATGCTGTGTTGATGCAGTGATGATGCTGTGATCATGCTGTGATGATGCTTTGATGATGCAGGGATGATGCAGTGATGATGCTGTGAAGACGCAGTTATGATGCTGTGATGACGCTGTGATGATGCTTTGATGATACAGTGATTATGCAGTGATGATGCTGTGATGACACTGTGATGATGTTGTGTAGATGATGTGATGATGCTGTGATGACGCTGTGATGATGCTGTGATTATGCAGTTTTGACCATGCAATGATGCTGTGATGACGCAGTGATGATGCCGTGATGACGCTGCGATGACACTGTGATGACGCTGTGGTGATGCTGTGATGACACTGTGATGATGCTGTGATTATGCTGTGATGACGCTCCGATGATGCTGTGATGATGCAGTGATGATGATGTGATGATGCAGTTATGATGCAATGATGATGTAGTAGTGATGCTCCGATGATGCAGTGATGATGCAGTAAGTAAGCAGTATTGATGCTGTGATGATGCTGTGATGAAGATGTGATTATGCAGTGATTACGCAGTCATGATGTTGTGATGATGCAGTGATGATGCACTGATGATGCAGTCATGATGCAGTCATGATGCTGAGATGATGTAGTGATAATGCTATGATGACGCTGTGGTGATGCTGTAATGATTCCGTGATGATGCAGTGATGATACTGTGATGTTGCAGTGATGATGCAGTGATGACGCTGTGTTGATGCAGTGATGACGCTGCGATGATGATGTTGTGATGCTGTGATGATGCTATGATTCTGTTGTGATGACTCTGTGATGATGATGTGATGATGCTATGATTCTGTTGTGATGACTCTGTGATGATGATGTGATGATGCTGTGATGATGCAGTGATGATGGTGTGATGTTGCTCTGATGATGCAGTGATTATGCAGTGATGATGATGTGATGACACTGTGATGATGTTGTGATGATGCAGTGATGATGCAGTGATGATGGTGTGATGATGCAATGATGACGCTGTAATGATTATCTGATGATGCAGTGATGATGCATTGATGATGCTGTGATGGTGGTGTGATGATGTTGTGATGATGTAGTGATGGTGCAGGGATGATGCTGTGATGATGCTGTGGTGATGCTGTAATGATTCTGTGATGATGCAGTGATGATGCTGTGATGACACTGTGATGATGTTGTGATGATACTGCGATGATGCAGTGATGGTGCTGTGATGATGCTGATATAATGCTGTGATGATGCAGTGATGATACTGTGATGATGCAGTGATGATGCTGTGATGATGCTCTGATGATGCAGTGATTATGCAGTGATGATGCTGTGATGACACTGTGATGATGGTGTGATGATGCAATGATGACACTGTAATGATTATCTGATGATGCAGTGATGATGCACTGATGATGCTGTGATGGTGGTGTGATGATGTTGTGATGATGTAGTGATGGTGCAGGGATGATGCTGTGATGATGCTGTGGTGATGCTGTAATGATTCTGTGATGATGCAGTGATGATGTTGTTATGACACTGTGGTGATTTTGTGATTATGCTGTGATGATGCAGTGATGATACTATGACGATGCAGTGATGACGCTGTGTTGATGCAGAGATGATGCTGCGATGATGATGTTGTGATGCTGTGAATATGCTATGATTATGTTGCGATGACTCTGTGATGATGCAGTGATGATGCAGTGATGATGGTGTGATGATGCTCTGATGATGCAGTGATTATGCAGTGATGATGCTGTGAAGACGCTCTGATGATGCTGTGATGATGCTGTGATAATACTGTGATGATGCAGTGATGATGGTGTGATGATGCAGTGAGGATGCTGTGATGATGTAGTGATGATGCAGTGATCATGCTGTGATGATGCTGATATAATGCTGTGATGATGCAGTGATTATGCAGTGATGATGCTGTGATGACACTTGTGATTTTGTGATGATGCTGTGATGATGCAGTGATGATACTGTGGTGATGCAGTGATGATGCAGTGATGACGCTGTGTTGATGCAGAGATGACGCTGCGATGATGACGTTGTGATGCTGTGATGATGCTATGATTATGTTGCGATGACTCTGTGATGACGCAGTGAAGATGATTTGATGATACAGTGATGACGCTGTGATGATTATCTGATGATGCAGTGATGATGCACTGATGATGCTGTGATGGTGGTGTGATGATGTTGTGATGATGTAGTGATGATGCAGGGATGATGCTGTGATGATGCTGTGATGACTCTGTGGTGATGCTGTGATGATACAGTGATGATGCTTTGATGACACTGTGATGATGCAGTGATGATACTGTGATGATGCAGTGATGACGCTGTGTTGATGTAGTGATGACGCTGCGATGATGATGTTGTCATGCTGTGATGAAGCAGTGGTGATGGTGTGATGTTGATGCTCTGATGATGCAGTGATGATGCAGTGATGATGCTGTTATGACACTGTGATGATGTTGTGATGATGCAGTGATGATGCAGTGATGACGCTGTGATGATATTGTGTAGTTGATGTGATGATGCTGTGATGATGCTGCAATGATATTTTGATGACGCTTTGATGATGCAGTGATGATGCTGCGATGACGCTGTGATGATGCTGTGACTATGTTGATGACGCTGTGATGATGCAGTGATGATGCTGTGATTATGATGTGATGATGCAGTGATGACGCCGTCATGATATAGTGATGACACTGCGATGATGCTATGATGATGCAGTGATGATACTGTGATGATGCAGTAATGATGTACTGAGGACGCTTTGTTGATGCTTTGTTGACGGTGCGATGATGATGTTGTGATGCTGTGATGATGCTATGATTATGTTGCGATGACTCTGTGATGATGCAGTGATGATGCTGTGATGATGCAGTGATGATGGTGTGATGATGCTGTGATGATGCAGTGATTATGCAGTGATGATGCTGTGATGACACTGATGATGCTGTGACGATGCAGTGATGATGCAGTGAAGATGCTGTGATGACACTGTGACGATGCAGTGATGATGCAGTGATGATGGTGTGATGATGCTGTGAAGACGCTCTGATGATGCTGTGTTGACGCAGTGATGATGATGTGATGATGCAGTGATGACGCTGTAATGATTATCTGATGATGCATTGATGATGCATTGATGATGCTGTGATGGTGGTGTGATGGTGCAGGGATGATGCTGTGATGATGCTGTGATGACTCTGTTATGATGCTGTAATGATTCTGTGATGATGCAGTGATGATGCTCTGATGACACTGTGATGATGCTGTAATGATTCTATGATGATGCTGTGATGACACTGTGATGATGTTGTGATGATGCTGCGATGATGCAGTGATGATACTGTGATGATGCAGTGATGATGCTGTGTTGATGTAGTGATGATGCTGCGATGATGATGTTGTGATGCTGTGATGATGCAGTGGTGATGGTGTGATGATGCTCTGATCATGCAATGATGATGCTGTTATGACACTGTGATGATGTTGTGATGATGCTGTGATGATACTATGATGACTCTGTGATGATGCAGTCAGTAAGCAGTAATGATGCTGTGATGATGCTGATATAATGCTGTGATGATGCAGTGATTATGCAGTGATGATGCTGTGATGACACTGTGATGATATTTTGATGATGCAGTGATGATGCAGTGATGATGGTGTGATGATGCTGTGAAGACGCTCTGATGATGCTGTGATCACGCAGTGATGATGCAGTGATGACGCTGTGATGATATTGTGTAGTTGATGTGATGATGCAGTGATGATGCAGAGATGATGCAGTGATGATGCTGTGATGATGCAGTGATTATTCAGTGATGATGCTTTGATGACGCTGTGATGATGCTGTGATAATACTGTGATGATGCAGTGATGATGGTGTGATGATGCAGTGAGGATGCTGTGATGATGCAGTGATGATGCAGTGATCATGCTGTGATGATGCTGTGATGATGCTGATATAATGCTGTGATGATGCAGTGATTATGCAGTGATGATGCTGTGATGATGCTGTGTTGATACAGTGATGACGTTGCGATGATGATGTTGTGATGCTGTGATGATGCTATGATTATGTTGCGATGACTCTGTGATGATGCAGTGATGATCGTGTGATGATGCTCTGATGATGCAGTGATTATGCAGTGATGATGCTGTGATGACACTGTGATGATGCTGTGATGATGCAGTGATGATGGAGTAATGATGCTGTGAAGACGCTCTGATGATGCTGTGATGACGCAGTGATGATGATGTGATGATACAGTGATGACGCTGTGATGATTATCTGATGATGCAGTGATGATGCACTAATGATGCTGTGATGGTGGTGTGATGATGTAGTGATGGTGCAGGGATGATGCAGTGATGATGGTGTGATGATGCTGTGAAGACGCTCTGATGATGCTGTGATGATACTGTGATGATGCTGTGATGATGCAGTGATGACGCTGTGATGATATTGTGTAGTTGATGTGATGATGCTGTGATGATGCAGTGATTATTCAGTGATGATGCTTTGATGACGCTGTGATGATGCTGTGATGATGCTGTGATGATGCAGTGAGGATGCTCAGATGATGCAGTGATGATGCAGTGATCATGCTGTGATGATGCTGTGATGATGCTGATATAATGCTGTGATGATGCAGTGATTATGCAGTGATGATGCTGTGATGACACTGTGGTGATTTTGTGATGACGCTGTGATGATGCTGTGACGATGCAGTGATGATGCAGTGATGATGCTGTGATGACGCTGTGTTGATGCAGTGATGATGGTGTGATGATGCTCTGATGATGCAGTGATTATGCAGTGATGATGCTGTGATGACACTGCGATGATGCTGTGACGATGCAGTGTTGATGGTGTGATGATGCTGTGAAGACGCTCTGATGATGCTGTGATGACGCAGTGATGATGATGTGATGATACAGTGATGACGCTGTGATGATTATCTGATGATGCAGTGATGATGCACTGATGATGCTGTGATTGTGGTGTGATGATGTTGTGATGATGTAGTGATGGTGCAGGGATGATGCTGTGATGATGTTGTGATGATGCTGTGTTGATGCAGTGATGATGCAGTGATTATGCTGTGATGATGGTGTGATGATGTAGTGATTATGCAGTGATGATGCTCTGATGACGGTCTAATCATGCTCTGATGATGCTGTGATGATGATGTGATGATGCTTTGATGATGCAGGGATGATGCAGTGATGACGCTGTGAAGACGCAGTTATGATGCTGTGATGACGCTGAGATGATACAGTGATGATGCACTGATGATGCTGTGATTGTGGTGTGATGATGTTGTGATGATGTAGTGATGGTGCAGGGATGATGCTGTGATGATGTTGTGATGACTCTGTGGTGATGCTGTAATGATGCTGTGATGATGCAGTGATGATACTGTGATGATGCTGTGATGACGCAGTGATGATGATGTGATGATGCTGCGATGATGCAGTGATGATACTGTGATGATGCAGTGATGATGCTGTGACTATGCAGTGATGATGCAGTGTTGACCATGAGATGATGCTGTGATGAGGCAGTGATGAAACAGTTAAGATGCTGTGATGATGCTCTGATGACACTCTGATGATGCTGTGATGATGCAGTGATGATGCTGTGATGATGCAGTGATTATGCAGTGATGATGCTCTGATGATGCTCTAATCATGCTCTGATGATGCTGTGATGATGCTGTGATGATGATGTGATGATGCTTTGATGATGCAGTGATGACGCTGTGAAGACGCAGTTATGATGCTGTGATGACGCTGTGATGATGCTGTGATGATACAGTGATTATGCAGTGATGATGCTGTTATGACACTGTGACGATGTTTTGTAGACGATGTGATGATGCTGCAATGATGCTTTGATGACGCTTTGATGATGCAGTGATGATGCTGTGATGATGCTGTGATGATACAGTGATTATGGAGTGATGATGGTGTGATGACAGTGTGATGATATTGTGTAGATAATGTGATGATGCTGTGATTATGCTGTGATGACGCAGTGATGATGCAGTGATGACGCTGCGATGACACTGTGATGACGCTCTGATGATGCTGTGATGATGCAGTGATGATGATGTGATGATGCAGTTATGATGCAATGATGATGTAGTGGTGATGCTCCGATGATGCAGTGATGATGCAGAAAGTAAGCAGTAATGATGCTGTGATGATGCTGTGATGAAGATGTGATTATGCTGTGATTACGCAGTCATGATGTTGTGATGATGCAGTGATAATGCAGAGATGATGCAGTGATGATGCTGTGATGATGCTGTGATGATGCAGTGATTATTCAGTGATGATGCTCTGATGACGCTGTGATGATGCAGTAATAAGCAGTAATGATGCTGTGATGATGCTGTGATGATGCTTTGATGATGCAGTGATGATGCTGTGATGATGGTGTGATGACGGTCTAATGATGCTCTGATGATGCAGTGATGATGCTGTGTTGATGCAGTGATGATGCAGTGATTATGCTGTGATGATGGTGTGATGATGCAGTGATTATGCAGTGATGATGCTCTGATGACGCTCTAATCATGCTCTGATGATGCTGTGATGATGCTGTGATGATGATGTGATGATGCTTTGATGATGCAGGGATGATGCAGTGATGACGCTGTGAAGACGCAGTTATGATGCTGTGATGACGCTGTGAGGATGCTGTGATGATACAGTGATGATGCAGTGATGATGCTGTGATGACGCTGTGATGATGCAGTTTGACCATGCGATGATGCTGTGATGACGCAGTGATGATGCAGTGATGACGCTGCGATGACACTGTGATGATGCTGTGATGACGCTCTGATGATGCTGTGATGATGCAGTGATGATGTTGTGATGATGCAGTTATGATGCAATGATGATGTAGTGGTGATGCTCCGATGATGCAGTGATGATGCAGTAGGTAAGCAGTAATGATGCAGTGATGATGCTGTGATGAAGATATGATTATGCAGTGATTACGCAGTCATGATGTTGTGATGATGCAGTGATGATGCTCTGATGATGCAGTCATGATGCTGTGATGATGTAGTGATAATGCTATGATGACGCTGTGGTGATGCTGTAATGATTCTGTGATGATGCAGTGATGATAGTGTGATGATGCAGTGATGCAGTGATGACACTGTGATGATGTTGTGATAATGTTGTGAAGATGCTCTGATGATGCTCTGATGACGCAGTGATGATTTTGTAATGTCGCTGTGATGATGCATTTATGTTGCTGCGATGACACTGTGATGACGCTGTGATGATGCAGTGACGCAGTGATGACACTGCGTTGCTGTTGAGATAATGTTGTGAGGATGCTGTGATGATGCAGTCATGATGCTATGATGATGCTCAGATGATGCAGTGATGATGCAGTGATGATGCTGAGATGATGCAGTGATGATTCTGTGATGATGCTGTGATGATGCAGTGAGTAAGCTGTAATGATGCTGTGATGATGCTCAGATGATGCAGTGATTATACTGTGATGATGCTGTGATGATGCTGTGATAATACTGTGATGAAGCAGTGATGATGGTGTGATGATGCAGTGAGGATGCTGTGATGATGCAGTGATGATGCAGTGATGATGCACTGATGATGCTGTGTTGGTGGTGTGATGATGTTGTGATGATGTAGTGATGGTGCAGGGATGATGCTGTGATGACTGTGGTGATGCTGTAATGATGCTGTGATGATGCAGTGATGATACTGTGATGATGCAGTGATGACACTGATGATGTTGTGATGATGCAGTGATGATGCTGTGATGACACTGTGGTGATTTTGTGATGACGCTGTGTTGATGTAGTGATGACGCTGCGGTGATGATGTTGTGATGATGCAGTGATGATTCAGTGGTGATGGTGTGATGATGCTCTGATGATGCAGTGATTATGCAGTGATGATGCTGTGATGACTCTGTGATGATGCAGTGATGATGCAGTGATCATGCTGTGATGATGCTGTGATGATGCTGTGATGACACTGCGATGATGCTGTGACTATGCAGTGATGATGCTGTGATGATGCAGTGGTGATGGTGTGATGATGCTCTGATCATGCAATGATGATGCTGTTATGACACTGTGATGATGTTGTGATGATGCTGTGATGATACTATGATGACTCTGTGATGATGCAGTCAGTAAGCAGTAATGATGCTGTGATGATGCTGATATAATGCTGTGATGATGCACTGATTATGCAGTGATGATGCAGTGATGATGGTGTGATGATGCTGTGAAGACGCTCTGATGATGCTGTGATCATGCAGTGATGATGCAGTGATGACGCTGTGATGATATTGTATAGTTGATGTGATGATGCAGTGATGATGCAGAGATGATGCAGTGATGATGCTGTGATGATGCAGTGATTATTCAGTGATGATGCTTTGATGACGCTGTGATGGTGCTGTGATAATACTGTGATGATGCAGTGATGATACTGTGATGATGCAGTGAGGATGCTGTGATGACGCAGTGATGATGATGTGATGATACAGTGATGACGCTGTGATGATTATCTGATGATGCAGTGATGATGCACTAATGATGCTGTGATGGTGGTGTGATGATGTTGTGATGATGTAGTGATGGTGCAGGGATGATGCAGTGATGATGGTGTGATGATGCTGTGAAGACGCTCTGATGATGCTGTGATGATGCAGTGATGATGCTGTGATGATGCAGTGATGACGCTGTGATGATATTGTGTAGTTGATGTGATGATGCAGTGATGATGCAGTGATGATGCTGTGATGATGCTGTGATGATGCAGTGATTCTTCAGTGATGATGCTTTGATGACGCTGTGATGATGCTGTGATGATGCTGTGATGATGCAGTGAGGATGCTCAGATGATGCAGTGATGATGCAGTGATCATGCTGTGATGATGCTGTGATGATGCTGATATAATGCTGTTATGATGCAGTGATTATGCAGTGATGATGCTGTGATGACACTGGTGATTTTGTGATGACACTGTGATGATGCTGTGACAATGCAGTGATGATGCAGTGATGATGCTGTGATGACGCTGTGTTGATGCAGTGATGATGGTGTGATGATGTTCTGATGATGCAGTGATTATGCAGTGATGATGCTGTGATGACACTGCGATGATGCTGTGATGATACAGTGATGACGGTGTGATGATTATCTGATGATGCAGTGATGATGCAGTGATGATGCTGTGATTGTGGTGTGATGATGTTGTGATGATGTAGTGATGGTGCAGGGATGATGCTGTGATGATGTTGTGATGACTCTGTGGTGATGCTGTAATGATGCTGTGATGATGCAGTGATGATACTGTGATGATGCTGTGATGACGCAGTGATGATGATGTGATGATGCTGCGATGATGCAGTGATGATACTGTGATGATGCAGTGATGATGCTGTGACTATGCAGTGATGATGCAGTGTTGACCATGCGATGATGCTGTTATGAGGCAGTGATGAAACAGTTAAGATGCTGTGATGATGCTCTGATGACACTCTGATGATGCTGTGATGATGCAGTGATGATGCTATGATGATGCAGTGATGATGGTATGATGATGCAATGATGATGCTCTGATGACGCTGTGATGACGCAGTAATAAGCAGTAATGATGCTGTGATGATGCAGTGATGATGCTGTGTTGATGCAGTGATTATGCTGTGATGATGCAGTGATTATGCAGTGATGATGCTCTGATGATGCTCTAATCATGCTCTGATGATGCTGTGATGATGCTGTGATGATGATGTGATGATGCTTTGATGATGCAGGGATGACGCTGTGAAGACGCAGTTATGATGCTGTGATGACGCTGTGATGATGCTGTGATGATACAGTGATTATGCAGTGATGATGCTGTTATGACACTGTGATGATGTTGTGTAGACGATGTGATGATGCTGCAATGATGCTGTGATGACGCTGTGATGATGCTGTGATGATACAGTGATTATGGAGTGATGATGCTGTGATGACACTGTGATGATATTGTGTAGATGATGTGATGACGCTGTGATTATGCTGTGATGACGCAGTGATGATGCAGTGATGACGCTGCGATGATACTGTGATGACGCTCTGATGATGCTGTGATGATGCAGTGATGATGATGTGATGATGCAGTTATGATGCAATGATGATGTAGTGGTGATGCTCCGATGATGCAGTGATGATGCAGTAAGTAAGCAGTAATGATGCTGTGATGATGTGATTATGCTGTGATTACGCAGTCATGATGTTGTGATGATGCAGTGATGATGCAGAGATGATGCAGTGATGACGCTGTGATGATGCAGTAATAAGCAGTAATGATGCCGTGATGATGCTGTGATGATGCTTTGATGATGCAGTGATTATGTAGTGATGATGGTGTGATGATGCAGTGATTATGTAGTGATGATGCTCTGATGACGCTCTAATCATGCTCTGATGATGCTGTGATGATGCTGTGATGATGATGTGATGATGCTTTGATGATGCAGGGATGATGCAGTGATGACGCTGTGAAGACGCAGTTATGATGCTGTGATGACGCTGTGATGATGCTGTGATGATACAGTGATGATGCAGTGATGATGCTGTGATGACGCTGTGATGATGCAGTTTTGACCATGCGATGATGCTGTGATGACGCAGTGATGATGCAGTGATGACGCTGCGATGACACTGTGATGACGCTGTGATGATGCAGTGATGCTGTGATGATGCTGTGATGACGCTCTAATGATGCTGTGATGAAGATGTGATTATGCAGTGATTACGCAGTCATGATGTTGTGATGATGCAGTGATGATGCTGTAGTGATAATGCTATGATGACGCTGTGGTGATGCTATAATGATTCTGTGATGATGCAGTGATGATAGTGTGATGATGCAGTGATGCAGTGATGACACTGTGATGATGTTGTGATAATGTTGTGAAGATGCTCTGATGATGCTCTGATGACGCAGTGATGATTTTGTAATGACGCTGTGATGATGCATTTATGTTGCTGCGATGACACTGTGATGACGCTGTGATGATGCAGTGACACAGTGATGACACTGCGTTGCTGTTGAGATAATGTTGTGAGGATGCTGTGATGATAGAGTGATGATGCAGAGATGATGCTGTGATGACTCTGTGATGATGCAGTGATGATGCAGTGATCATGCTGTGACTATGCAGTGATGATGCTGTGATGATGCAGTGTTGACCATGCGATGATGCTGTGATGAGGCAGTGATGAAGCAGTTAAGATGCTGTGATGATGCTCTGATGACACTCTGATGATGCTGTGATGATGCAGTGATGATGCTGTGATGATGCAGTGATGATGCTATGATGATGCAATGATGATGCTCTGATGACGCTGTGATGATGCAGTAATAAGCAGTGATGATGCTGTGATGATGCTTTGATGATGCAGTGATTATGCAGTGATGATGGTGTGATGACGGTCTAATGATGCTGTGATGATGCAGTGATGATGCTGTGTTGATGCAGTGATGATGCTGTGATCATGCTGTGATGATGCTTTGATGATGCAGGGATGATGCAGTGATGATGCTGTGAAGACGCAGTTATGATGCTGTGATGACGCTGTGATGATGCTTTGATGATACAGTGATTATGCAGTGATGATGCTGTGATGACACTGTGATGATGTTGTGTAGATGATGTGATGATGCTGTGATGACGCTGTGATGATGCTGTGATTATGCAGTTTTGACCATGCAATGATGCTGTGATGACGCAGTGATGATGCCGTGATGACGCTGCGATGACACTGTGATGACGCTGTGGTGATGCTGTGATGACACTGTGATGATGCTGTGATTATGCTGTGATGACGCTCCGATGATGCTGTGATGATGCAGTGATGATGATGTGATGATGCAGTTATGATGCAATGATGATGTAGTAGTGATGCTCCGATGATGCAGTGATGATGCAGTAAGTAAGCAGTATTGATGCTGTGATGATGCTGTGATGAAGATGTGATTATGCAGTGATTACGCAGTCATGATGTTGTGATGATGCAGTGATGATGCACTGATGATGCAGTCATGATGCAGTCATGATGCTGAGATGATGTAGTGATAATGCTATGATGACGCTGTGGTGATGCTGTAATGATTCCGTGATGATGCAGTGATGATACTGTGATGTTGCAGTGATGATGCAGTGATGACGCTGTGTTGATGCAGTGATGACGCTGCGATGATGATGTTGTGATGCTGTGATGATGCTATGATTCTGTTGTGATGACTCTGTGATGATGATGTGATGATGCTATGATTCTGTTGTGATGACTCTGTGATGATGATGTGATGATGCTGTGATGATGCAGTGATGATGGTGTGATGTTGCTCTGATGATGCAGTGATTATGCAGTGATGATGATGTGATGACACTGTGATGATGTTGTGATGATGCAGTGATGATGCAGTGATGATGGTGTGATGATGCAATGATGACGCTGTAATGATTATCTGATGATGCAGTGATGATGCATTGATGATGCTGTGATGGTGGTGTGATGATGTTGTGATGATGTAGTGATGGTGCAGGGATGATGCTGTGATGATGCTGTGGTGATGCTGTAATGATTCTGTGATGATGCAGTGATGATGCTGTGATGACACTGTGATGATGTTGTGATGATACTGCGATGATGCAGTGATGGTGCTGTGATGATGCTGATATAATGCTGTGATGATGCAGTGATGATACTGTGATGATGCAGTGATGATGCTGTGATGATGCTCTGATGATGCAGTGATTATGCAGTGATGATGCTGTGATGACACTGTGATGATGGTGTGATGATGCAATGATGACACTGTAATGATTATCTGATGATGCAGTGATGATGCACTGATGATGCTGTGATGGTGGTGTGATGATGTTGTGATGATGTAGTGATGGTGCAGGGATGATGCTGTGATGATGCTGTGGTGATGCTGTAATGATTCTGTGATGATGCAGTGATGATGTTGTTATGACACTGTGGTGATTTTGTGATTATGCTGTGATGATGCAGTGATGATACTATGACGATGCAGTGATGACGCTGTGTTGATGCAGAGATGATGCTGCGATGATGATGTTGTGATGCTGTGATGATGCTATGATTATGTTGCGATGACTCTGTGATGATGCAGTGATGATGCAGTGATGATGGTGTGATGATGCTCTGATGATGCAGTGATTATGCAGTGATGATGCTGTGAAGACGCTCTGATGATGCTGTGATGATGCTGTGATAATACTGTGATGATGCAGTGATGATGGTGTGATGATGCAGTGAGGATGCTGTGATGATGTAGTGATGATGCAGTGATCATGCTGTGATGATGCTGATATAATGCTGTGATGATGCAGTGATTATGCAGTGATGATGCTGTGATGACACTTGTGATTTTGTGATGATGCTGTGATGATGCAGTGATGATACTGTGGTGATGCAGTGATGATGCAGTGATGACGCTGTGTTGATGCAGAGATGACGCTGCGATGATGACGTTGTGATGCTGTGATGATGCTATGATTATGTTGCGATGACTCTGTGATGACGCAGTGAAGATGATTTGATGATACAGTGATGACGCTGTGATGATTATCTGATGATGCAGTGATGATGCACTGATGATGCTGTGATGGTGGTGTGATGATGTTGTGATGATGTAGTGATGATGCAGGGTTGATGCTGTGATGATGCTGTGATGACTCTGTGGTGATGCTGTGATGATACAGTGATGATGCTTTGATGACACTGTGATGATGCAGTGATGATACTGTGATGATGCAGTGATGACGCTGTGTTGATGTAGTGATGACGCTGCGATGATGATGTTGTCATGCTGTGATGAAGCAGTGGTGATGGTGTGATGTTGATGCTCTGATGATGAAGTGATGATGCAGTGATGATGCTGTTATGACACTGTGATGATGTTGTGATGATGCAGTGATGATGCAGTGATGACGCTGTGATGATATTGTGTAGTTGATGTGATGATGCTGTGATGATGCTGCAATGATATTTTGATGACGCTTTGATGATGCAGTGATGATGCTGCGATGACGCTGTGATGATGCTGTGACTATGTTGATGACGCTGTGATGATGCAGTGATGATGCTGTGATTATGATGTGATGATGCAGTGATGACGCCGTCATGATATAGTGATGACACTGCGATGATGCTATGATGATGCAGTGATGATACTGTGATGATGCAGTAATGATGTACTGAGGACGCTTTGTTGATGCTTTGTTGACGGTGCGATGATGATGTTGTGATGCTGTGATGATGCTATGATTATGTTGCGATGACTCTGTGATGATGCAGTGATGATGCTGTGATGATGCAGTGATGATGGTGTGATGATGCTGTGATGATGCAGTGATTATGCAGTGATGATGCTGTGATGACACTGATGATGCTGTGACGATGCAGTGATGATGCAGTGAAGATGCTGTGATGACACTGTGACGATGCAGTGATGATGCAGTGATGATGGTGTGATGATGCTGTGAAGACGCTCTGATGATGCTGTGTTGACGCAGTGATGATGATGTGATGATGCAGTGATGACGCTGTAATGATTATCTGATGATGCATTGATGATGCATTGATGATGCTGTGATGGTGGTGTGATGGTGCAGGGATGATGCTGTGATGATGCTGTGATGACTCTGTTATGATGCTGTAATGATTCTGTGATGATGCAGTGATGATGCTCTGATGACACTGTGATGATGCTGTAATGATTCTGTGATGATGCTGTGATGACACTGTGATGATGTTGTGATGATGCTGCGATGATGCAGTGATGATACTGTGATGATGCAGTGATGATGCTGTGTTGATGTAGTGATGATGCTGCGATGATGATGTTGTGATGCTGTGATGATGCAGTGGTGATGGTGTGATGATGCTCTGATCATGCAATGATGATGCTGTTATGACACTGTGATGATGTTGTGATGATGCTGTGATGATACTATGATGACTCTGTGATGATGCAGTCAGTAAGCAGTAATGATGCTGTGATGATGCTGATATAATGCTGTGATGATGCAGTGATTATGCAGTGATGATGCTGTGATGACACTGTGATGATATTTTGATGATGCAGTGATGATGCAGTGATGATGGTGTGATGATGCTGTGAAGACGCTCTGATGATGCTGTGATCACGCAGTGATGATGCAGTGATGACGCTGTGATGATATTGTGTAGTTGATGTGATGATGCAGTGATGATGCAGAGATGATGCAGTGATGATGCAGTGATTATTCAGTGATGATGCTTTGATGACGCTGTGATGATGCTGTGATAATACTGTGATGATGCAGTGATGATGGTGTGATGATGCAGTGAGGATGCTGTGATGATGCAGTGATGATGCAGTGATCATGCTGTGATGATGCTGTGATGATGCTGATATAATGCTGTGATGATGCAGTGATTATGCAGTGATGATGCTGTGATGATGCTGTGTTGATACAGTGATGACGTTGCGATGATGATGTTGTGATGCTGTGATGATGCTATGATTATGTTGCGATGACTCTGTGATGATGCAGTGATGATCGTGTGATGATGCTCTGATGATGCAGTGATTATGCAGTGATGATGCTGTGATGACACTGTGATGATGCTGTGATGATGCAGTGATGATGGAGTAATGATGCTGTGAAGACGCTCTGATGATGCTGTGATGACGCAGTGATGATTATGTGATGATACAGTGATGACGCTGTGATGATTATCTGATGATGCAGTGATGATGCACTAATGATGCTGTGATGGTGGTGTGATGATGTAGTGATGGTGCAGGGATGATGCAGTGATGATGGTGTGATGATGCTGTGAAGACGCTCTGATGATGCTGTGATGATACTGTGATGATGCTGTGATGATGCAGTGATGACGCTGTGATGATATTGTGTAGTTGATGTGATGATGCTGTGATGATGCAGTGATTATTCAGTGATGATGCTTTGATGACGCTGTGATGATGCTGTGATGATGCTGTGATGATGCAGTGAGGATGCTCAGATGATGCAGTGATGATGCAGTGATCATGCTGTGATGATGCTGTGATGATGCTGATATAATGCTGTGATGATGCAGTGATTATGCAGTGATGATGCTGTGATGACACTGTGGTGATTTTGTGATGACGCTGTGATGATGCTGTGACGATGCAGTGATGATGCAGTGATGATGCTGTGATGACACTGCGATGATGCTGTGACGATGCAGTGTTGATGGTGTGATGATGCTGTGAAGACGCTCTGATGATGCTGTGATGACGCAGTGATGATGATGTGATGATACAGTGATGACGCTGTGATGATTATCTGATGATGCAGTGATGATGCACTGATGATGCTGTGATTGTGGTGTGATGATGTTGTGATGATGTAGTGATGGTGCAGGGATGATGCTGTGATGATGTTGTGATGATGCTGTGTTGATGCAGTGATGATACAGTGATTATGCTGTGATGATGGTGTGATGATGTAGTGATTATGCAGTGATGATGCTCTGATGACGGTCTAATCATGCTCTGATGATGCTGTGATGATGATGTGATGATGCTTTGATGATGCAGGGATGATGCAGTGATGACGCTGTGAAGACGCAGTTATGATGCTGTGATGACGCTGAGATGATACAGTGATGATGCACTGATGATGCTGTGATTGTGGTGTGATGATGTTGTGATGATGTAGTGATGGTGCAGGGATGATGCTGTGATGATGTTGTGATGACTCTGTGGTGATGCTGTAATGATGCTGTGATGATGCAGTGATGATACTGTGATGATGCTGTGATGACGCAGTGATGATGATGTGATGATGCTGCGATGATGCAGTGATGATACTGTGATGATGCAGTGATGATGCTGTGACTATGCAGTGATGATGCAGTGTTGACCATGAGATGATGCTGTGATGAGGCAGTGATGAAACAGTTAAGATGCTGTGATGATGCTCTGATGACACTCTGATGATGCTGTGATGATGCAGTGATGATGCTGTGATGATGCAGTGATTATGCAGTGATGATGCTCTGATGATGCTCTAATCATGCTCTGATGATGCTGTGATGATGCTGTGATGATGATGTGATGATGCTTTGATGATGCAGTGATGACGCTGTGAAGACGCAGTTATGATGCTGTGATGACGCTGTGATGATGCTGTGATGATACAGTGATTATGCAGTGATGATGCTGTTATGACACTGTGACGATGTTTTGTAGACGATGTGATGATGCTGCAATGATGCTTTGATGACGCTTTGATGATGCAGTGATGATGCTGTGATGATGCTGTGATGATACAGTGATTATGGAGTGATGATGGTGTGATGACAGTGTGATGATATTGTGTAGATAATGTGATGATGCTGTGATTATGCTGTGATGACGCAGTGATGATGCAGTGATGACGCTGCGATGACACTGTGATGACGCTCTGATGATGCTGTGATGATGCAGTGATGATGATGTGATGATGCAGTTATGATGCAATGATGATGTAGTGGTGATGCTCCGATGATGCAGTGATGATGCAGAAAGTAAGCAGTAATGATGCTGTGATGATGCTGTGATGAAGATGTGATTATGCTGTGATTACGCAGTCATGATGTTGTGATGATGCAGTGATAATGCAGAGATGATGCTGTGATGATGCTGTGATGATGCAGTGATTATTCAGTGATGATGCTCTGATGACGCTGTGATGATGCAGTAATAAGCAGTAATGATGCTGTGATGATGCTGTGATGATGCTTTGATGATGCAGTGATGATGCTGTGATGATGGTGTGATGACGGTCTAATGATGCTCTGATGATGCAGTGATGATGCTGTGTTGATGCAGTGATGATGCAGTGATTATGCTGTGATGATGGTGTGATGATGCAGTGATTATGCAGTGATGATGCTCTGATGACGCTCTAATCATGCTCTGATGATGCTGTGATGATGCTGTGATGATGATGTGATGATGCTTTGATGATGCAGGGATGATGCAGTGATGACGCTGTGAAGACGCAGTTATGATGCTGTGATGACGCTGTGAGGATGCTGTGATGATACAGTGATGATGCAGTGATGATGCTGTGATGACGCTGTGATGATGCAGTTTGACCATGCGATGATGCTGTGATGACGCAGTGATGATGCAGTGATGACGCTGCGATGACACTGTGATGATGCTGTGATGACGCTCTGATGATGCTGTGATGATGCAGTGATGATGTTGTGATGATGCAGTTATGATGCAATGATGATGTAGTGGTGATGCTCCGATGATGCAGTGATGATGCAGTAGGTAAGCAGTAATGATGCAGTGATGATGCTGTGATGAAGATATGATTATGCAGTGATTACGCAGTCATGATGTTGTGATGATGCAGTGATGATGCTCTGATGATGCAGTCATGATGCTGTGATGATGTAGTGATAATGCTATGATGACGCTGTGGTGATGCTGTAATGATTCTGTGATGATGCAGTGATGATAGTGTGATGATGCAGTGATGCAGTGATGACACTGTGATGATGTTGTGATAATGTTGTGAAGATGCTCTGATGATGCTCTGATGACGCAGTGATGATTTTGTAATGACGCTGTGATGATGCATTTATGTTGCTGCGATGACACTGTGATGACGCTGTGATGATGCAGTGACGCAGTGATGACACTGCGTTGCTGTTGAGATAATGTTGTGAGGATGCTGTGATGATGCAGTCATGATGCTATGATGATGCTCAGATGATGCAGTGATGATGCAGTGATGATGCTGAGATGATGCAGTGATGATTCTGTGATGATGCTGTGATGATGCAGTGAGTAAGCTGTAATGATGCTGTGATGATGCTCAGATGATGCAGTGATTATACTGTGATGATGCTGTGATGATGCTGTGATAATACTGTGATGAAGCAGTGATGATGGTGTGATGATGCAGTGAGGATGCTGTGATGATGCAGTGATGATGCAGTGATGATGCACTGATGATGCTGTGTTGGTGGTGTGATGATGTTGTGATGATGTAGTGATGGTGCAGGGATGATGCTGTGATGACTGTGGTGATGCTGTAATGATGCTGTGATGATGCAGTGATGATACTGTGATGATGCAGTGATGACACTGATGATGTTGTGATGATGCAGTGATGATGCTGTGATGACACTGTGGTGATTTTGTGATGACGCTGTGTTGATGTAGTGATGACGCTGCGGTGATGATGTTGTGATGATGCAGTGATGATTCAGTGGTGATGGTGTGATGATGCTCTGATGATGCAGTGATTATGCAGTGATGATGCTGTGATGACTCTGTGATGATGCAGTGATGATGAAGTGATCATGCTGTGATGATGCTGTGATGATGCTGTGATGACACTGCGATGATGCTGTGACTATGCAGTGATGATGCTGTGATGATGCAGTGGTGATGGTGTGATGATGCTCTGATCATGCAATGATGATGCTGTTATGACACTGTGATGATGTTGTGATGATGCTGTGATGATACTATGATGACTCTGTGATGATGCAGTCAGTAAGCAGTAATGATGCTGTGATGATGCTGATATAATGCTGTGATGATGCACTGATTATGCAGTGATGATGCAGTGATGATGGTGTGATGATGCTGTGAAGACGCTCTGATGATGCTGTGATCATGCAGTGATGATGCAGTGATGACGCTGTGATGATATTGTATAGTTGATGTGATGATGCAGTGATGATGCAGAGATGATGCAGTGATGATGCTGTGATGATGCAGTGATTATTCAGTGATGATGCTTTGATGACGCTGTGATGGTGCTGTGATAATACTGTGATGATGCAGTGATGATACTGTGATGATGCAGTGAGGATGCTGTGATGACGCAGTGATGATGATGTGATGATACAGTGATGACGCTGTGATGATTATCTGATGATGCAGTGATGATGCACTAATGATGCTGTGATGGTGGTGTGATGATGTTGTGATGATGTAGTGATGGTGCAGGGATGATGCAGTGATGATGGTGTGATGATGCTGTGAAGACGCTCTGATGATGCTGTGATGATGCAGTGATGATGCTGTGATGATGCAGTGATGACGCTGTGATGATATTGTGTAGTTGATGTGATGATGCAGTGATGATGCAGTGATGATGCTGTGATGATGCTGTGATGATGCAGTGATTCTTCAGTGATGATGCTTTGATGACGCTGTGATGATGCTGTGATGATGCTGTGATGATGCAGTGAGGATGCTCAGATGATGCAGTGATGATGCAGTGATCATGCTGTGATGATGCTGTGATGATGCTGATATAATGCTGTTATGATGCAGTGATTATGCAGTGATGATGCTGTGATGACACTGGTGATTTTGTGATGACACTGTGATGATGCTGTGACAATGCAGTGATGATGCAGTGATGATGCTGTGATGACGCTGTGTTGATGCAGTGATGATGGTGTGATGATGTTCTGATGATGCAGTGATTATGCAGTGATGATGCTGTGATGACACTGCGATGATGCTGTGATGATACAGTGATGACGGTGTGATGATTATCTGATGATGCAGTGATGATGCAGTGATGATGCTGTGATTGTGGTGTGATGATGTTGTGATGATGTAGTGATGGTGCAGGGATGATGCTGTGATGATGTTGTGATGACTCTGTGGTGATGCTGTAATGATGCTGTGATGATGCAGTGATGATACTGTGATGATGCTGTGATGACGCAGTGATGATGATGTGATGATGCTGCGATGATGCAGTGATGATACTGTGATGATGCAGTGATGATGCTGTGACTATGCAGTGATGATGCAGTGTTGACCATGCGATGATGCTGTTATGAGGCAGTGATGAAACAGTTAAGATGCTGTGATGATGCTCTGATGACACTCTGATGATGCTGTGATGATGCAGTGATGATGCTATGATGATGCAGTGATGATGGTATGATGATGCAATGATGATGCTCTGATGACGCTGTGATGACGCAGTAATAAGCAGTAATGATGCTGTGATGATGCAGTGATGATGCTGTGTTGATGCAGTGATTATGCTGTGATGATGCAGTGATTATGCAGTGATGATGCTCTGATGATGCTCTAATCATGCTCTGATGATGCTGTGATGATGCTGTGATGATGATGTGATGATGCTTTGATGATGCAGGGATGACGCTGTGAAGACGCAGTTATGATGCTGTGATGACGCTGTGATGATGCTGTGATGATACAGTGATTATGCAGTGATGATGCTGTTATGACACTGTGATGATGTTGTGTAGACGATGTGATGATGCTGCAATGATGCTGTGATGACGCTGTGATGATGCTGTGATGATACAGTGATTATGGAGTGATGATGCTGTGATGACACTGTGATGATATTGTGTAGATGATGTGATGACGCTGTGATTATGCTGTGATGACGCAGTGATGATGCAGTGATGACGCTGCGATGATACTGTGATGACGCTCTGATGATGCTGTGATGATGCAGTGATGATGATGTGATGATGCAGTTATGATGCAATGATGATGTAGTGGTGATGCTCCGATGATGCAGTGATGATGCAGTAAGTAAGCAGTAATGATGCTGTGATGATGTGATTATGCTGTGATTACGCAGTCATGATGTTGTGATGATGCAGTGATGATGCAGAGATGATGCAGTGATGACGCTGTGATGATGCAGTAATAAGCAGTAATGATGCCGTGATGATGCTGTGATGATGCTTTGATGATGCAGTGATTATGCAGTGATGATGGTGTGATGATGCAGTGATTATGTAGTGATGATGCTCTGATGACGCTCTAATCATGCTCTGATGATGCTGTGATGATGCTGTGATGATGATGTGATGATGCTTTGATGATGCAGGGATGATGCAGTGATGACGCTGTGAAGACGCAGTTATGATGCTGTGATGACGCTGTGATGATGCTGTGATGATACAGTGATGATGCAGTGATGATGCTGTGATGACGCTGTGATGATGCAGTTTTGACCATGCGATGATGCTGTGATGACGCAGTGATGATGCAGTGATGACGCTGCGATGACACTGTGATGACGCTGTGATGATGCAGTGATGCTGTGATGATGCTGTGATGACGCTCTAATGATGCTGTGATGAAGATGTGATTATGCAGTGATTACGCAGTCATGATGTTGTGATGATGCAGTGATGATGCTGTAGTGATAATGCTATGATGACGCTGTGGTGATGCTATAATGATTCTGTGATGATGCAGTGATGATAGTGTGATGATGCAGTGATGCAGTGATGACACTGTGATGATGTTGTGATAATGTTGTGAAGATGCTCTGATGATGCTCTGATGACGCAGTGATGATTTTGTAATGACGCTGTGATGATGCATTTATGTTGCTGCGATGACACTGTGATGACGCTGTGATGATGCAGTGACACAGTGATGACACTGCGTTGCTGTTGAGATAATGTTGTGAGGATGCTGTGATGATAGAGTGATGATGCAGAGATGATGCAGTGATGATGCTGTGATGATGCAGTGATTATTCAGTGATGATGCTGTGATGATGCTTTGATGACGCTCTGATGATGCTGTGATAATACTGTGATGATGCAGTGATGATGGTGTGATGATGCAGTGAGGATGCTGTGAAGATGCAGTGATGATGCAGTGATCATGTTGTGATGATGCTGTGATGATGTTGATATAATGCTGTGATGATGCAGTGATTATGCAGTGATGATGCTGTGATGACACTGTGATGATTTTTTGATGATGCTGTGATGATGCAGTGGTGATGCTGTGATGATGCAGTGATGATGCAGTGATGATGGTGTGATGATGCTGTGAAGACGCTCTGATGATGCTGTGATTACGCAGTGATGATGATGTGATGATACAGTGATGACGCTGTGATGATTATCTGATGATGCAGTGATGATGCACTGATGATGCTGTGATGGTGGTGTGATGATGTTGTGATGATGCAGTGATGGTGCAGGGATGATGCTTTGATGATGCTGTGATGACTCAGTGGTGATGCTGTAATGATGCTGTGATGGTGCAGTGATGATACTGTGATGATGCTGTGATGACACTGTGATGATGCTGCGATGACTCTGTGGTGATGCTTTGATGATGCAGTGATGATGCTGTGTTGCTGTAGTGATGACGCTGCGATGATGATGTTGTGATGATGAAGTGATGATGCAGTGGTGATGGTGTGATGATGCTCTGATGATGCAGTGATTATGCAGTTATGATGCTGTGATGACCCTTTGATGATGCAGTGATGATGCTGTGATGATGCTGTGATGACACTGTGATGATGCACTGATGATGCTGTGACTATGCTGTGATGATGCAGTGTTGACCATGCGATGATGCTGTGATGAGGCAGTGATGAAGCAGTTAAGATGCTGTGATGATGCTCTGATGACACTCTGATGATGTTGTGATGACACTGTGATGATTTTGTGATGATGTAGTGATGGTGCAGGGATGATGCTGTGATGATGCTGTGATGACTCTGTGGTGATGCTGTAATGATTCTGTGATGATGCAGTGATGATACTGTGATGACGCTGTGTTGATGTAGTGATGACGCTGCGATGATGATGTTGTGATGCTGTGATGATGCAGTGGTGATGCTGTGATGATGATGCTGTGATGATGCAGTGATGATGCAGTGATGATGCTATTATGACACTGTGATGATGTTGTGATGATGCAGTGATGATGCTGTGATGATGCTGTGATGATGCAGTGATGACGCTGTTATGATATTGTGTAGTTAATGTGATGATGCAGTGATGATGCAGTGATTATTCAGTGATGATGCTGTGATGATGCTTTGATGACGCTCTGATGATGCTGTGATGATGCTGTGATGATGCTGATATAATGCTGTGATGATGCAGTGAGGATGCTGTGATGATGCAGTGATGATGCAGTGATCATGCTGTGATGATGCTGTGATGATGCGGATATAATGCTGTGATGATGCAGTGACTATGCAGTGATGATGCTGTGATGACACTGGTAATTTTGTGATGATGCTGTGATGATGCAGTGATGATACTGTGATGATGCAGTGATGACGCTGTGTTGATGCAGAGATGACGCTGCGATGACGATGTGATGCTGTGATGATGCTATGATTATGTTGCGATGACTCTGTGATGATGCAGTGATGATGCTGTGATGATGCAGTGATGATGCTGTGATGATGCTGTGATGATGCTGTGATGATGCAGTGATGATGCTGTGATGACACTGATGATGCTGTGTCTATGCAGTGATGATGCTGTGATGATGCAGTGTTGACCATGCGATGATGCTGTGATGAGGCAGTGATGAAGCAGTTAAGATGCTGTGATGATGCTCTGATGACACTCTGATGATGCTGTGATGATGCTGTGATGATGCAGTGATGATGCTCTGATGATGCAATGATGATGCTCTGATGACGCTGTGATGATGCAGTAATAAGCAGTAATGATGTGATGATGCTGTGATGATGCTTTGATGATGCAGTGATTATGCAGTGATGATGGTGTGATGACGGTCTAATTATGCTGTGATGATGCAGTGATGATGCTGTGTTGATGTAGTGATGATGCAGTGATTATGCTGTGATGATGGTGTGATGATGCAGTGATTATGCAGTGATGATGCTCTGATGACGCTCTAATCATGCTCTGATGATGCTGTGATGATGCTGTGATGATGATGTGATGATGCTTTGATAATGCAGGGATGATGCAGTGATGACGCAGTTATGATGCTGTGATGACGCTGTGATGATGCTGTGATGAATCAGTTTTGACCATGCGATGATGCTGTGATGACGCAGTGATAATGCAGTGATGACGCTGCGATGACACTGTGATGACGCTGTGATGATGCAGTGATGCTGTGATGACACTGTGATGATGCTGTGATGATGCTCCGATGATGCTGTGATGATGCAGTGATGATGATGTGATGATGCAGTTATGATGCAATGATGTTGTAGTGGTGATGCTGTGATGATGCTTTGATTATGCAGTGATTACGCAGTCATGATGTTGTGATGATGCAGTGATGATGCTCTGATGATGCAGTGATGATGCTGTGATGACACTGTGGTGATTTTGTGATGATGCTGTGATGATGCAGTGATGATACTGTGATGATGCAGTGATGACGCTGTGTTGATGCAGAGATGACGCTGCGATGATGATGTTGTGATGCTGCGATTATGCTATGATTATGTTGCGATGACTCTGTGATGATGCAGTGATGATGCTGTGATGATGCAGTGATGATGCTGTGATGATGCAGTGATTATGGAGTGATGATGGTGTGATGATGCTGTGACGATGCAGTGATGATGCAGTGATGATGGTGTGATGATGCTGTGAAGACGCTCTGATGATGCTGTGATGACGCAGTGATGTTGATGTGATGATACAGTGATGACGCTGTGATGATTATCTGATGATGCAGTGATGATGCACTGATGATGCTGTGATGACACTGTGGTGATTTTGTGATGATGTAGTGATGGTGCAGGGATGATGCTGTGATGATGCTGTGATGTCTCTGTGGTGATGCTGTAATGATTCTGTGATGATGCAGTGATGATGCAGTGATGATGCTGTGATGACACTGTGGTGATTTTGTGATGATGCTGTCATGATGCAGTGATGATACTGTGATGATGCAGTGATGACGCTGTGTTGATGCAGAGATGACGCTGCGATGATGATGTTGTGATGCTGCGATTATGCTATGATTATGTTGCGATGACTCTGTGATGATGCAGTGATGATGCTGTGATGATGCAGTGATGATGGTGTGATGATGCTGTGATGATGCAGTGATTATGGAGTGATGATGGTGTGATGATGCTGTGACGATGCAGTGATGATGCAGTGATGATGGTGTGATGATGCAGTGATTATGCAGTGATGATGCTGTGATGACGCAGTGATGTTGATGTGATGATACAGTGATGACGCTGTGATGATTATCTGATGATGCAGTGATGATGCACTGATGATGCTGTGATGACACTGTGGTGATTTTGTGATGATGTAGTGATGGTGCAGGGATGATGCTGTGATGATGCTGTGATGTCTCTGTGGTGATGCTGTAATGATGCTGTGATGATGCAGTGATGATACTGTGATGATGCAGTGATGACGCTGTGTTGATGCAGAGATGACGCTGCGATGATGATGTTGTGATGATGCAGTGATGATGCAGTGGTGATGGTGTGATGATGCTCTGATGATGCAGTGATTATGCAGTGATGATGCTGTGATGACTCTGTGATGATGCAGTGATCATGCTGTGACTATGCAGTGGTGATGCTGTGATGATGCAGTGTTGACCATGCGATGATGCTGTGATGAGGCAGTGGTGATGATGTGATGATACAGTGATGACGCTGTGATGATTATCTGATGATGCACTGATGATGCTGTGATGGTGGTGTGATGATGTTGTGATGATGTAGTGGTGGTGCAGGGATGATGCTGTGATGATGCTGTGATGTCTCTGTGGTGATGCTGTAATGATGCAGTGATGATACTGTGATGATGCTGTGATGACACTGTGATGACGTTGTGATGATGCTGCGATGATGTAGTGATGATGGTGTGATGATGCTCTGATGATGCAGTGATTATGCAGTGATGATGCTGTGATGACTCTGTGATGATGCAGTGATGATGCAGTGATCATGCTGTGACTATGCAGTGATGATGCTGTGATGATGCAGTGTTGACCATGCGATGATGCTGTGATGAGGCAGTGATGAAGCAGTTAAGATGCTGTGATGATGCTCTGATGACACTCTGATGATGCTGTGATGATGCAGTGATGATGCTGTGATGATGCAGTGATGATGCTATGATGATGCAATGATGATGCTCTGATGACGCTGTGATGATGCAGTAATAAGCAGTGATGATGCTGTGATGATGCTTTGATGATGCAGTGATTATGCAGTGATGATGGTGTGATGACGGTCTAATGATGCTGTGATGATGCAGTGATGATGCTGTGTTGATGCAGTGATGATGCTGTGATCATGCTGTGATGATGCTTTGATGATGCAGGGATGATGCAGTGATGATGCTGTGAAGACGCAGTTATGATGCTGTGATGACGCTGTGATGATGCTTTGATGATACAGTGATTATGCAGTGATGATGCTGTGATGACACTGTGATGATGTTGTGTAGATGATGTGATGATGCTGTGATGACGCTGTGATGATGCTGTGATTATGCAGTTTTGACCATGCAATGATGCTGTGATGACGCAGTGATGATGCCGTGATGACGCTGCGATGACACTGTGATGACGCTGTGGTGATGCTGTGATGACACTGTGATGATGCTGTGATTATGCTGTGATGACGCTCCGATGATGCTGTGATGATGCAGTGATGATGATGTGATGATGCAGTTATGATGCAATGATGATGTAGTAGTGATGCTCCGATGATGCAGTGATGATGCAGTAAGTAAGCAGTATTGATGCTGTGATGATGCTGTGATGAAGATGTGATTATGCAGTGATTACGCAGTCATGATGTTGTGATGATGCAGTGATGATGCACTGATGATGCAGTCATGATGCAGTCATGATGCTGAGATGATGTAGTGATAATGCTATGATGACGCTGTGGTGATGCTGTAATGATTCCGTGATGATGCAGTGATGATACTGTGATGTTGCAGTGATGATGCAGTGATGACGCTGTGTTGATGCAGTGATGACGCTGCGATGATGATGTTGTGATGCTGTGATGATGCTATGATTCTGTTGTGATGACTCTGTGATGATGATGTGATGATGCTATGATTCTGTTGTGATGACTCTGTGATGATGATGTGATGATGCTGTGATGATGCAGTGATGATGGTGTGATGTTGCTCTGATGATGCAGTGATTATGCAGTGATGATGATGTGATGACACTGTGATGATGTTGTGATGATGCAGTGATGATGCAGTGATGATGGTGTGATGATGCAATGATGACGCTGTAATGATTATCTGATGATGCAGTGATGATGCATTGATGATGCTGTGATGGTGGTGTGATGATGTTGTGATGATGTAGTGATGGTGCAGGGATGATGCTGTGATGATGCTGTGGTGATGCTGTAATGATTCTGTGATGATGCAGTGATGATGCTGTGATGACACTGTGATGATGTTGTGATGATACTGCGATGATGCAGTGATGGTGCTGTGATGATGCTGATATAATGCTGTGATGATGCAGTGATGATACTGTGATGATGCAGTGATGATGCTGTGATGATGCTCTGATGATGCAGTGATTATGCAGTGATGATGCTGTGATGACACTGTGATGATGGTGTGATGATGCAATGATGACACTGTAATGATTATCTGATGATGCAGTGATGATGTTGTTATGACACTGTGGTGATTTTGTGATTATGCTGTGATGATGCAGTGATGATACTATGACGATGCAGTGATGACGCTGTGTTGATGCAGAGATGATGCTGCGATGATGATGTTGTGATGCTGTGATGATGCTATGATTATGTTGCGATGACTCTGTGATGATGCAGTGATGATGCAGTGATGATGGTGTGATGATGCTCTGATGATGCAGTGATTATGCAGTGATGATGCTGTGAAGACGCTCTGATGATGCTGTGATGATGCTGTGATAATACTGTGATGATGCAGTGATGATGGTGTGATGATGCAGTGAGGATGCTGTGATGATGTAGTGATGATGCAGTGATCATGCTGTGATGATGCTGATATAATGCTGTGATGATGCAGTGATTATGCAGTGATGATGCTGTGATGACACTTGTGATTTTGTGATGATGCTGTGATGATGCAGTGATGATACTGTGGTGATGCAGTGATGATGCAGTGATGACGCTGTGTTGATGCAGAGATGACGCTGCGATGATGACGTTGTGATGCTGTGATGATGCTATGATTATGTTGCGATGACTCTGTGATGACGCAGTGAAGATGATTTGATGATACAGTGATGACGCTGTGATGATTATCTGATGATGCAGTGATGATGCACTGATGATGCTGTGATGGTGGTGTGATGATGTTGTGATGATGTAGTGATGGTGCAGGGATGATGCTGTGATGATGCTGTGATGACTCTGTGGTGATGCTGTGATGATACAGTGATGATGCTTTGATGACACTGTGATGATGCAGTGATGATACTGTGATGATGCAGTGATGACGCTGTGTTGATGTAGTGATGACGCTGCGATGATGATGTTGTCATGCTGTGATGAAGCAGTGGTGATGGTGTGATGTTGATGCTCTGATGATGCAGTGATGATGCAGTGATGATGCTGTTATGACACTGTGATGATGTTGTGATGATGCAGTGATGATGCAGTGATGACGCTGTGATGATATTGTGTAGTTGATGTGATGATGCAGTGATGATGGTGTGATGATGCAGTGAGGATGCAGTGATGATGCAGTGATGATGCTGTGATGACACTGTGGTGATTTTTTTGATGATGCTGTGATGATGCAGTGATGATACTGTGATGATGCAGTGATGACGCTGTGTTGATGCAGAGATGACGCTGCGATGATGATGTTGTGATGCTGCGATTATGCTATGATTATGTTGCGATGACTCTGTGATGATGCAGTGATGATGCGGTGATGATGGTGTGATGATGCTCTGATGATGCAGTGATTATGCAGTGATGATGCTGTGATGACACTGTGATGATGCTGTGACGATGCAGTGATGATGCAGTGATGATGGTGTGATGATGCTGTGAAGACGCTCTGATGATGCTGTGATGACGCAGTGATGATGATGTGATGATACAGTGATGACGCTGTGATGATTATCTGATGATGCAGTGATGATGCACTGATGATGCTGTGATGGTGGTGTGATGATGTTGTGATGATGTAGTGATGGTGCAGGGATGATGCTCTGATGATGCTGTGATGTCTCTGTGGTGATGCTGTAATGATGCTGTGATGATGCAGTGATGATACTGTGATGATGCTGTGATGACACTGTGATGATGTTGTGATGATGCTGCGATGATGCAGTGATGATACTGTGATGATGCAGTGATGACGCTGTGTTGAAGTAGTGATGAGGCTGCGATGATGATATTGTGATGATGCAGTGGTGATGGTGTGATGATGCTCTGATGATGCAGTGATGATGCAGTGATCATGCTGTGATGACACTGTGATGATGCACTGATGATGCTGTGACTATGCAGTGATGATGCTGTGATGATGCAGTGTTGACCATGCGATGATGCTGTGATGAGGCAGTGATGAAGCAGTTAAGATGCTGTGATGATGCTCTGATGACACTCTGATGATGCTGTGATGATGCAGTGATGATGCTTTGATGATGCAGCGATGATGCTCTGATGATGCAATGATGATGCTCTGATGACGCTGTGATGATGCAGTAATAAGCAGTAATGATGCTGTGATGATGCTTTGATGATGCAGTGATTATGCAGTGATGATGGTGTGATGACGGTGTAATGATGCTGTGATGATGCTGATATAATGCAGTGATGATGTAGTGATTATGCTGTGATTTTGGTGTGATGATGCAGTGATTATGCAGTGATGATGCTCTGATGACGCTCTAATCATGCTCTGATGATGCTGTGATGATGCTGTGATGATGATGTGATGATGCTTTGATGATGCAGGGATGATGCAGTGATGACGCTGTGAAGACGCAGTTATGATGCTGTGATGATGCTGTGATGATGCTGTGATGATACAGTGATTATGCAGTGATGATGCTGTGATGACACTGTGATGATGCTGTGATGATGCAGTTTTGACCATGCTATGATGTTGTGATGACGCAGTGATGACGCTGCGATGACACTGTGATGACGCTGTGATGATGCAGTGATGCTGTGATGGCACTGTGATGATGCTGTGATGATGCTGTAATGACGCTCTGATGATGCTCCGATGATGCAGTGATGATGCAGTAAGTAAGCAGTAATGATGCTGTGATGATGCTGTGATGAAGATGTGATTATGCAGTGATTACGCAGTCATGATGTTGTGATGATGGAGTGATGACGCTCTCATGATGCAGTCATGATGCTGTGATGATGTAGTGATAATGCTATGATGACGCTGTGGTGATTTTGTGATGATGCTGTGATGATGCAGTGATGATGCTGTGATGTTGCAGTGATGATGCAGTGATGACGCTGTGTTGATGCAGAGATGACGCTGCGATGATGATGTTGTGATGCTGCGATTATGCTATGATTATGTTGCGATGACTCTGTGATGATGCAGTGATGATGCTGTGATGATGGTGTGATGATGCTCTGATGATGCAGTGATGATGGTGTGATGATGCTGTGAAGACGCTCTGATGATTCTGTGATGACGCAGTGATGATGATGTGATGATGCAATGATGACGCTGCAATGATTATCTGATGATGCAGTGATGATGCATTGATGATGCTGTGTTGGTGGTGTGATGATGTTGTGATGATGTAGTGATGATGCAGGGATAATGCTGTGATGATGCTGTGATGATGTTGTGATGATACTGCGATGATGTAGTGATGTTGCAGTGATGATGCAGTGATGACGCTGTGTTGATGTAGTGATTACGCTGCGATGATGATGTTGTGATGCTGTGATGATGCAGTGGTGATGGTGTGATGATGATGCTCTGATGATGCAGTGATGATGCTGTTATGACACTGTGATGATGTGATGATGCAGTGATGATGCAGTGATGATGCTGTGATGATGCTGTGAAGACGCTCTGATGATGTTGTGATGATGCAGTGATGATGCTGTGATGTTGCAGTGATGACGCTGTGATGATATTGAGTAGCTGATGTGATGATGCAGTGATGATGCAATGATGATGCAGAGATGATGCAGTGATGATGCTGTGATGATGCTTTGATGACGCTGTGATGATGCTGTGATAATACTGTGATGATGCAGTGATGATGGTGTGATGATGCAGTGAGGATGCAGTGATGATGCAGTGATGATGCAGTGATCATGCTGTGATGATGCTGTGATGATGCTGATATAATGCTGTGATGCTGCAGTGATTATGCAGTGATGATGCTGTGATGACACTGTGGTGATTTTGTGATGATGCTGTGATGATGCAGTGATGATACTGTGATGATGCAGTGATGATGCAGTGATGACGCTGTGTTGATGCAGAGATGACGCTGCGATGATGATGTTGTGATGCTGTGATAATGCTATGATTATGTTGCGATGACTCTGTGATGATGCAGTGATGATGCTGTGATGATGCAGTGATGATTGTATGATGATGCTGTGATTATGCAGTGATTATGCAGTGATGATGCTGTGATGACACTGTGATGATGCTGTGACGATGCAGTGATGATGCAGTGATGATGGTGTGATGATTCTGTGAAGACGCTCTGATGATGCTGTGATGACGCAGTGATGATGATGTGATGATACAGTGATGACGCTGTGATGATTATCTGATGATGCAGTGATGATGCACTGATGATGCAGAGATGATGTAGTGATGGTGCAGGGATGATGCAGTGATGATGCAGTGATCATGCTGTGACTATGCTGTAATGATGCAGTGATGATGCAGTGATGATACTGTGATGATGCAGTGATCATGCTGTGATGATGCTGTGATGATGCTGATATAATGCTGTGATGATGCAGTGATTATGCAGTGATGATGTTGTGATGACACTGTGGTGATTTTGTGATGATGCTCTGATGATGCAGTGATGATACTCTGATGATGCAGTGATGACGCTGTGTTGATGCAGAGATGACGCTGCGATGATGATGTTGTGATGCTGATGATGCTATGATTATGTTGCGATGAATCTGTGATGATGCAGTGATTATGCTGTGATGATGCAGTGATGATGGTGTGATGATGCTCTGATGATGCAGTGATTATGCAGTGATGATGCTGTCATGACACTGTGATGATGCTGTGACGATGCAGTGATGATGCAGTGAAGATGGTGTGATGATGCTGTGAAGAAGCTCTGATGATTATCTGATGATGCACTGATGATGAACTGATTATGCTGTGATGGTGGTGTGATGATGTTGTGATGATGTAGTGATGGTGCAGGGATGATGCTGTGATGATGCTGTGATGACTCTGTGGTGATGCTGTAATGATGCTGTGATGGTGCAGTGATGATACTGTGATGACGCTCTGATGATGCAGTAATAAGTAGTAATGATGCTGTGATAATGCTGTGTTGATGCTTTGATGATGCAGTGATTATGCAGTGATGATGGTGTGATAACGGTCTAATCATGCTGTGATGATGCAGTGATGATGCTGTGTTGATGCAGTGATGATGCAGTGATGATGCAGTGATGATGGTGTGATGATGCAGTGATTATGCAGTGATCATGCTGTGATGATGATGTGATGATGCTTTGATGATGCAGGGATGATGCAGTGATGACGCTGTGAAGACGCAGTTATGATGCTGTGATGACGCTGTGATGATGCTGTGATGACGCAGTGATGATGCAGTGATGACGCTGCGATGACACTGTGATGACGCTGTGATGATGCAGTGATGACACTGTGATGATGCTGTGATGACGCTCCGATGATGCTGTGATGATGCAGTGATGATGATGTGATGATGCAGTTATGATGCAATGATGATGTAGTGTTGATGCTCCGATGACGCAGTGATGATGCAGTAATAAGCAGTAATGATGCTGTGATGATGCTTTGATGATGCAGTGATTATGAAGTGATGATGGTGTGATGACGCTCTAATCATGCTCTGATGATGCTGTGATGATGCTGTGATGACGCTGTGATGATGCCGTGATAATACTGTGATGATGCAGTGATGATGCTGTGTTGATGCAGTGATGATGCAGTGATGATGCAGTGATGATGGTGTGATGATGCAGTGATTATGCAGTGATGATGCTGTGATGATGATGTGATGATGCTTTGATGATGCAGGGATGATGCAGTGATGACGCTGTGAAGACGCAGTTATGATGCTGTGATGACGCTGTGATGACGCAGTGATGATGCAGTGATGACGCTGCGATGACACTGTGATGACGCTGTGATGATGCTGTGATGACGCAGTGATGATGATGTGATGATACAGTGATGACGCTGTGATGATTATCTGATGATGCAGTGATGATGCACTGATGATGCAGAGATGATGTAGTGATGGTGCAGGGATGATGCAGTGATGATGCAGTGATCATGCTGTGACTATGCTGTAATGATGCAGTGATGATGCAGTGATGATACTGTGATGATGCAGTGATCATGCTGTGATGATGCTGTGATGATGCTGATATAATGCTGTGATGATGCAGTGATTATGCAGTGATGATGTTGTGATGACACTGTGGTGATTTTGTGATGATGCTCTGATGATGCAGTGATGATACTCTGATGATGCAGTGATGACGCTGTGTTGATGCAGAGATGACGCTGTGATGATGATGTTGTGATGCTGTGATGATGCTATGATTATGTTGCGATGAATCTGTGATGATGCAGTGATGATGGTGTGATGATGCTCTGATGATGCACTGATTATGCAGTGATGATGCTGTGATGACACTGTGATGATGCTGTGACGATGCAGTGATGATGCAGTGAAGATGGTGTGATGATGCTGTGAAGAAGCTCTGATGATTATCTGATGATGCACTGATGATGAACTGATTATGCTGTGATGGTGGTGTGATGATGTTGTGATGATGTAGCGATGGTGCAGGGATGATGCTGTGATGATGCTGTGATGACTCTGTGGTGATGCTGTAATGATGCTGTGATGGTGCAGTGATGATACTGTGATGACGCTGTGATGATGCAGTAATAAGTAGTAATGATGCTGTGATAATGCTGTGTTGATGCTTTGATGATGCAGTGATTATGCAATCATGATGGTGTGATAACGGTCTAATCATGCTGTGATGATGATGTGATGATGCTGTGTTGATGCAGTGATGATGCAGTGATGGTGCAGTGATGATGGTGTGATGATGCAGTGATTATGCAGTGATGATGCTGTGATGATGATGTGATGATGCTTTGATGATGCAGGGATGATGCAGTGATGACGCTGTGAAGACGCAGTTATGATGCTGTGATGACGCTGTGATGATGCTGTGATGACGCAGTGATGATGCAGTGATGACGCTGCGATGACGCTGTGATTATGCTGTGATGACACTGTGATGATGCTGTGATGACGCTCCGATGATGCTGTGATGATGCAATGATGATGCAGTAATAAGCAGTAATGATGCTGTGATGATGCTTTGATGATGCAGTGATTATGAAGTGATGATGGTGTGATGACGCTCTAATCATGCTCTGATGATGCTGTGATGATGCTGTGATGACGCTGTGATGATGCCGTGACAATACTGTGATGATGCAGTGATGATGCTGTGATGATGCAGTGATGATGCAGTGATCATGCTGTGATAATGCTGATATAATGCTGTGATGCTGCAGTGATTATGCAGTGATGATGCTGTGATGACACTGTGGTGATTTTGTGATGATGCTGTGATGATGCAGTGATGATACTGTGATGATGTAGTGATGATGCAGTGATGACGCTGTGTTGATGCAGAGATGACGCTGCGATGATGATGTTGTGATGCTGTGATGATGCTATGATTCTGTTGCGATGACTCTGTGATGATGCAGTGATGATGGTGTGATGATGCTCTGATGATGCAGTGATTATGCAGTGATGATGCTGTGATGACACTGTGATGATGCTGTGATGACGCAGTGATGATGCAGTGATCATGCTGTGATGACACTGTGATGATGCACTGATGATGCTGTGACTATGCAGTGATGATGCTGTGATGATGCAGTGATGATGCTGTGAAGACGCTCTGATGATGCTGTGATGATGCAGTGATGACGTTGTGATGATATTGAGTAGCTGATGTGATGATGCAGTGATGATGCAATGATGATGCAGAGATGATGCAGTGATGATGCTGTGATGATGCTGTGATGACGCTGTGATGATGCTGTGATAATACTGTGATGATGCAGTGAGGATGGTGTGATGATGCAGTGAGGATGCAGTGATAATGCAGTGATGATGCAGTGATCATGCTGTGATCATGCTGTGATGATGCTGATATAATGCTGTGATGATGCAGTGATTATGCAGTGACGATGCTGTGATGACACTGTGGTGATTTTGTGATGATGCTGTGATGATGCAGTGATGATACTGTGATGATGCAGTGATGATGCAGTGATGACGCTGTGTTGATGCAGAGATGACGCTGCGATGATGATGTTGTGATGCTGTGATGATGCAATGATTATGTTGCGATGACTCTGTGATGATGCAGTGATGATGCCGTGATGATGCAGTGATGATGGTGTGATGATGTAGTGATGGTGCAGTGATGATGCAGTGATGATGCTGTGATGACACTGTGATGATGCTGTGACGATGCAGTGATGATGCCGTGATGATGGTGTGATGATGCACTGATGATGCTGTGTCTATGCAGTGATGATGCTGTGATGATGCAGTGTTGACCATGCGATGATGCTGTGATGAGGCAGTGATGAGGCAGTTAAGATGCTGTGATGACGCTCTGATGACACTCTGATGATGCTGTGATGATGCTGTGATGATGCAGTGATGATGCTCTGAGGATGCAATGATGATGCTCTGATGACGCTGTGATGATGCAGTAATAAGCAGTAATGATGCTGTGATGATGCTTTGATGATGCAGTGATTATGCAGTGATGATGGTGTGATGACAGTCTAATGATGCTGTGATGATGCAGTGATGATGCTGTGTTGATGCAGTGATGATGCAGTGATTATGCTGTGATGATGGTGTGATGATGCAGTGATTATGCAGTGATGATGCTCTGATGACGCTCTAATCATGCTCTGATGATGCTGTGATGATGATGTGATGATGCTTTGATGATGCAGGGATGATGCAGTGATGACGCAGTTATGATGCTGTGATGACGCTGTGATGATGCTGTGATGATACAGTGATTATGCAGTGATGGTGCTGTGATGACACTGTGATGATGTTGTGTATATGATGTGATGATGCTGTGATGATGCAGTTTTGACCATGCGATGATGCTGTGATGACGCAGTGATAATGCAGTGATGACGCTGCGATGACACTGTGATGACGCTGTGATGATGCAGTGATGCTGTGATGACACTGTGATGACGCTCTGATGATGCTGTGATGATGCAGTGATGATGATGTGATGATGCAGTTATGATGCAATGATGATGTAGTGGTGATGCTCCGATGACGCAGTGATGATGCAGTAAGTAAGCAGTAATGATGCTGTGATGAAGCTGTGATTAGGCAGTGATGAAGCAGTTAAGATGCTGTGGTGATGCTCTGATGACACTCTGATGATGCTGTGATGATGCAGTGATGATGCTGTGATGATGCAGTGATGATGCTATGATGACGCAATGATGATGCTCTGATGACACTGTGATGATGCAGTAATAAGCAGTAATGATGCTGTGATGATGCTTTGATGATGCAGTGATTATGCAGTGATGATGCTGTGATGACGGTCTAATCATACTGTGATTATGCAGTGATGATGCTGTGATGATGGTGTGATGATGCAGTGATTATGCAGTGATGATGGTGTGATGACGCTCTAATCATGCTCTGATGATGCTGTGATGATGCTGTGATGATGATGTGATGATGCTTTGATGATGCAGGGATGATGCAGTGATGACGCTGTGAAGACGCTTTGATGACGCTGTGATGATGCTGTGATAATACTGTGATGATGCAGTGATGATGCAGTGAGGATGCTGTGATGATGCAGTGATGATGCTGTGATGATGCTGATATAATGCTGTGATGATGCAGTGATTATGCAGTGATGATGCTGTGATGACACTGTGGTGATTTTGTGATGATGCTGTGATGATGCAGTGATGATACTCTGGTGATGCAGTGATGATGCAGTGATGATGCTATTATGACACTGTGATGATGTTGTGATGATGCAGTGATGATGCTGTGATGATGCTGTGATGATGCAGTGATGACGCTGTTATGATATTGTGTAGTTAATGTGATGATGCAGTGATGATGCAGTGATTATTCAGTGATGATGCTGTGATGATGCTTTGATGACGCTCTGATGATGCTGTGATGATGCTGTGATGATGCTGATATAATGCTGTGATGATGCAGTGAGGATGCTGTGATGATGCAGTGATGATGCAGTGATCATGCTGTGATGATGCTGTGATGATGCGGATATAATGCTGTGATGATGCAGTGACTATGCAGTGATGATGCTGTGATGACACTGGTAATTTTGTGATGATGCTGTGATGATGCAGTGATGATACTGTGATGATGCAGTGATGACGCTGTGTTGATGCAGAGATGACGCTGCGATGACGATGTGATGCTGTGATGATGCTATGATTATGTTGCGATGACTCTGTGATGATGCAGTGATGATGCTGTGATGATGCAGTGATGATGCTGTGATGATGCTCTGATGATGCTGTGATGATGCAGTGATGATGCTGTGATGACACTGATGATGCTGTGTCTATGCAGTGATGATGCTGTGATGATGCAGTGTTGACCATGCGATGATGCTGTGATGAGGCAGTGATGAAGCAGTTAAGATGCTGTGATGATGCTCTGATGACACTCTGATGATGCTGTGATGATGCTGTGATGATGCAGTGATGATGCTATGATGATGCAATGATGATGCTCTGATGACGCTGTGATGATGCAGTAATAAGCAGTAATGATGTGATGATGCTGTGATGATGCTTTGATGATGCAGTGATTATGCAGTGATGATGGTGTGATGACGGTCTAATTATGCTGTGATGATGCAGTGATGATGCTGTGTTGATGCAGTGATGATGATGTGATGATGCAGTTATGATGCAATGATGTTGTAGTGGTGATGCTGTGATGATGCTTTGATTATGCAGTGATTACGCAGTCATGATGTTGTGATGATGCAGTGATGATGCTCTGATGATGCAGTCATGATGCAGTGATGATGCAGTGATGATGCTGTGATGACACTGTGGTGATTTTGTGATGATGCTGTGTTGATGCAGAGATGACGCTGCGATGATGATGTTGTGATGCTGCGATTATGCTATGATTATGTTGCGATGACTCTGTGATGATGCAGTGATGATGCTGTGATGATGCAGTGATAATGGTGTGATGATGCTGTGATGATGCAGTGATGATGCTGTGTCTATGCAGTGATGATGCTGTGATGATGCAGTGTTGACCATGCAATGATGTTGTGATGAGGCAGTTATGAAGCAGTTAAGATGCTGTGATGATGCTCTGATGACACTCTGATGATGTTGTGTGGACACTGTGATGATTTTGTGATGATGTAGTGATGGTGCAGGGATGATGCTGTGATGATGCTGTGATGACTCTGTGGTGATGCTGTAATGATTCTGTGATGATGCAGTGATGATGCTGTGATGACACTGTGATGATGTTGTGATGATACTGCGATGATGCAGTGATGATACTGTGATGACGCTGTGTTGATGTAGTGATGACGCTGCGATGATGATGTTGTGATGCTGTGATGATGCAGTGGTGATGCTGTGATGATGATGCTCTGATGATGCAGTGATGATGCAGTGATGATGCTATTATGACACTGTGATGATGTTGTGATGATGCAGTGATGATGCTGTGATGATGCTGTGATGATGCAGTGATGACGCTGTTATGATATTGTGTAGTTAATGTGATGATGCAGTGATGATGCAGTGATTATTCAGTGATGATGCTGTGATGATGCTTTGATGACGCTCTGATCATGCTGTGATGATGCTGTGATGATGCTGATATAATGCTGTGATGATGCAGTGATTATGCAGTGATGATGCTGTGATGACACTGGTAATTTTGTGATGATGCTGTGATGATGCAGTGATGATACTGTGATGATGCAGTGATGACGCTGTGTTGATGCAGAGATGACGCTGCGATGATGATGTTGTGATGCTGTGATGATGCTATGATTATGTTGCGATGACTCTGTGATGATGCTGTGATGACACTGTGATGATGCTGTGTCTATGCAGTGATGATGCTGTGATGATGCAGTGTTGACCATGCGATGATGCTGTGATGAGGCAGTGATGAAGCAGTTAAGATGCTGCGATGATGCTCTGATGACACTCTGATGATGCTGTGATGATGCTGTGATGATGCAGTGATGATGCTATGATGATGCAATGATGATGCTCTGATGACGCTGTGATGATGCAGTAATAAGCAGTAATGATGTGATGATGCTGTGATGATGCTTTGATGATGCAGTGATTATGCAGTGATGATGGTGTGATGACGGTCTAATTATGCTGTGATGATGCAGTGATGATGCTGTGTTGATGCAGTGATGATGCAGTGATTATGCTGTGATGATGGTGTGATGATGCAGTGATTATGCAGTGATGATGCTCTGATGACGCTCTAATCATGCTCTGATGATGCTGTGATGATGCTGTGATGATGATGTGATGATGCTTTGATAATGCAGGGATGATGCAGTGATGACGCAGTTATGATGCTGTGATGACGCTGTGATGATGCTGTGATGAATCAGTTTTGACCATGCGATGATGCTGTGATGACGCAGTGATAATGCAGTGATGACGCTGCGATGACACTGTGATGACGCTGTGATGATGCAGTGATGCTGTGATGACACTGTGATGATGCTGTGATGACGCTCCGATGATGCTGTGATGATGCAGTGATGATGATGTGATGATGCAGTTATGATGCAATGATGTTGTAGTGGTGATGCTGTGATGATGCTTTGATTATGCAGTGATTACGCAGTCATGATGTTGTGATGATGCAGTGATGATGCTCTGATGATGCAGTCATGATGCAGTGATGATGCAGTGATGATGCTGTGATGACACTGTGGTGATTTTGTGATGATGCTGTGATGATGCAGTGATGATACTGTGATGATGCAGTGATGACGCTGTGTTGATGCAGAGATGACGCTGCGATGATGATGTTGTGATGCTGCGATTATGCTATGATTATGTTGCGATGACTCTGTGATGATGCAGTGATGATGCTGTGATGATGCAGTGATGATGCTGTGATGATGCAGTGATTATGGAGTGATGATGGTGTGATGATGCTGTGACGATGCAGTGATGATGCAGTGATGATGGTGTGATGATGCTGTGAAGACGCTCTGATGATGCTGTGATGACGCAGTGATGTTGATGTGATGATACAGTGATGACGCTGTGATGATTATCTGATGATGCAGTGATGATGCACTGATGATGCTGTGATGACACTGTGGTGATTTTGTGATGATGTAGTGATGGTGCAGGGATGATGCTGTGATGATGCTGTGATGTCTCTGTGGTGATGCTGTAATGATTCTGTGATGATGCAGTGATGATGCTGTGATGACACTGTGGTGATTTTGTGATGATGCTGTCATGATGCAGTGATGATACTGTGATGATGCAGTGATGACGCTGTGTTGATGCAGAGATGACGCTGCGATGATGATGTTGTGATGCTGCGATTATGCTATGATTATGTTGCGATGACTCTGTGATGATGCAGTGATGATGCTGTGATGATGCAGTGATGATGGTGTGATGATGCTGTGATGATGCAGTGATTATGGAGTGATGATGGTGTGATGATGCTGTGACGATGCAGTGATGATGCAGTGATGATGGTGTGATGATGCTGTGAAGACGCTCTGATGATGCTGTGATGACGCAGTGATGTTGATGTGATGATACAGTGATGACGCTGTGATGATTATCTGATGATGCAGTGATGATGCACTGATGATGCTGTGATGACACTGTGGTGATTTTGTGATGATGTAGTGATGGTGCAGGGATGATGCAGGGATGATGCTGTGATGTCTCTGTGGTGATGCTGTAATGATGCTGTGATGATGCAGTGATGATACTGTGATGATGCTGTGATGACACTGTGATGATGTTGTGATGATGCTGCGATAACTCTGTGGTGATGCTGTGATGATGCAGTGATGATGCTGTGTTGCTGTAGTGATGACGCTGCGATGATGATGTTGTGATGATGCAGTGATGATGCAGTGGTGATGGTGTGATGATGCTCTGATGATGCAGTGATTATGCAGTGATGATGCTGTGATGACTCTGTGATGATGCAGTGATGATGCAGTGATCATGCTGTGACTATGCAGTGATGATGCTGTGATGATGCAGTGTTGACCATGCGATGATGCTGTGATGAGGCAGTGATGAAGCAGTTAAGATGCTGTGATGATGCTCTGATGACACTCTGATGATGCTGTGATGATGCAGTGATTATGCAGTGATGATGGTGTGATGACGGTCTAATTATGCTGTGATGATGCAGTGATGATGCTGTGTTGATGCAGTGATGATGCAGTGATTATGCTGTGATGATGGTGTGATGATGCAGTGATTATGCAGTGATGATGCTCTGATGACGCTCTAATCATGCTCTGATGATGCTGTGATGATGCTGTGATAATACTGTGATGATGCAGTGATGATGCAGTGAGGATGCTGTGATGATGCAGTGATGATGCTGTGATGATGCTGATATAATGCTGTGATGATGCAGTGATTATGCAGTGATGATGCTGTGATGACACTGTGGTGATTTTGTGATGATGCTGTGATGATGCAGTGATGATACTCTGGTGATGCAGTGATGATGCAGTGATGATGCTATTATGACACTGTGATGATGTTGTGATGATGCAGTGATGATGCTGTGATGATGCTGTGATGATGCAGTGATGACGCTGTTATGATATTGTGTAGTTAATGTGATGATGCAGTGATGATGCAGTGATTATTCAGTGATGATGCTGTGATGATGCTTTGATGACGCTCTGATGATGCTGTGATGATGCTGTGATGATGCTGATATAATGCTGTGATGATGCAGTGAGGATGCTGTGATGATGCAGTGATGATGCAGTGATCATGCTGTGATGATGCTGTGATGATGCGGATATAATGCTGTGATGATGCAGTGACTATGCAGTGATGATGCTGTGATGACACTGGTAATTTTGTGATGATGCTGTGATGATGCAGTGATGATACTGTGATGATGCAGTGATGACGCTGTGTTGATGCAGAGATGACGCTGCGATGACGATGTGATGCTGTGATGATGCTATGATTATGTTGCGATGACTCTGTGATGATGCAGTGATGATGCTGTGATGATGCAGTGATGATGCTGTGATGATGCTCTGATGATGCTGTGATGATGCAGTGATGATGCTGTGATGACACTGATGATGCTGTGTCTATGCAGTGATGATGCTGTGATGATGCAGTGTTGACCATGCGATGATGCTGTGATGAGGCAGTGATGAAGCAGTTAAGATGCTGTGATGATGCTCTGATGACACTCTGATGATGCTGTGATGATGCTGTGATGATGCAGTGATGATGCTATGATGATGCAATGATGATGCTCTGATGACGCTGTGATGATGCAGTAATAAGCAGTAATGATGTGATGATGCTGTGATGATGCTTTGATGATGCAGTGATTATGCAGTGATGATGGTGTGATGACGGTCTAATTATGCTGTGATGATGCAGTGATGATGCTGTGTTGATGCAGTGATGATGATGTGATGATGCAGTTATGATGCAATGATGTTGTAGTGGTGATGCTGTGATGATGCTTTGATTATGCAGTGATTACGCAGTCATGATGTTGTGATGATGCAGTGATGATGCTCTGATGATGCAGTCATGATGCAGTGATGATGCAGTGATGATGCTGTGATGACACTGTGGTGATTTTGTGATGATGCTGTGTTGATGCAGAGATGACGCTGCGATGATGATGTTGTGATGCTGCGATTATGCTATGATTATGTTGCGATGACTCTGTGATGATGCAGTGATGATGCTGTGATGATGCAGTGATAATGGTGTGATGATGCTGTGATGATGCAGTGATGATGCTGTGTCTATGCAGTGATGATGCTGTGATGATGCAGTGTTGACCATGCAATGATGTTGTGATGAGGCAGTTATGAAGCAGTTAAGATGCTGTGATGATGCTCTGATGACACTCTGATGATGTTGTGTGGACACTGTGATGATTTTGTGATGATGTAGTGATGGTGCAGGGATGATGCTGTGATGATGCTGTGATGACTCTGTGGTGATGCTGTAATGATTCTGTGATGATGCAGTGATGATGCTGTGATGACACTGTGATGATGTTGTGATGATACTGCGATGATGCAGTGATGATACTGTGATGACGCTGTGTTGATGTAGTGATGACGCTGCGATGATGATGTTGTGATGCTGTGATGATGCAGTGGTGATGCTGTGATGATGATGCTCTGATGATGCAGTGATGATGCAGTGATGATGCTATTATGACACTGTGATGATGTTGTGATGATGCAGTGATGATGCTGTGATGATGCAGTGATGACGCTGTTATGATATTGTGTAGTTAATGTGATGATGCAGTGATGATGCAGTGATTATTCAGTGATGATGCTGTGATGATGCTTTGATGACGCTCTGATCATGCTGTGATGATGCTGTGATGATGCTGATATAATGCTGTGATGATGCAGTGATTATGCAGTGATGATGCTGTGATGACACTGGTAATTTTGTGATGATGCTGTGATGATGCAGTGATGATACTGTGATGATGCAGTGATGACGCTGTGTTGATGCAGAGATGACGCTGCGATGATGATGTTGTGATGCTGTGATGATGCTATGATTATGTTGCGATGACTCTGTGATGATGCTGTGATGACACTGTGATGATGCTGTGTCTATGCAGTGATGATGCTGTGATGATGCAGTGTTGACCATGCGATGATGCTGTGATGAGGCAGTGATGAAGCAGTTAAGATGCTGCGATGATGCTCTGATGACACTCTGATGATGCTGTGATGATGCTGTGATGATGCAGTGATGATGCTATGATGATGCAATGATGATGCTCTGATGACGCTGTGATGATGCAGTAATAAGCAGTAATGATGTGATGATGCTGTGATGATGCTTTGATGATGCAGTGATTATGCAGTGATGATGGTGTGATGACGGTCTAATTATGCTGTGATGATGCAGTGATGATGCTGTGTTGATGCAGTGATGATGCAGTGATTATGCTGTGATGATGGTGTGATGATGCAGTGATTATGCAGTGATGATGCTCTGATGACGCTCTAATCATGCTCTGATGATGCTGTGATGATGCTGTGATGATGATGTGATGATGCTTTGATAATGCAGGGATGATGCAGTGATGACGCAGTTATGATGCTGTGATGACGCTGTGATGATGCTGTGATGAATCAGTTTTGACCATGCGATGATGCTGTGATGACGCAGTGATAATGCAGTGATGACGCTGCGATGACACTGTGATGACGCTGTGATGATGCAGTGATGCTGTGATGACACTGTGATGATGCTGTGATGACGCTCCGATGATGCTGTGATGATGCAGTGATGATGATGTGATGATGCAGTTATGATGCAATGATGTTGTAGTGGTGATGCTGTGATGATGCTTTGATTATGCAGTGATTACGCAGTCATGATGTTGTGATGATGCAGTGATGATGCTCTGATGATGCAGTCATGATGCAGTGATGATGCAGTGATGATGCTGTGATGACACTGTGGTGATTTTGTGATGATGCTGTGATGATGCAGTGATGATACTGTGATGATGCAGTGATGACGCTGTGTTGATGCAGAGATGACGCTGCGATGATGATGTTGTGATGCTGCGATTATGCTATGATTATGTTGCGATGACTCTGTGATGATGCAGTGATGATGCTGTGATGATGCAGTGATGATGCTGTGATGATGCAGTGATTATGGAGTGATGATGGTGTGATGATGCTGTGACGATGCAGTGATGATGCAGTGATGATGGTGTGATGATGCTGTGAAGACGCTCTGATGATGCTGTGATGACGCAGTGATGTTGATGTGATGATACAGTGATGACGCTGTGATGATTATCTGATGATGCAGTGATGATGCACTGATGATGCTGTGATGACACTGTGGTGATTTTGTGATGATGTAGTGATGGTGCAGGGATGATGCTGTGATGATGCTGTGATGTCTCTGTGGTGATGCTGTAATGATTCTGTGATGATGCAGTGATGATGCTGTGATGACACTGTGGTGATTTTGTGATGATGCTGTCATGATGCAGTGATGATACTGTGATGATGCAGTGATGACGCTGTGTTGATGCAGAGATGACGCTGCGATGATGATGTTGTGATGCTGCGATTATGCTATGATTATGTTGCGATGACTCTGTGATGATGCAGTGATGATGCTGTGATGATGCAGTGATGATGGTGTGATGATGCTGTGATGATGCAGTGATTATGGAGTGATGATGGTGTGATGATGCTGTGACGATGCAGTGATGATGCAGTGATGATGGTGTGATGATGCTGTGAAGACGCTCTGATGATGCTGTGATGACGCAGTGATGTTGATGTGATGATACAGTGATGACGCTGTGATGATTATCTGATGATGCAGTGATGATGCACTGATGATGCTGTGATGACACTGTGGTGATTTTGTGATGATGTAGTGATGGTGCAGGGATGATGCAGGGATGATGCTGTGATGTCTCTGTGGTGATGCTGTAATGATGCTGTGATGATGCAGTGATGATACTGTGATGATGCTGTGATGACACTGTGATGATGTTGTGATGATGCTGCGATAACTCTGTGGTGATGCTGTGATGATGCAGTGATGATGCTGTGTTGCTGTAGTGATGACGCTGCGATGATGATGTTGTGATGATGCAGTGATGATGCAGTGGTGATGGTGTGATGATGCTCTGATGATGCAGTGATTATGCAGTGATGATGCTGTGATGACTCTGTGATGATGCAGTGATGATGCAGTGATCATGCTGTGACTATGCAGTGATGATGCTGTGATGATGCAGTGTTGACCATGCGATGATGCTGTGATGAGGCAGTGATGAAGCAGTTAAGATGCTGTGATGATGCTCTGATGACACTCTGATGATGCTGTGATGATGCAGTGATTATGCAGTGATGATGGTGTGATGACGGTCTAATTATGCTGTGATGATGCAGTGATGATGCTGTGTTGATGCAGTGATGATGCAGTGATTATGCTGTGATGATGGTGTGATGATGCAGTGATTATGCAGTGATGATGCTCTGATGACGCTCTAATCATGCTCTGATGATGCTGTGATGATGCTGTGATGATGATGTGATGATGCTTTGATAATGCAGGGATGATGCAGTGATGACGCAGTTATGATGCTGTGATGACGCTGTGATGATGCTGTGATGAATCAGTTTTGACCATGCGATGATGCTGTGATGACGCAGTGATAATGCAGTGATGACGCTGCGATGACACTGTGATGACGCTGTGATGATGCAGTGATGCTGTGATGACACTGTGATGATGCTGTGATGACGCTCCGATGATGCTGTGATGATGCAGTGATGATGATGTGATGATGCAGTTATGATGCAATGATGTTGTAGTGGTGATGCTGTGATGATGCTTTGATTATGCAGTGATTACGCAGTCATGATGTTGTGATGATGCAGTGATGATGCTCTGATGATGCAGTCATGATGCAGTGATGATGCAGTGATGATGCTGTGATGACACTGTGGTGATTTTTTTGATGATGCTGTGATGATGCAGTGATGATACTGTGATGATGCAGTGATGACGCTGTGTTGATGCAGAGATGACGCTGCGATGATGATGTTGTGATGCTGCGATTATGCTATGATTATGTTGCGATGACTCTGTGATGATGCTGTGATGATGCAGTGATGATGCTGTGATGATGCTGTGATGATGCAGTGATTATGGAGTGATGATGGTGTGATGATGCTGTGACGATGCAGTGATGATGCAGTGATGATGGTGTGATGATGCTGTGAAGACGCTCTGATGATGCTGTGATGATGCAGTGATGTTGATGTGATGATACAGTGATGACGCTGTGATGATTATCTGATGATGCAGTGATGATGCACTGATGATGCTGTGATGACACTGTGGTGATTTTGTGATGATGTAGTGATGGTGCAGGGATGATGCAGGGATGATGCTGTGATGTCTCTGTGGTGATGCTGTAATGATTCTGTGATGATGCAGTGATGATGCTGTGATGATGCTGTGATGACACTGTGGTGATTTTGTAATGATGCTGTGATGATGCAGTGATGATGCTGTGATGATGCAGTGATGACGCTGTGTTGATGCAGAGATGACGCTGCGATGATGATGTTGTGATGCTGCGATTATGCTATGATTATGTTGCGATGACTCTGTGATGATGCAGTGATGATGCTGTGATGATGCAGTGATGATGGTGTGATGATGCTGTGATGATGCAGTGATTATGGAGTGATGATGGTGTGATGATGCTGTGACGATGCAGTGATGATGCAGTGATGATGGTGTGATGATGCTGTGAAGACGCTCTGATGATGCTGTGATGACGCAGTGATGTTGATGTGATGATACAGTGATGACGCTGTGATGATTATCTGATGATGCAGTGATGATGCACTGATGATGCTGTGATGACACTGTGGTGATTTTGTGATGATGTAGTGATGGTGCAGGGATGATGCAGGGATGATGCTGTGATGTCTCTGTGGTGATGCTGTAATGATGCTGTGATGATGCAGTGATGATACTGTGATGATGCTGTGATGACACTGTGATGATGTTGTGATGATGCTGCGATAACTCTGTGGTGATGCTGTGATGGTGCAGTGATGATGCTGTGTTGCTGTAGTGACGACGCTGCGATGATGATGTTGTGATGATGCAGTGATTATGCAGTGATGATGCTGTGATGACTCTGTGATGATGCAGTGATGATGCAGTGATAATGCTGTGACTATGCAGTGGTGATGCTGTGATGATGCAGTGTTGACCATGCGATGATGCTGTGATGAGGCAGTGGTGATGATGTGATGATACAGTGATGACGCTGTGATGATTATCTGATGATGCACTGATGATGCTGTGATGGTGGTGTGATGATGTTGTGATGATGTAGTGGTGGTGCAGGGATGATGCTGTGATGATGCTGTGATGATGCTGTGATGATGCTCTGATGATGCTCTGATGATGCAGTGATTATGCAGTGATGATGCTGTGATGACACTGTGATGATGGTGTGATGATGCAATGATGACGCTGTAATGATTATCTGATGATGCAGTGATGATGCACTGATGATGCTGTGATGGTGGTGTGATGATGTTGTGATGATGTAGTGATGGTGCAGGGATGATGCTGTGATGATGCTGTGGTGATGCTGTAATGATTCTGTGATGATGCAGTGATGATGGTGTTATGACACTGTGGTGATTTTGTGATTATGCTGTGATGATGCAGTGATGATACTATGACGATGCAGTGATGACGCTGTGTTGATGCAGAGATGATGCTGCGATGATGATGTTGTGATGCTGTGATGATGCTATGATTATGTTGCGATGACTCTGTGATGATGCAGTGATGATGCAGTGATGATGGTGTGATGATGCTCTGATGATGCAGTGATTATGCTGTGATAATACTGTGATGATGCAGTGATGATGGTGTGATGATGCAGTGAGGATGCTGTGATGATGCAGTGATGATGCAGTGATCATGCTGTGATGATGCTGATATAATGCTGTGATGATGCAGTGATTATGCAGTGATGATGCTGTGATGACACTGTTGTGATTTTGTGATGATGCTGTGATGATGCAGTGATGATACTGTGGTGATGCAGTGATGATGCAGTGATGACGCTGTGTTGATGCAGAGATGACGCTGCGATGATGATGTTGTGATGCTGTGATGATGCTATGATTATGTTGCGATGACTCTGTGATGACGCAGTGAAGATGATTTGATGATACAGTGATGACGCTGTGATGATTATCTGATGATGCAGTGATGATGCACTGATGATGCTGTGATGGTGGTGTGATGATGTTGTGATGATGTAGTGATGGTGCAGGGATGATGCTGTGATGATGCTGTGATGACTCTGTGGTGATGCTGTGATGATACAGTGATGATGCTTTGATGACACTGTGATGATGCAGTGATGATGCAGTGATGATGCAGTGATGACGCTGTGTTGATGTAGTGATGACGCTGCGATGATGATGTTGTCATGCTGTGATGAAGCAGTGGTGATGGTGTGATGATGATGCTCTGATGATGCAGTGATGATGCAGTGATGATGCTGTTATGACACTGTGATGATGTTGTGATGATGCAGTGATGATGCAGTGATGACGCTGTGATGATATTGTGTAGTTGATGTGATGATGCAGTGATGATGCAGAGATGATGCAGTGATGATGCTGTGATGATGCTGTGATGATGCAGTGATTATGCAGTGATGATGCTGTGATGATGCTTTGATGACGCTGTGATGATGCTGTGATAATACTGTGATGATGCAGTGATGATGGTGTGATGATGCAGTGAGGATGCAGTGATGATGCAGTGATGATGCTGTGATGACACTGTGGTGATTTTTTTGATGATGCTGTGATGATGCAGTGATGATACTGTGATGATGCAGTGATGACGCTGTGTTGATGCAGAGATGACGCTGCGATGATGATGTTGTGATGCTGCGATTATGCTATGATTATGTTGCGATGACTCTGTGATGATGCAGTGATGATGCAGTGATGATGGTGTGATGATGCTCTGATGATGCAGTGATTATGCAGTGATGATGCTGTGATGACACTGTGATGATGCTGTGACGATGCAGTGATGATGCAGTGATGATGGTGTGATGATGCTGTGAAGACGCTCTGATGATGCTGTGATGACGCAGTGATGATGATGTGATGATACAGTGATGACGCTGTGATGATTATCTGATGATGCAGTGATGATGCACTGATGATGCTGTGATGGTGGTGTGATGATGTTGTGATGATGTAGTGATGGTGCAGGGATGATGCTCTGATGATGCTGTGATGTCTCTGTGGTGATGCTGTAATGATGCTGTGATGATGCAGTGATGATACTGTGATGATGCTGTGATGACACTGTGATGATGTTGTGATGATGCTGCGATGATGCAGTGATGATACTGTGATGATGCAGTGATGACGCTGTGTTGAAGTAGTGATGAGGCTGCGATGATGATATTGTGATGATGCAGTGGTGATGGTGTGATGATGCTCTGATGATGCAGTGATGATGCAGTGATCATGCTGTGATGACTCTGTGATGATGCAGTGATGATGCTGTGACTATGCAGTGATGATGCTGTGATGATGCAGTGTTGACCATGCGATGATGCTGTGATGAGGCAGTGATGAAGCAGTTAAGATGCTGTGATGATGCTCTGATGACACTCTGATGATGCTGTGATGATGCAGTGATGATGCTTTGATGATGCAGCGATGATGCTATGATGATGCAATGATGATGCTCTGATGACGCTGTGATGATGCAGTAATAAGCAGTAATGATGCTGTGATGATGCTTTGATGATGCAGTGATTATGCAGTGATGATGGTGTGATGACGGTCTAATTATGCTGTGATGATGCAGTGATGATGCTGTGTTGATGTAGTGATGATGCAGTGATTATGCTATGATGATGGTGTGATGATGCAGTGATTATGCAGTGATGATGCTCTGATGACGCTCTAATCATGCTCTGATGATGCTGTGATGATGCTGTGATGATGATGTGATGATGCTTTGATAATGCAGGGATGATGCAGTGATGACGCAGTTATGATGCTGTGATGACGCTGTGATGATGCTGTGATGAATCAGTTTTGACCATGCGATGATGCTGTGATGACGCAGTGATAATGCAGTGATGACGCTGCGATGACACTGTGATGACGCTGTGATGATGCAGTGATGCTGTGATGACACTGTGATGATGCTCTGATGACGCTCCGATGATGCTGTGATGATGCAGTGATGATGATGTGATGATGCAGTTATGATGCAATGATGTTGTAGTGGTGATGCTGTGATGATGCTTTGATTATGCAGTGATTACGCAGTCATGATGTTGTGATGATGCAGTGATGATGCTCTGATGATGCAGTCATGATGCAGTGATGATGCAGTGATGATGCTGTGATGACACTGTGGTGATTTTGTGATGATGCTGTGATGATGCAGTGATGATACTGTGATGATGCAGTGATGACGCTGTGTTGATGCAGAGATGACGCTGCGATGATGATGTTGTGATGCTGCGATTATGCTATGATTATGTTGCGATGACTCTGTGATGATGCAGTGATGATGCTGTGATGATGCAGTGATGATGCTGTGATGATGCAGTGATTATGGAGTGATGATGGTGTGATGATGCTGTGACGATGCAGTGATGATGCAGTGATGATGGTGTGATGATGCTGTGAAGACGCTCTGATGATGCTGTGATGACGCAGTGATGTTGATGTGATGATACAGTGATGACGCTGTGATGATTATCTGATGATGCAGTGATGATGCACTGATGATGCTGTGATGACACTGTGGTGATTTTGTGATGATGTAGTGATGGTGCAGGGATGATGCAGGGATGATGCTGTGATGTCTCTGTGGTGATGCTGTAATGATTCTGTGATGATGCAGTGATGATGCTGTGATGATGCTGTGATGACACTGTGGTGATTTTGTGATGATGCTGTCATGATGCAGTGATGATACTGTGATGATGCAGTGATGACGCTGTGTTGATGCAGAGATGACGCTGCGATGATGATGTTGTGATGCTGCGATTATGCTATGATTATGTTGCGATGACTCTGTGATGATGCTGTGATGATGCAGTGATGATGGTGTGATGCTGTGATGATGCAGTGATTATGGAGTGATGATGGTGTGATGATGCTGTGACGATGCAGTGATGATGCAGTGATGATGGTGTGATGATGCTGTGAAGACGCTCTGATGATGCTGTGATGACGCAGTGATGTTGATGTGATGATACAGTGATGACGCTGTGATGATTATCTGATGATGCAGTGATGATGCACTGATGATGCTGTGATGAAACTGTGGTGATTTTGTGATGATGTAGTGATGGTGCAGGGATGATGCAGGGATGATGCTGTGATGTCTCTGTGGTGATGCTGTAATGATGCTGTGATGATGCAGTGATGATACTGTGATGATGCTGTGATGACACTGTGATGATGTTGTGATGATGCTGCGATAACTCTGTGGTGATGCTGTGATGATGCAGTGATGATGCTGTGTTGCTGTAGTGATGACGCTGCGATGATGATGTTGTGATGATGCAGTGATGATGCAGTGGTGATGGTGTGATGATGCTCTGATGATGCAGTGATTATGCAGTGATGATGCTGTGATGACTCTGTGATGATGCAGTGATGATGCAGTGATCATGCTGTGACTATGCAGTGATGATGCTGTGATGATGCAGTGTTGACCATGCGATGATGCTGTGATGAGGCAGTGATGAAGCAGTTAAGATGCTGTGATGATGCTCTGATGACACTCTGATGATGCTGTGATGATGCAGTGATTATGCAGTGATGATGGTGTGATGACGGTCTAATTATGCTGTGATGATGCAGTGATGATGCTGTGTTGATGCAGTGATGATGCAGTGATTATGCTGTGATGATGGTGTGATGATGCAGTGATTATGCAGTGATGATGCTCTGATGACGCTCTAATCATGCTCTGATGATGCTGTGATGATGCTGTGATGATGATGTGATGATGCTTTGATAATGCAGGGATGATGCAGTGATGACGCAGTTATGATGCTGTGATGACGCTGTGATGATGCTGTGATGAATCAGTTTTGACCATGCGATGATGCTGTGATGACGCAGTGATAATGCAGTGATGACGCTGCGATGACACTGTGATGACGCTGTGATGATGCAGTGATGCTGTGATGACACTGTGATGATGCTGTGATGACGCTCCGATGATGCTGTGATGATGCAGTGATGATGATGTGATGATGCAGTTATGATGCAATGATGTTGTAGTGGTGATGCTGTGATGATGCTTTGATTATGCAGTGATTACGCAGTCATGATGTTGTGATGATGCAGTGATGATGCTCTGATGATGCAGTCATGATGCAGTGATGATGCAGTGATGATGCTGTGATGACACTGTGGTGATTTTGTGATGATGCTGTGATGATGCAGTGATGATACTGTGATGATGCAGTGATGACGCTGTGTTGATGCAGAGATGACGCTGCGATGATGATGTTGTGATGCTGCGATTATGCTATGATTATGTTGCGATGACTCTGTGATGATGCAGTGATGATGCTGTGATGATGCAGTGATGATGCTGTGATGATGCTGTGATGATGCAGTGATTATGGAGTGATGATGGTGTGATGATGCTGTGACGATGCAGTGATTATGCAGTGATGATGGTGTGATGATGCTGTGAAGACGCTCTGATGATGCTGTGATGATGCAGTGATGTTGATGTGATGATACAGTGATGACGCTGTGATGATTATCTGATGATGCAGTGATGATGCACTGATGATGCTGTGATGACACTGTGGTGATTTTGTGATGATGTAGTGATGGTGCAGGGATGATGCTGTGATGATGCTGTGATGTCTCTGTGGTGATGCTGTAATGATTCTGTGATGATGCAGTGATGATGCAGTGATGATGCTGTGATGACACTGTGGTGATTTTGTAATGATGCTGTGATGATGCAGTGATGATACTGTGATGATGCAGTGATGACGCTGTGTTGATGCAGAGATGACGCTGCGATGATGATGTTGTGATGCTGCGATTATGCTATGATTATGTTGCGATGACTCTGTGATGATGCAGTGATGATGCTGTGATGATGCAGTGATGATGGTGTGATGATGCTGTGATGATGCAGTGATTATGGAGTGATGATGGTGTGATGATGCTCTGATGATGCAGTGATTATGCAGTGATGATGCTGTGATGACTCTGTGATGATGCAGTGATGATGCAGTGATCATGCTGTGACTATGCAGTGATGATGCTGTGATGATGCAGTGTTGACCATGCGATGATGCTGTGATGAGGCAGTGATGAAGCAGTTAAGATGCTGTGATGATGCTCTGATGACGCTCTGATGATGCTGTGATGACGCAGTGATGTTGATGTGATGATACAGTGATGACGCTGTGATGATTATCTGATGATGCAGTGATGATGCACTGATGATGCTGTGATGACACTGTGGTGATTTTGTGATGATGTAGTGATGGTGCAGGGATGATGCTGTGATGTCTCTGTGGTGACGCTATAATGATGCTGTGATGATGCAGTGATGATACTGTGATGATGCTGTGATGACACTGTGATGATGTTGTGATGATGCTGCGATAACTCTGTGGTGATGCTGTGATGATGCAGTGATGATGCTGTGTTGCTGTAGTGATGACGCTGCGATGATGATGTTGTGATGATGCAGTGATGATGCAGTGGTGATGGTGTGATGATGCTCTGATGATGCAGTGATTATGCAGTGATGATGCTGTGATGACTCTGTGATGATGCAGTGATCATGCTGTGACTATGCAGTGGTGATGCTGTGATGATGCAGTGTTGACCATGCGATGATGCTGTGATGAGGCAGTGGTGATGATGTGATGATACAGTGATGACGCTGTGATGATTATCTGATGATGCACTGATGATGCTGTGATGGTGGTGTGATGATGTTGTGATGATGTAGTGGTGGTGCAGGGATGATGCTGTGATGATGCTGTGATGTCTCTGTGGTGATGCTGTAATGATGCAGTGATGATACTGTGATGATGCTGTGATGACACTGTGATGACGTTGTGATGATGCTGCGATGATGTAGTGATGATGGTGTGATGATGCTCTGATGATGCAGTGATTATGCAGTGATGATGCTGTGATGACTCTGTGATGATGCAGTGATGATGCAGTGATCATGCTGTGACTATGCAGTGATGATGCTGTGATGATGCAGTGTTGACCATGCGATGATGCTGTGATGAGGCAGTGATGAAGCAGTTAAGATGCTGTGATGATGCTCTGATGACACTCTGATGATGCTGTGATGATGCAGTGATGATGCTGTGATGATGCAGTGATGATGCTATGATGATGCAATGATGATGCTCTGATGACGCTGTGATGATGCAGTAATAAGCAGTGATGATGCTGTGATGATGCTTTGATGATGCAGTGATTATGCAGTGATGATGGTGTGATGACGGTCTAATGATGCTGTGATGATGCAGTGATGATGCTGTGTTGATGCAGTGATGATGCTGTGATCATGCTGTGATGATGCTTTGATGATGCAGGGATGATGCAGTGATGATGCTGTGAAGACGCAGTTATGATGCTGTGATGACGCTGTGATGATGCTTTGATGATACAGTGATTATGCAGTGATGATGCTGTGATGACACTGTGATGATGCTGTGATGATGCAGTTTTGACCATGCAATGATGCTGTGATGACGCAGTGATGATGCCGTGATGACGCTGCGATGACACTGTGATGACGCTGTGGTGATGCTTTGATGACACTGTGATGATGCTGTGATTATGCTGTGATGACGCTCCGATGATGCTGTGATGATGCAGTGATGATGATGTGATGATGCAGTTATGATGCAATGATGATGTAGTGGTGATGCTCCGATGATGCAGTGATGATGCAGTAAGTAAGCAGTAATGATGCTGTGATGATGCTGTGATGAAGATGTGATTATGCAGTGATTACGCAGTCATGATGTTGTGATGATGCAGTGATGATGCTCTGATGATGCAGTCATGATGCAGTCATGATGCTGAGATGATGTAGTGATAATGCTATGATGACGCTGTGGTGATGCTGTAATGATTCCGTGATGATGCAGTGATGATACTGTGATGTTGCAGTGATGATGCAGTGATGACGCTGTGTTGATGCAGTGATGACGTTGCGATGATGATGTTGTGATGCTGTGATGATGCTATGATTCTGTTGTGATGACTCTGTGATGATGATGTGATGATGCTGTGATGATGCAGTGATGATGGTGTGATGATGCAATGATGACGCTGTAATGATTATCTGATGATGCAGTGATGATGCATTGATGATGCTGTGATGGTGGTGTGATGATGTTGTGATGATGTAGTGATGGTGCAGGGATGATGCTGTGATGATGCTGTGGTGATGCTGTAATGATTCTGTGATGATGCAGTGATGATGCTGTGATGACACTGTGATGATGTTGTGATGATACTGCGATGATGCAGTGATGATACTGTGATGGTGCTGTGATGATGCTGATATAATGCTGTGATGATGCAGTGATGATACTGTGATGATGCAGTGATGACGCTGTGTTGATGCAGAGATGACGCTGCGATGATGATGTTGTGATGCTGTGATGATGCTATGATTATGTTGCGATGACTCTGTGATGATGCAGTGATGATGCTGTGATGATGCAGTGATGATGCTGTGATGATGCTCTGATGATGCAGTGATTATGCAGTGATGATGCTGTGATGACACTGTGATGATGGTGTGATGATGCAATGATGACGCTGTAATGATTATCTGATGATGCAGTGATGATGCACTGATGATGCTGTGATGGTGGTGTGATGATGTAGTGATGGTGCAGGGATGATGCTGTGATGATGCTGTGGTGATGCTGTAATGATTCTGTGATGATGCAGTGATGATGTTGTTATGACACTGTGGTGATTTTGTGATTATGCTGTGATGATGCAGTGATGATACTATGACGATGCAGTGATGACGCTGTGTTGATGCAGAGATGATGCTGCGATGATGATGTTGTGATGCTGTGATGATGCTATGATTATGTTGCGATGACTCTGTGATGATGCAGTGATGATGCAGTGATGATGGTGTGATGATGCTCTGATGATGCAGTGATTATGCAGTGATGATGCTGTGAAGACGCTCTGATGATGCTGTGATGATGCTGTGATAATACTGTGATGATGCAGTGATGATGGTGTGATGATGCAGTGAGGATGCTGTGATGATGCAGTGATCATGCTGTGATGATGCTGATATAATGCTGTGATGATGCAGTGATTATGCAGTGATGATGCTGTGATGACACTGTTGTGATTTTGTGATGATGCTGTGATGATGCAGTGATGATACTGTGGTGATGCAGTGATGATGCAGTGATGACGCTGTGTTGATGCAGAGATGACGCTGCGATGATGATGTTGTGATGCTGTGATGATGCTATGATTATGTTGCGATGACTCTGTGATGACGCAGTGAAGATGATTTGATGATACAGTGATGACGCTGTGATGATTATCTGATGATGCAGTGATGATGCACTGATGATGCTGTGATGGTGGTGTGATGATGTTGTGATGATGTAGTGATGGTGCAGGGATGATGCTGTGATGATGCTGTGATGACTCTGTGGTGATGCTGTGATGATACAGTGATGATGCTTTGATGACACTGTGATGATGCAGTGATGATGCAGTGATGATGCAGTGATGACGCTGTGTTGATGTAGTGATGACGCTGCGATGATGATGTTGTCATGCTGTGATGAAGCAGTGGTGATGGTGTGATGATGATGCTCTGATGATGCAGTGATGATGCAGTGATGATGCTGTTATGACACTGTGATGATGTTGTGATGATGCAGTGATGATGCAGTGATGACGCTGTGATGATATTGTGTAGTTGATGTGCTGATGCAGTGATGATGCAGAGATGATGCAGTGATGATGCTGTGATGATGCTGTGATGATGCAGTGATTATGCAGTGATGATGCTGTGATGATGCTTTGATGACGCTGTGATGATGCTGTGATAATACTGTGATGATGCAGTGATGATGGTGTGATGATGCAGTGAGGATGCAGTGATGATGCAGTGATGATGCTGTGATGACACTGTGGTGATTTTTTTGATGATGCTGTGATGATGCAGTGATGATACTGTGATGATGCAGTGATGACGCTGTGTTGATGCAGAGATGACGCTGCGATGATGATGTTGTGATGCTGCGATTATGCTATGATTATGTTGCGATGACTCTGTGATGATGCAGTGATGATGCAGTGATGATGGTGTGATGATGCTCTGATGATGCAGTGATTATGCAGTGATGATGCTGTGATGACACTGTGATGATGCTGTGACGATGCAGTGATGATGCAGTGATGATGGTGTGATGATGCTGTGAAGACGCTCTGATGATGCTGTGATGACGCAGTGATGATGATGTGATGATACAGTGATGACGCTGTGATGATTATCTGATGATGCAGTGATGATGCACTGATGATGCTGTGATGGTGGTGTGATGATGTTGTGATGATGTAGTGATGGTGCAGGGATGATGCTGTGATTATGCTGTGATGTCTCTGTGGTGATGCTGTAATGATGCTGTGATGATGCAGTGATGATACTGTGATGATGCTGTGATGACACTGTGATGATGTTGTAATGATGCTGCGATGATGCAGTGATGATACTGTGATGATGCAGTGATGACGCTGTGTTGATGTAGTGATGAGGCTGCGATGATGATATTGTGATGATGCAGTGGTGATGCAGTGGTGATGGTGTGATGATGCAGTGATGATGCAGTGATCATGCTGTGATGACACTGTGATGATGCACTGATGATGCTGTGACTATGCAGTGATGATGCTGTGATGATGCAGTGTTGACCATGCGATGATGCTGTGATGAGGCAGTGATGAAGCAGTTAAGATGCTGTGATGATGCTCTGATGACACTCTGATGATGCTGTGATGATGCAGTGATGATGCTTTGATGATGCAGCGATGATGCTCTGATGATGCAATGATGATGCTCTGATGACGCTGTGATGATGCAGTAATAAGCAGTAATGATGCTGTGATGATGCTTTGATGATGCAGTGATTATGCAGTGATGATGGTGTGATGACGGTCTAATGATGCTGTGATGATGCTGATATAATGCAGTGATGATGTAGTGATTATGCTGTGATTTTGGTGTGATGATGCAGTGATTATGCAGTGATGATGCTCTGATGACGCTCTAATCATGCTCTGATGATGCTGTGATGATGCTGTGATGATGATGTGATGATGCTTTGATGATGCAGGGATGATGCAGTGATGACGCTGTGAAGACGCAGTTATGATGCTGTGATGATGCTGTGATGATGCTGTGATGATACAGTGATTATGCAGTGATGATGCTGTGATGACACTGTGATGATGCTGTGATGATGCAGTTTTGACCATGCTATGATGTTGTGATGACGCAGTGATGACGCTGCGATGACACTGTGATGACGCTGTGATGATGCAGTGATGCTGTGATGGCACTGTGATGATGCTGTGATGATGCAGTGATGATGATGTGATGATGCAGTTATGATGCAATGATGATGTAGTGGTGATGCTCCGATGATGCAGTGATGATGCAGTAAGTAAGCAGTAATGATGCTGTGATGATGCTGTGATGAAGATGTGATTATGCAGTGATTACGCAGTCATGATGTTGTGATGATGCAGTGATGACGCTCTCATGATGCAGTCATGATGCTGTGATGATGTAGTGATAATGCTATGATGACGCTGTGGTGATTTTGTGATGATGCTGTGATGATGCAGTGATGATGCTGTGATGTTGCAGTGATGATGCAGTGATGACGCTGTGTTGATGCAGAGATGACGCTGCGATGATGATGTTGTGATGCTGCGATTATGCTATGATTATGTTGCGATGACTCTGTGATGATGCAGTGATGATGCTGTGATGATGGTGTGATGATGCTCTGATGATGCAGTGATGATGGTGTGATGATGCTGTGAAGACGCTCTGATGATTCTGTGATGACGCAGTGATGATGATGTGATGATGCAATGATGACGCTGCAATGATTATCTGATGATGCAGTGATGATGCATTGATGATGCTGTGATGGTGGTGTGATGATGTTGTGATGATGTAGTGATGATGCAGGGATAATGCTGTGATGATGCTGTGATGATGTTGTGATGATACTGCGATGATGTAGTGATGATACTGTGATGTTGCAGTGATGACGCTGTGTTGATGTAGTGATTACGCTGCGATGATGATGTTGTGATGCTGTGATGATGCAGTGGTGATGGTGTGATGATGATGCTCTGATGATGCAGTGATGATGCTGTTATGACACTGTGATGATGTTGTGATGATGCAGTGATGATGCAGTGATGATGCTGTGATGATGCTGTGATAATACTGTGATGATGCAGTGATGATGCAGTGATGATGCTGTGATGTTGCAGTGATGACGCTGTGATGATATTGAGTAGCTGATGTGATGATGCAGTGATGATGCAATGATGATGCAGAGATGATGCAGTGATGATGCTGTGATGATGCTTTGATGACGCTGTGATGATGCTGTGATAATACTGTGATGATGCAGTGATGATGGTGTGATGATGCAGTGAGGATGCAGTGATGATGCAGTGATGATGCAGTGATCATGCTGTGATGATGCTGTGATGATGCTGATATAATGCTGTGATGCTGCAGTGATTATGCAGTGATGATGCTGTGATGACACTGTGGTGATTTTGTGATGATGCTGTGATGATGCAGTGATGATACTGTGATGATGCAGTGATGATGCAGTGATGACGCTGTGTTGATGCAGAGATGACGCTGCGATGATGATGTTGTGATGCTGTGATGATGCTATGATTATGTTGCGATGACTGTGATGATGCAGTGATGATGCTGTGATGATGCAGTGATGATTGTATGATGATGCTGTGATTATGCAGTGATTATGCAGTGATGATGCTGTGATGACACTGTGATGATGCTGTGACGATGCAGTGATGATGCAGTGATGATGGTGTGATGATTCTGTGAAGACGCTCTGATGATGCTGTGATGACGCAGTGATGATGATGTGATGATACAGTGATGACGCTGTGATGATTATCTGATGATGCAGTGATGATGCACTGATGATGCAGAGATGATGTAGTGATGGTGCAGGGATGATGCAGTGATCATGCTGTGATGATGCTGTGATGATGCTGATATAATGCTGTGATGATGCAGTGATTATGCAGTGATGATGTTGTGATGACACTGTGGTGATTTTGTGATGATGCTCTGATGATGCAGTGATGATACTCTGATGATGCAGTGATGACGCTGTGTTGATGCAGAGATGACGCTGCGATGATGATGTTGTGATGCTGTGATGATGCTATGATTATGTTGCGATGAATCTGTGATGATGCAGTGATGATGCTGTGATGATGCAGTGATGATGGTGTGATGATGCTCTGATGATGCAGTGATTATGCAGTGATGATGCTGTGATGACTGTGATGATGCTGTGACGATGCAGTGATGATGCAGTGAAGATGGTGTGATGATGCTGTGAAGAAGCTCTGATGATTATCTGATGATGCACTGATGATGAACTGATTATGCTGTGATGGTGGTGTGATGATGTTGTGATGATGTAGTGATGGTGCAGGGATGATGCTGTGATGATGCTGTGATGACTCTGTGGTGATGCTGTAATGATGCTGTGATGGTGCAGTGATGACACTGTGATGACGCTGTGATGATGCAGTAATAAGTAGTAATGATGCTGTGATTATGCTTTGATGATGCAGTGATTATGCAGTGATGATGGTGTGATAACGGTCTAATCATGCTGTGATGATGCAGTGATGATGCTGTGTTGATGCAGTGATGATGCAGTGATGATGCAGTGATGATGGTGTGATGATGCAGTGATTATGTAGTGATGATGCTGTGATGACGCTCTGATGATGCTGTGATGATGCAGGGATGATGCAGTGATGACGCTGTGAAGACGCAGTTATGATGCTGTGATGACGCTGTGATGATGCTGTGATGACGCAGTGATGATGCAGTGATGACGCTGCGATGACACTGTGATGACGCTGTGATGATGCTGTGATGACACTGTGATGATGCTGTGATGACGCTCCGATGATGCTGTGATGATGCAGTGATGATGATGTGATGATGCAGTTATGATGCAATGATGATGTAGTGGTGATGCTCCGATGACGCAGTGATGATGCAGTAATAAGCAGTAATGATGCTGTGATAATGCTTTGATGATGCAGTGATTATGCAGTGATGATGGTGTGATGACGGTCTAATCATACTGTGATGATGCAGTGATGATGCTGTGATGATGCTTTGATGATGCAGTGATTATGAAGTGATGATGGTGTGATGACGCTCTAATCATGCTCTGATGATGCTGTGATGATGCTGTGATGACGCTGTGATGATGCCGTGATAATACTGTGATGATGCAGTGATGATGCTGTGATGATGCAGTGATGATGCAGTGATGATGGTGTGATAATGCTGATATAATGCTGTGATGCTGCAGTGATTATGCAGTGATGATGCTGTGATGACACTGTGGTGATTTTGTGATGATGCTGTGATGATGCAGTGATGATACTGTGATAATGTAGTGATGATGCAGTGATGACGCTGTGTTGATGCAGAGATGACGCTGCGATGATGATGTTGTGATGCTGTGATGATGCTATGATTCTGTTGCGATGACTCTGTGATGATGCAGTGATGATGGTGTGATGATGCTCTGATGATGCAGTGATTATGCAGTGATGATGCTGTGATGACACTGTGATGATGCTGTGACGATGCAGTGATGATGCAGTGATGATGGTGTGATGATGCTGTGAAGACGCTCAGATGATGCTGTGATGACGCAGTGATGATGATGTGATGATACAGTGATGACGCTGTGATGATTATCTGATGATGCAGTGATGATGCACTGATGATGCTGTGATGGTGGTGTGATGATGTGATGATGTAGTAATGGTGCAGGGATGATGCTGTGATGATGCTGTGATGACTCTGTGGTGATGCTGTAATGATGCTGTGATGATGCAGTGATGATGCTGTGATGACACTGTGATGATGTTGTGATGATGCTGTGATGATGCAGTGATGATGCTGTGATGACACTGTGATGATGTTGTGATGATGCTGCAATGATGCAGTGATGATACTGTGATGATGCAGTGATGATGCTGTGTTGCTGTAATTATGACGCTGCGATGATGATGTTGTGATGATGTTGTGATGATGCAGTGATGATGCAGTGGTGATGGTGTGATGATGCTCTGATGATGCAGTGATTATGCAGTGATGATGCTGTTATGACACTGTGATGATGTGATGATGCAGTGATGATGCAGTGATGATGCTGTGATGATGCTGTGAGGATGCTCTGATGATGCTGTGATGATGCAGTGATGATGCTGTGATGATGCAGTGATGACGCTGTGATGATATTGAGTAGCTGATGTGATGATGCAGTGATGATGCAATGATGATGCAGAGATGATGCAGTGATGATGCTGTGATGATGCTTTGATGACGCTGTGATGATGCTGTGATAATACTGTGATGATGCAGTGATGATGGTGTGATGATGCAGTGAGGATGCAGTGATGATGCAGTGATGATGCAGTGATCATGCTGTGATGATGCTGTGATGATGCTGATATAATGCTGTGATGATGCAGTGATTATGCAGTAATGATGCTGTGATGACACTGTGGTGATTTTGTGATGATGCTGTGATGATGCAGTGATGATACTGTGATGATGCAGTGATGATGCAGTGATGACGCTGTGTTGATGCAGAGATGACGCTGCGATGATGATGTTGTGATGCTGTGATGATGCTATGATTATGTTGCGATGACTCTGTGATGATGCAGTGTTGATGCTGTGATGATGCTGTGATGATGCTCTGATGACACTCTGATGATGCTGTGATGATGCTGTGATGATGCTGTGATGATGCAGTGATGATGCAATGATGATGCTCTGATGACGCTGTGATGATGCAGTAATAAGCAATAATGATGCTGTGATGATGCTTTGATGATGCAGTGATGATGCAGTGATGATGGTGTGATGACGGTCTAATGATGCTGTGATGATGTAGTGATGATGCTGTGTTGATGCAGTGATGATGCAGTGATTATGCTGTGATGATGCTGTGATGATGATGTGATGATGCTTTGATGATGCAGGGATGATGCAGTGATGACGCAGTTATGATGCTGTGATGACGCTGTGATGATGCTTTGATGATACAGTGATTATGCAGTGATGGTGCTTGGATGACACTGTGATGATGTTGTGTATATGATGTGATGATGCAGTTTTGACCATGCGATGATGCTGTGATGACGCAGTGATAATGCAGTGATGACGCTGCGATGACACTGTGATGATGCTGTGATGATGCAGTGATGCTGTGATGACACTGTGATGATGCTGTGATGATGCTGTGATGAAGATGTGATTATGCAGTGATTACGCAGTCATGATGTTGTGATGATGCAGTGATGATGCTCTGATGATGCAGTCATGATGCTGTGATGATGTAGTGATAATGCTATGATGACGCTGTGGTGATGCTGTAATGATTCTGTGATGATGCAGTGATCATGCTGTGATGATGCTGTGATGATGCTGATATAATGCTGTGATGATGCAGTGATTATGCAGTGATGATGCTGTGATGACACTGTGGTGATTTTTTTGATGATGCTGTGATGATGCAGTGATGATACTGTGATGATGCAGTGATGACGCTGTGTTGATGCAGAGATGACGCTGCGATGATGATGTTGTGATGCTGCGATGATGCTATGATTATGTTGCGATGACTCTGTGATGATGCAGTGATGATGCTGTGATGATGGTGTGATGATGCAGTGATTATGCAGTGATGATGCTGTGATGACACTGTGATGATGCTGTGACGATGCAGTGATGATGCAGTGATGATGGTGTGATGATGCTGTGAAGACGCTCTGATGATGCATTGATGACGCAGTGATGATGATGTGATGATACAGTGATGACGCTGTGATGATTATCTGATGATGCAGTGATGATGCACTGATGATGCTGTGATGGTGGTGTGATGATGCTCTGATGATGCAGTGATTATGCAGTGATGATGGTGTGATGACGGTCTAATGATGCAGTGATGATGCAGTGATCATGCTGTGACTATGCAGTGATGATGCAGTGTTGACCATGCGATGATGCTGTGATGAGGCAGTGATGAAGCAGTTAAGATGCTGTGATGATGCTCTGATGACACTCTGATGATGCTGTGATGATGCAGTGATGATGCTGTGATGATGCAATGATGATGCTCTGATGACGCTGTGATGATGCAGTAATAAGCAGTAATGATGCTGTGATGATGCTGTGATGATGCTTTGATGATGCAGTGATTATGCAGTGATGATGGTGTGATGACGGTCTAATGATGCTGTGATGACGCAGTGATGATGCTGTGTTGATGCAGTGATGATGCAGTGATTATGCTGTGATTTTGGTGTGATGATGCAGTGATGATGCAGTGATGATGCTCTGATGACGCTCTAATCATGCTCTGATGATGCTGTGATGATGGTTTGATGATGCAGGGATGATGCAGTGATGATGCTGTGAAGACGCAGTTATGATGCTGTGATGACACTGTGATGATGTTGTGTAGATGATGTGATGATGCTGTGATGACGCTGTGATGATGCTGTGATGATGCAGTTTTGACCATGCAATGATGCTGTGATGACGCAGTGATGATGCAGTGATGACGCTGCGATGACCCTGTGATGACGCTGTGATGATGCAGTGATGCTGTGATGACACTGTGATGACGCTGTGATGATGCTGTGATGACGCTCCGATGATGCAGTGATGATGCAGTAAGTAAGCAGTAATGATGCTGTGATGATGCTGTGATGAAGATGTGATTATGCAGTGATTACGCAGTCATGATGTTGTGATGATGCAGTGATGATGCTGTGATGATGCAGTGATGATGCTGTGATGATGGTGTGATGATGCAGTGATTATGCAGTGATGATGCTGTGATGACACTGTGATGATGCTGTGACGATGCAGTCATGATGCAGTGATGAAAGTGTGATGATGCTGTGAAGACGCTCTGATGATGCTGTGATGACGCAGTGATGATGCTGTGATGATACAGTGATGACGCTGTGATGATTATCTGATGATGCAGTGATGATGCACTGATGATGCTGTGATGGTGGTGTGATGATGTTGTGATGATGTAGTGATGGTGCAGGGATGATGCTGTGATGATGTTGTGATGACTCTGTGGTGATGCTGTAATGATGCTGTGATGATGCAGTGATGATGCTGTGATGACACTGTGATGATGCAGTGATGATACTGTGATGATGCAGTGATGACGCTGTGTTGATGTAGTGATGACGCTGCGATGATGATGTTGTGATGCTGTGATGATGCAGTGGTGATGGTGTGATGATGATGCTCTGATGATGCAGTGATGATGCAGTGATGATGCTGTTATGACACTGTGATGATGTTGTGATGATGCAGTGATGATGATGTGATGATGCTGTGAAGACGCTCTGATGATGCTGTGATGATGCAGTGATGATGCAGTGATGACGCTGTGATGATATTGTGTAGTTGATGTGATGATGCAGTGATGATGCAGAGATGATGCAGTGATGATGCTGTGATGATGCTGTGATGATTCAGAGATTATTCAGTGATAATGCTGTGATGATGCTTTGATGACGCTGTGATGATGCAGTGATAATACTGTGATGATGCAGTGATGATGGTGTGATGATGCAGTGAGGATGCTGTGATGATGCAGTGATGATGCAGTGATGATACTGTGATGATGCAGTGATGACGCTGTGTTGATGCAGAGATGACGCTGCGATGATGATGTTGTGATGCTGTGATGATGCTATGATTATGTTGCGATGACTCTGTGATGATGCAGTGATGATGGTGTGATGATGCTCTGATGATGCAGTGATTATGCAGTGATGATGCTGTGATGACACTGTGATGATGCTGTGACGATGCAGTGATGATGCAGTGATGATGGTGTGATGATGCTGTGAAGACGCTCTGATGATGCTGTGATGACGCAGTGATGATGATGTGATGATACAGTGATGACGCTGTGATGATTATCTGATGATGCAGTGATGATGCACTGATGATGCTGTGATGGTGGTGTGATGATGTTGTGATGATGTAGTGATGGTGCAGGGATGATGCTGTGATGATGCTGTGATGTCTCTGTGGTGATGCTGTAATGATGCTGTGATGATGCAGTGATGATACTGTGATGATGCTGTGATGACACTGTGATGATGTTGTGATGATGCTGCGATGATGCAATGATACTGTGATGATGCAGTGATGACGCTGTGTTGATGTAGTGATGAGGCTGCGATGATGATATTGTGATGATGCAGTGATGATGCAGTGGTGATGGTGTGATGATGCTCTGATGATGCAGTGATTATGCAGTGATGATGCTGTGATGACTCTGTGATGATGCAGTGATGATGCAGTGATCATGCTGTGATGACACTGTGATGATGCACTGATGATGCTGTGACTATGCAGTGATGATGCTGTGATGATGCAGTGTTGACCATGCGATGATGCTGTGATGAGGCAGTGATGAAGCAGTTAAGATGCTGTGATGATGCTGTGATGACGCTCCGATGATGCTGTGATGATGCAGTGATGATGCTGTGATGATGCAGCGATGATGCTCTGATGATGCAATGATAATGCTCTGATGACGCTGTGATGATGCAGTAATAAGCAGTAATGATGCTGTGATGATGCTGTGATGATGCTTTGATGATGCAGTGATTATGCAGTGATGATGGTGTGATGACGGTCTAATGATGCTGTGATGATGCTGATATAATGCAGTGATGATGAAGTGATTATGCTGTGATTTTGGTGTGATGATGCAGTGATTATGCAGTGATGATGCTCTGATGACGCTCCAATCATGCTCTGATGATGCTGTGATGATGCTGTGATGATGATGCGATGATGCTTTGATGATGCAGGAATGATGCAGAGATGACGCTGTGAAGACGCAGTTATGATGCTGTGATGATGCAGTGATGATACAGTGATTATGCAGTGATGATGCAGTGATGATTCTGTGATGATGCAATGATGATTAGTGGTGATGCTCCGATGATGCAGTGATGATGCAGTAAGTAAGCAGTAATGATGCTGTGATGATGCTGTGATGAAGATGTGATTATGCAGTGATTACGCAGTCATGATGCTGTGGTGATGTAGTGATAATGCTATGATGACGCTGTGGTGATGCTGTAATGATTCTGTGATGATGCAGTGATGATGCTGTGATGTTGCAGTGATGATGCAGTGATGACGCTGTGTTGATGCAGAGATGACGCTGCGATGATGATGTTGTGATGCTGTGATGATGCTATGATTCTGTTGCGATGACTCTGTGATGATGCAGTGATGATGCTGTGATGATGCTCTGATGATGCAGTGATGATGGTGTGATGATGCTCTGATGATGCAGTGATTATGCAGTGATGATGCTGTGATGACACTGTGATGATGCTGTGACGATGCAGTGATGATGCAGTGATGATGGTGTGATGATGCTGTGAAGACGCTCTGATGATGCTGTGATGACGCAGTGATGATGATGTGATGATACAGTGATGACGCTGTGATGATTATCTGATGATGCAGTGATGATGCACTGATGATGCTGTGATGGTGGTGTGATGATGTGATGATGTAGTAATGGTGCAGGGATGATGCTGTGATGATGCTGTGATGACTCTGTGGTGATGCTGTAATGATGCTGTGATGATGCAGTGATGATGCTGTGATGACACTGTGATGATGTTGTGATGATGCTGTGATGATGCAGTGATGATGCTGTGATGACACTGTGATGATGTTGTGATGATGCTGCAATGATGCAGTGATGATACTGTGATGATGCAGTGATGACGCTGTGTTGCTGTAGTTATGACGCTGCGATGATGATGTTGTGATGATGTTGTGATGATGCAGTGATGATGCAGTGGTGATGGTGTGATGATGCTCTGATGATGCAGTGATTATGCAGTGATGATGCTGTTATGACACTGTGATGATGTGATGATGCAGTGATGATGCAGTGATGATGCTGTGATGATGCTGTGAGGATGCTCTGATGATGCTGTGATGATGCAGTGATGATGCTGTGATGATGCAGTGATGACGCTGTGATGATATTGAGTAGCTGATGTGATGATGCAGTGATGATGCAATGATGATGCAGAGATGATGCAGTGATGATGCTGTGATGATGCTTTGATGACGCTGTGATGATGCTGTGATAATACTGTGATGATGCAGTGATGATGGTGTGATGATGCAGTGAGGATGCAGTGATGATGCAGTGATGATGCAGTGATCATGCTGTGATGATGCTGTGATGATGCTGATATAATGCTGTGATGATGCAGTGATTATGCAGTGATGATGCTGTGATGACACTGTGGTGATTTTGTGATGATGCTGTGATGATGCAGTGATGATACTGTGATGATGCAGTGATGATGCAGTGATGACGCTGTGTTGATGCAGAGATGACGCTGCGATGATGATGTTGTGATGCTGTGATGATGCTATGATTATGTTGCGATGACTCTGTGATGATGCAGTGATGATGGTGTGATGATGCTCTGATGATGCAGTGATTATGCAGTGATGATGCTGTGATGACACTGTGATGACACTGTGACGATGCAGTGATGATGCAGTGATGATGGTGTGATGATGCTGTGAAGACGCTCTGATGATGCTGTGATCACGCAGTGATGATGATGTGATGATACAGTGATGACGCTGTGATGATTATCTGATGATGCAGTGATGATGCACTGATGATGCTGTGATGGTGGTGTGATGATGTTGTGATGATGTAGTGATGGTGCAGGGATGATGCTGTGATGATGCTGTGATGTCTCTGTGGTGATGCTGTAATGATGCTGTGATGATGCAGTGATGATACTGTGATGATGCTGTGATGACACTGTGATGATGTTGTGATGATGCTGCGATGATGCAATGATACTGTGATGATGCAGTGATGACGCTGTGTTGATGTAGTGATGAGGCTGCGATGATGATATTGTGATGATGCAGTGATGATGCAGTGGTGATGGTGTGATGATGCTCTGATGATGCAGTGATTATGCAGTGATGATGCTGTGATGACTCTGTGATGATGCAGTGATGATGCAGTGATCATGCTGTGATGACACTGTGATGATGCACTGATGATGCTGTGACTATGCAGTGATGATGCTGTGATGATGCAGTGTTGACCATGCGATGATGCTGTGATGAGGCAGTGATGAAGCAGTTAAGATGCTGTGATGATGCTCTGATGACACTCTGATGATGCTGTGATGATGCAGTGATGATGCAGTGATGATGGTGTGATGATGCTGTGAAGACGCTCTGATGATGCTGTGATGACGCAGTGATGATGATGTGATGATACAGTGATGACGCTGTGATGATTATCTGATGATGCAGTGATGATGCACTGATGATGCTGTGATGGTGGTGTGATGATGTGATGATGTAGTAATGGTGCAGGGATGATGCTGTGATGATGCTGTGATGACTCTGTGGTGATGCTGTAATGATGCTGTGATGATGCAGTGATGATGCTGAGATGACACTGTGATGATGTTGTGATGATGCTTTGATGATGCAGTGATGATGCTGTGATGACACTGTGATGATGTTGTGATGATGCTGCAATGATGCAGTGATGATACTGTGATGATGCAGTGATGACGCTGTGTTGCTGTAGTTATGACGCTGCGATGATGATGTTGTGATGATGTTGTGATGATGCAGTGATGATGCAGTGGTGATGGTGTGATGATGCTCTGATGATGCAGTGATTATGCAGTGATGATGCTGTTATGACACTGTGATGATGTGATGATGCAGTGATGATGCAGTGATGATGCTGTGATGATGCTGTGAGGATGCTCTGATGATGCTGTGATGATGCAGTGATGATGCTGTGATGATGCAGTGATGACGCTGTGATGATATTGAGTAGCTGATGTGATGATGCAGTGATGATGCAATGATGATGCAGTGATTATGCAGTGATGATGCTCTGATGACGCTCCAATCATGCTCTGATGATGCTGTGATGATGCTGTGATGATGATGCGATGATGCTTTGATGATGCAGGAATGATGCAGAGATGACGCTGTGAAGACGCAGTTATGATGCTGTGATGATGCAGTGATGATACAGTGATTATGCAGTGATGATGCAGTGATGATTCTGTGATGATGCAATGATGATTAGTGGTGATGCTCCGATGATGCAGTGATGATGCAGTAAGTAAGCAGTAATGATGCTGTGATGATGCTGTGATGAAGATGTGATTATGCAGTGATTACGCAGTCATGATGCTGTGGTGATGTAGTGATAATGCTATGATGACGCTGTGGTGATGCTGTAATGATTCTGTGATGATGCAGTGATGATGCTGTGATGTTGCAGTGATGATGCAGTGATGACGCTGTGTTGATGCAGAGATGACGCTGTGATGATGATGTTGTGATGCTGTGATGATGCTATGATTCTGTTGCGATGACTCTGTGATGATGCAGTGATGATGCTGTGATGATGCTCTGATGATGCAGTGATGATGGTGTGATGATGCTGTGAAGACGCTCTGATGATGCTGTGATGACGCAGTGATGATGATGTGATGATGCAATGATGACGCTGCAATGATTATCTGATGATGCAGTGATGATGCACTGATGATGCTGTGATGGTGGTGTGATGATGTTGTGATGATGTAGTGATGATGCAGGGATAATGCTGTGATGATGCTGTGATGATGTTGTGATGATACTGCGATGATGTAGTGATGATACTGTGATGATGAAGTGATGACGCTGTGTTGATGTAGTGATGACGCTGCGATGATGATGTTGTGATGCTGTGATGATGCAGTGGTGATGGTGTGATGATGATGCTCTGATGATGCAGTGATGATGCAGTGATGATGCTGTTATGACACTGTGATGATGTTGTGATGATGCAGTGATGATGATGTGATGATGCTGTGAAGACGCTCTGATGATGCTGTGATGATGCAGTGATGATGCAGTGATGACGCTGTGATGATATTGTGTAGTTGATGTGATGATGCAGTGATGATGCAGAGATGATGCAGTGATGATGCTGTGATGATGCTGTGATGATTCAGAGATTATTCAGTGATAATGCTGTGATGATGCTTTGATGACGCTGTGATGATGCAGTGATAATACTGTGATGATGCAGTGATGATGGTGTGATGATGCAGTGAGGATGCTGTGATGATGCAGTGATGATGCAGTGATGATACTGTGATGATGCAGTGATGACGCTGTGTTGATGCAGAGATGACGCTGCGATGATGATGTTGTGATGCTGTGATGATGCTATGATTATGTTGCGATGACTCTGTGATGATGCAGTGATGATGGTGTGATGATGCTCTGATGATGCAGTGATTATGCAGTGATGATGCTGTGATGACACTGTGATGATGCTGTGACGATGCAGTGATGATGCAGTGATGATGGTGTGATGATGCTGTGAAGACGCTCTGATGATGCTGTGATGACGCAGTGATGATGATGTGATGATACAGTGATGACGCTGTGATGATTATCTGATGATGCAGTGATGATGCACTGATGATGCTGTGATGGTGGTGTGATGATGTTGTGATGATGTAGTGATGGTGCAGGGATGATGCTGTGATGATGCTGTGATGTCTCTGTGGTGATGCTGTAATGATGCTGTGATGATGCAGTGATGATACTGTGATGATGCTGTGATGACACTGTGATGATGTTGTGATGATGCTGCGATGATGCAATGATACTGTGATGATGCAGTGATGACGCTGTGTTGATGTAGTGATGAGGCTGCGATGATGATATTGTGATGATGCAGTGATGATGCAGTGGTGATGGTGTGATGATGCTCTGATGATGCAGTGATTATGCAGTGATGATGCTGTGATGACTCTGTGATGATGCAGTGATGATGCAGTGATCATGCTGTGATGACACTGTGATGATGCACTGATGATGCTGTGACTATGCAGTGATGATGCTGTGATGATGCAGTGTTGACCATGCGATGATGCTGTGATGAGGCAGTGATGAAGCAGTTAAGATGCTGTGATGATGCTGTGATGACGCTCCGATGATGCTGTGATGATGCAGTGATGATGCTGTGATGATGCAGCGATGATGCTCTGATGATGCAATGATAATGCTCTGATGACGCTGTGATGATGCAGTAATAAGCAGTAATGATGCTGTGATGATGCTGTGATGATGCTTTGATGATGCAGTGATTATGCAGTGATGATGGTGTGATGACGGTCTAATGATGCTGTGATGATGCTGATATAATGCAGTGATGATGAAGTGATTATGCTGTGATTTTGGTGTGATGATGCAGTGATTATGCAGTGATGATGCTCTGATGACGCTCCAATCATGCTCTGATGATGCTGTGATGATGCTGTGATGATGATGCGATGATGCTTTGATGATGCAGGAATGATGCAGAGATGACGCTGTGAAGACGCAGTTATGATGCTGTGATGATGCAGTGATGATACAGTGATTATGCAGTGATGATGCAGTGATGATTCTGTGATGATGCAATGATGATTAGTGGTGATGCTCCGATGATGCAGTGATGATGCAGTAAGTAAGCAGTAATGATGCTGTGATGATGCTGTGATGAAGATGTGATTATGCAGTGATTACGCAGTCATGATGCTGTGGTGATGTAGTGATAATGCTATGATGACGCTGTGGTGATGCTGTAATGATTCTGTGATGATGCAGTGATGATGCTGTGATGTTGCAGTGATGATGCAGTGATGACGCTGTGTTGATGCAGAGATGACGCTGCGATGATGATGTTGTGATGCTGTGATGATGCTATGATTCTGTTGCGATGACTCTGTGATGATGCAGTGATGATGCTGTGATGATGCTCTGATGATGCAGTGATGATGGTGTGATGATGCTCTGATGATGCAGTGATTATGCAGTGATGATGCTGTGATGACACTGTGATGATGCTGTGACGATGCAGTGATGATGCAGTGATGATGGTGTGATGATGCTGTGAAGACGCTCTGATGATGCTGTGATGACGCAGTGATGATGATGTGATGATACAGTGATGACGCTGTGATGATTATCTGATGATGCAGTGATGATGCACTGATGATGCTGTGATGGTGGTGTGATGATGTGATGATGTAGTAATGGTGCAGGGATGATGCTGTGATGATGCTGTGATGACTCTGTGGTGATGCTGTAATGATGCTGTGATGATGCAGTGATGATGCTGTGATGACACTGTGATGATGTTGTGATGATGCTGTGATGATGCAGTGATGATGCTGTGATGACACTGTGATGATGTTGTGATGATGCTGCAATGATGCAGTGATGATACTGTGATGATGCAGTGATGACGCTGTGTTGCTGTAGTTATGACGCTGCGATGATGATGTTGTGATGATGTTGTGATGATGCAGTGATGATGCAGTGGTGATGGTGTGATGATGCTCTGATGATGCAGTGATTATGCAGTGATGATGCTGTTATGACACTGTGATGATGTGATGATGCAGTGATGATGCAGTGATGATGCTGTGATGATGCTGTGAGGATGCTCTGATGATGCTGTGATGATGCAGTGATGATGCTGTGATGATGCAGTGATGACGCTGTGATGATATTGAGTAGCTGATGTGATGATGCAGTGATGATGCAATGATGATGCAGAGATGATGCAGTGATGATGCTGTGATGATGCTTTGATGACGCTGTGATGATGCTGTGATAATACTGTGATGATGTAGTGATGATGGTGTGATGATGCAGTGAGGATGCAGTGATGATGCAGTGATGATGCAGTGATCATGCTGTGATGATGCTGTGATGATGCTGATATAATGCTGTGATGATGCAGTGATTATGCAGTGATGATGCTGTGATGACACTGTGGTGATTTTGTGATGATGCTGTGATGATGCAGTGATGATACTGTGATGATGCAGTGATGATGCAGTGATGACGCTGTGTTGATGCAGAGATGACGCTGCGATGATGATGTTGTGATGCTGTGATGATGCTATGATTATGTTGCGATGACTCTGTGATGATGCAGTGATGATGGTGTGATGATGCTCTGATGATGCAGTGATTATGCAGTGATGATGCTGTGATGACACTGTGATGACACTGTGACGATGCAGTGATGATGCAGTGATGATGGTGTGATGATGCTGTGAAGACGCTCTGATGATGCTGTGATCACGCAGTGATGATGATGTGATGATACAGTGATGACGCTGTGATGATTATCTGATGATGCAGTGATGATGCACTGATGATGCTGTGATGGTGGTGTGATGATGTTGTGATGATGTAGTGATGGTGCAGGGATGATGCTGTGATGATGCTGTGATGTCTCTGTGGTGATGCTGTAATGATGCTGTGATGATGCAGTGATGATACTGTGATGATGCTGTGATGACACTGTGATGATGTTGTGATGATGCTGCGATGATGCAATGATACTGTGATGATGCAGTGATGACGCTGTGTTGATGTAGTGATGAGGCTGCGATGATGATATTGTGATGATGCAGTGATGATGCAGTGGTGATGGTGTGATGATGCTCTGATGATGCAGTGATTATGCAGTGATGATGCTGTGATGACTCTGTGATGATGCAGTGATGATGCAGTGATCATGCTGTGATGACACTGTGATGATGCACTGATGATGCTGTGACTATGCAGTGATGATGCTGTGATGATGCAGTGTTGACCATGCGATGATGCTGTGATGAGGCAGTGATGAAGCAGTTAAGATGCTGTGATGATGCTCTGATGACACTCTGATGATGCTGTGATGATGCAGTGATGATGCAGTGATGATGGTGTGATGATGCTGTGAAGACGCTCTGATGATGCTGTGATGACGCAGTGATGATGATGTGATGATACAGTGATGACGCTGTGATGATTATCTGATGATGCAGTGATGATGCACTGATGATGCTGTGATGGTGGTGTGATGATGTGATGATGTAGTAATGGTGCAGGGATGATGCTGTGATGATGCTGTGATGACTCTGTGGTGATGCTGTAATGATGCTGTGATGATGCAGTGATGATGCTGAGATGACACTGTGATGATGTTGTGATGATGCTTTGATGATGCAGTGATGATGCTGTGATGACACTGTGATGATGTTGTGATGATGCTGCAATGATGCAGTGATGATACTGTGATGATGCAGTGATGACGCTGTGTTGCTGTAGTTATGACGCTGCGATGATGATGTTGTGATGATGTTGTGATGATGCAGTGATGATGCAGTGGTGATGGTGTGATGATGCTCTGATGATGCAGTGATTATGCAGTGATGATGCTGTTATGACACTGTGATGATGTGATGATGCAGTGATGATGCAGTGATGATGCTGTGATGATGCTGTGAGGATGCTCTGATGATGCTGTGATGATGCAGTGATGATGCTGTGATGATGCAGTGATGACGCTGTGATGATATTGAGTAGCTGATGTGATGATGCAGTGATGATGCAATGATGATGCAGTGATTATGCAGTGATGATGCTCTGATGACGCTCCAATCATGCTCTGATGATGCTGTGATGATGCTGTGATGATGATGCGATGATGCTTTGATGATGCAGGAATGATGCAGAGATGACGCTGTGAAGACGCAGTTATGATGCTGTGATGATGCAGTGATGATACAGTGATTATGCAGTGATGATGCAGTGATGATTCTGTGATGATGCAATGATGATTAGTGGTGATGCTCCGATGATGCAGTGATGATGCAGTAAGTAAGCAGTAATGATGCTGTGATGATGCTGTGATGAAGATGTGATTATGCAGTGATTACGCAGTCATGATGCTGTGGTGATGTAGTGATAATGCTATGATGACGCTGTGGTGATGCTGTAATGATTCTGTGATGATGCAGTGATGATGCTGTGATGTTGCAGTGATGATGCAGTGATGACGCTGTGTTGATGCAGAGATGACGCTGCGATGATGATGTTGTGATGCTGTGATGATGCTATGATTCTGTTGCGATGACTCTGTGATGATGCAGTGATGATGCTGTGATGATGCTCTGATGATGCAGTGATGATGGTGTGATGATGCTGTGAAGACGCTCTGATGATGCTGTGATGACGCAGTGATGATGATGTGATGATGCAATGATGACGCTGCAATGATTATCTGATGATGCAGTGATGATGCACTGATGATGCTGTGATGGTGGTGTGATGATGTTGTGATGATGTAGTGATGATGCAGGGATAATGCTGTGATGATGCTGTGATGATGTTGTGATGATACTGCGATGATGTAGTGATGATACTGTGATGATGAAGTGATGACGCTGTGTTGATGTAGTGATGACGCTGCGATGATGATGTTGTGATGCTGTGATGATGCAGTGGTGATGGTGTGATGATGATGCTCTGATGATGCAGTGATGATGCAGTGATGATGCTGTTATGACACTGTGATGATGCATTGATGATGCAGTGATGATGCTGTGAAGACGCTCTGATGATGCTGTGATGATGCAGTGATGACGCTGTGATGATATTGAGTAGCTGATGTGATGATGCAATGATGATGCAATGATGATGC